>WSYQ01000021.1:0-600000 GCA_011426435.1 Lysiphlebus fabarum | reverse complement strand
GTTGTTCAACAGTAAAATGGGATCATTTATACAGATGATAAAAACCTATTTGCTTGGCTGTTTTTACCAGAAAACACCACAATTTTCTCACCGTAAATTTATTCAGTCAACTTATGAATGCGCATATATGATTCCATTTTGTCTTAATATATCCATCACGTTTTTTTTCTCATCTTTATCTCTTTAATTCTTATCAAAAAATTTTATGCTTTATTTTTATCCCTTCACATATAAAATAACTCTGACAATAAAAATAAAATTAATAAAAAAAAATAAACAATGCTAATGATACAAAACAAAAAGAAAATATGAAAAAAAAATTGAATAATAATTTAAATTAAAATTACAAATTGGGTAGTCGAGTTTTTTAATATTATGATATAAAAATGAAAATGATAACGGCAATCACCATAAAATACTAATATTGAAGTTGAAATTAAAACCAAGTGAATATTCAACTTCATTTCTGATGAATTATTATTATTGTTTTCCCTGAAAACTATATTTTATTTGAATAAAATAGACTTTTTGCTCAATGATATTTTATATTTTTTATATTTAATTCGAATTGAAATTGCATTGAATTTGTTATTTATGTATTTTGTTTTTCTGTTTTTAATATGATTGTATTCTCGGAAAATATATAATTATTTTAAACAGGACAACACGATTGAAAGTATGAGTGATGACTCAATATTGTCCTAAGAAATATTTAAAATATAAAAAAAATAATCTAAATAGTTTAAAACAAGGAAACACTTTGTAAGGTATAAGAAGAGGCTTAGTATTTCCTTGAAATATATTGACAATATCAAGAAATAATTTGAAACAAGGAAAAACTTTGAAAATAAAGAATAAGTCAAAACAAGACAACACTCGTGAAAATATAGTGGACCAAGTGTTGTCCGAAATTGTATTTACATCATAAAAAAATTATTAAAAACTAGGAAACACATCACAGGGTATCAGTGAGGGCTCAGTGTTTCCTCAAAATATATATTAAATATAAAAAAATTAATCCTAGCAGGACAACACACTCAAAAGTATAAGTGGAGACCAAGTGTTGTCCTGAAATATATTTAAAATATAAAAAAATTAATTCTAGCAGGACAACACACTCAAAAGTATAAGTGGAGGTCCAGTGTTGTCCTGAAATATATTTAAAATATAAAAAAATTAATTCTAGCAGGACAACACACTCGAAAGTATAAGTGGAGACCAAGTGTTGTCCTGAAATATATTTAAAATATAAAAAAATTAATTCTAGCAGGACAACACACTCAAAAGTATAAGTGGAGACCAAGTGTTGTCCTGAAATATATTTAAAATATAAAAAAATTAATTCTAGCAGGACAACACACTCGAAAGTATAAGTGGAGACCAAGTGTTGTCCTGAAATATATTTAAAATATAAAAAAATTAATTCTAGCAGGACAACACACTCAAAAGTATAAGTGGAGGTCCAGTGTTGTCCTGAAATATATTTAAAATATAAAAAAATTAATTCTAGCAGGACAACACACTCGAAAGTATAAGTGGAGACCAAGTGTTGTCCTGAAATATATTTAAAATATAAAAAAATTAATTCTAGCAGGACAACACACTCAAAAGTATAAGTGGAGGTCCAGTGTTGTCCTGAAATATATTTAAAATATAAAAAAATTAATTCTAGCAGGACAACACACTCGAAAGTATAAGTGGAGACCAAGTGTTGTCCTGAAATATATTTAAAATATAAAAAAATTAATTCTAGCAGGACAACACACTCAAAAGTATAAGTGGAGACCAAGTGTTGTCCTGAAATATATTTAAAATATAAAAAAATTAATTCTAGCAGGACAACACACTCAAAAGTATAAGTGGAGGTCCAGTGTTGTCCTGAAATATATTTAAAATATAAAAAAATTAATTCTAGCAGGACAACACACTCAAAAGTATAAGTGGAGACCAAGTGTTGTCCTGAAATATATTTAAAATATAAAAAAATTAATTCCAACAGGACAACACTCTTAAAAGTATAAGTGGAGACCAAGTGTTGTCCTGAAATATATT
The DNA here is from genome assembly GCA_011426435.1 of Lysiphlebus fabarum. Lineage (NCBI taxonomy): Eukaryota > Metazoa > Arthropoda > Insecta > Hymenoptera > Braconidae > Lysiphlebus > Lysiphlebus fabarum. The sequence continues at coordinate 597,948 of WSYQ01000021.1, read as the reverse complement.
TAAAATATAAAAAAATTAATTCAAGCAGGACAACACACTCAAAAGTATAAGTGGAGGTCCAGTGTTGTCCTGAAATATATTTAAAATATAAAAAAATTAATTCCAGCAGGACAACACTCTTAAAAGTATAAGTGGAGGTCCAGTGTTGTCCTGAAATATATTTAAAATATAAAAAAATTAATTCCAGCAGGACAACACTCTTAAAAGTATAAGTGGAGGTCCAGTGTTGTCCTGAAATATATTTAAAATATAAAAAAATTAATTCCAGCAGGACAACACTCTTAAAAGTATAAGTGGAGGTCCAGTGTTGTCCTGAAATATATTTAAAATATAAAAAAATTAATTCAAGCAGGACAACACACTCAAAAGTATAAGTGGAGGTCCAGTGTTGTCCTGAAATATATTTAAAATATAAAAAAATTAATTCCAGCAGGACAACACTCTTAAAAGTATAAGTGGAGGTCCAGTGTTGTCCTGAAATATATTTAAAATATAAAAAAATTAATTCAAGCAGGACAACACACTCAAAAGTATAAGTGGAGGTCCAGTGTTGTCCTGAAATATATTTAAAATATAAAAAAATTAATTCAAGCAGGACAACACACTCAAAAGTATAAGTGGAGGTCCAGTGTTGTCCTGAAATATATTTAAAATATAAAAAAATTAATTCAAGCAGGACAACACACTCAAAAGTATAAGTGGAGGTCCAGTGTTGTCCTGAAATATATTTAAAATATAAAAAAATTAATTCCAGCAGGACAACACTCTTAAAAGTATAAGTGGAGACCAAGTGTTGTCCTGAAATATATTTAAAATATAAAAAAATTAATTCAAGCAGGACAACACACTCAAAAGTATAAGTGGAGGTCCAGTGTTGTCCTGAAATATATTTAAAATATAAAAAAATTAATTCAAGCAGGACAACACACTCAAAAGTATAAGTGGAGGTCCAGTGTTGTCCTAAAATATATTTAAAATATAAAAAAATTAATTCCAGCAGGACAACACTCTTAAAAGTATAAGTGGAGGTCCAGTGTTGTCCTGAAATATATTTAAAATATAAAAAAATTAATTCAAGCAGGACAACACACTCAAAAGTATAAGTGGAGACCAAGTGTTGTCCTGAAATATATTTAAAATATAAAAAAATTAATTCAAGCAGGACAACACACTCAAAAGTATAAGTGGAGGTCCAGTGTTGTCCTGAAATATATTTAAAATATAAAAAAATTAATTCAAGCAGGACAACACACTCAAAAGTATAAGTGGAGGTCCAGTGTTGTCCTGAAATATATTTAAAATATAAAAAAATTAATTCCAACAGGACAACACTCTTAAAAGTATAAGTGGAGACCAAGTGTTGTCCTGAAATATATTTAAAATATAAAAAAATTAATTCCAACAGGACAACACTCTTAAAAGTATAAGTGGAGACCAAGTGTTGTCCTGAAATATATTTAAAATATAAAAAAATTAATTCCAACAGGACAACACTCTTAAAAGTATAAGTGGAGACCAAGTGTTGTCCTGAAATATATTTAAAATATAAAAAAATTAATTCAAGCAGGACAACACACTCAAAAGTATAAGTGGAGGTCCAGTGTTGTCCTGAAATATATTTAAAATATAAAAAAATTAATTCAAGCAGGACAACACACTCAAAAGTATAAGTGGAGGTCCAGTGTTGTCCTAAAATATATTTAAAATATAAAAAAATTAATTCCAGCAGGACAACACTCTTAAAAGTATAAGTGGAGGTCCAGTGTTGTCCTGAAATATATTTAAAATATAAAAAAATTAATTCCAGCAGGACAACACTCTTAAAAGTATAAGTGGAGGTCCAGTGTTGTCCTGAAATATATTTAAAATATAAAAAAATTAATTCCAGCAGGACAACACTCTTAAAAGTATAAGTGGAGGTCCAGTGTTGTCCTGAAATATATTTAAAATATAAAAAAATTAATTCAAGCAGGACAACACACTCAAAAGTATAAGTGGAGGTCCAGTGTTGTCCTGAAATATATTTAAAATATAAAAAAATTAATTCCAGCAGGACAACACTCTTAAAAGTATAAGTGGAGGTCCAGTGTTGTCCTGAAATATATTTAAAATATAAAAAAATTAATTCCAGCAGGACAACACTCTTAAAAGTATAAGTGGAGGTCCAGTGTTGTCCTGAAATATATTTAAAATATAAAAAAATTAATTCCAGCAGGACAACACTCTTAAAAGTATAAGTGGAGGTCCAGTGTTGTCCTGAAATATATTTAAAATATAAAAAAATTAATTCAAGCAGGACAACACACTCAAAAGTATAAGTGGAGGTCCAGTGTTGTCCTGAAATATATTTAAAATATAAAAAAATTAATTCCAGCAGGACAACACTCTTAAAAGTATAAGTGGAGGTCCAGTGTTGTCCTGAAATATATTTAAAATATAAAAAAATTAATTCAAGCAGGACAACACACTCAAAAGTATAAGTGGAGGTCCAGTGTTGTCCTGAAATATATTTAAAATATAAAAAAATTAATTCCAGCAGGACAACACTCTTAAAAGTATAAGTGGAGGTCCAGTGTTGTCCTGAAATATATTTAAAATATAAAAAAATTAATTCAAGCAGGACAACACACTCAAAAGTATAAGTGGAGGTCCAGTGTTGTCCTGAAATATATTTAAAATATAAAAAAATTAATTCAAGCAGGACAACACACTCAAAAGTATAAGTGGAGGTCCAGTGTTGTCCTGAAATATATTTAAAATATAAAAAAATTAATTCCAGCAGGACAACACACTCAAAAGTATAAGTGGAGGTCCAGTGTTGTCCTGAAATATATTTAAAATATAAAAAAATTAATTCCAGCAGGACAACACTCTTAAAAGTATAAGTGGAGGTCCAGTGTTGTCCTGAAATATATTTAAAATATAAAAAAATTAATTCCAGCAGGACAACACTCTTAAAAGTATAAGTGGAGGTCCAGTGTTGTCCTGAAATATATTTAAAATATAAAAAAATTAATTCAAGCAGGACAACACACTCAAAAGTATAAGTGGAGGTCCAGTGTTGTCCTGAAATATATTTAAAATATAAAAAAATTAATTCCAGCAGGACAACACTCTTAAAAGTATAAGTGGAGGTCCAGTGTTGTCCTGAAATATATTTAAAATATAAAAAAATTAATTCAAGCAGGACAACACACTCAAAAGTATAAGTGGAGGTCCAGTGTTGTCCTGAAATATATTTAAAATATAAAAAAATTAATTCAAGCAGGACAACACACTCAAAAGTATAAGTGGAGGTCCAGTGTTGTCCTGAAATATATTTAAAATATAAAAAAATTAATTCCAGCAGGACAACACTCTTAAAAGTATAAGTGGAGGTCCAGTGTTGTCCTGAAATATATTTAAAATATAAAAAAATTAATTCAAGCAGGACAACACACTCAAAAGTATAAGTGGAGGTCCAGTGTTGTCCTGAAATATATTTAAAATATAAAAAAATTAATTCCAGCAGGACAACACTCTTAAAAGTATAAGTGGAGGTCCAGTGTTGTCCTGAAATATATTTAAAATATAAAAAAATTAATTCCAGCAGGACAACACTCTTAAAAGTATAAGTGGAGGTCCAGTGTTGTCCTGAAATATATTTAAAATATAAAAAAATTAATTCAAGCAGGACAACACACTCAAAAGTATAAGTGGAGGTCCAGTGTTGTCCTGAAATATATTTAAAAAATAAAAAAATTAATTCCAGCAGGACAACACTCTTAAAAATATAAGTCAAGACCAAGTGTTGTCCTGAAATTGTATTTTAAATATAAAATTCTCACTAAAAAGATAATATAACTAAATAAATAACGAAAATTAAATCAATATAAATTTCATATAATAGTGATGTTTTTTTTATCATATAAAAAATAAAAATTTGATATACATACAGTTGTTTTATATTTCAAACAGATTCGATATATATTTTTATGTTTTCCATCACATTTTTCCAACTTTGAATTAACTCTTTCAAAAAAAAATTCTAAAATAAAATTTGTAGCTAAAATGAAATAATTTTACAAAAAAATATCATAAAATGCATTTATATTTGATAAATCTTTCTATCCTTTTTCCAATTCTTTTACAAAACTAAATGAACAAAAAAAAGAAAAAAAAACAAAAAAATTAACAACAAATTCCTTTCTCTTTGTAAAACAAAATATAAAAAAAATAAAATAATATAAAATAGCCCTACAATTTGCAAAGAAATATCGCGTGACACAAACAAATTTTTATGTGTATATACACTTTGATACTTGTACAGTAAATTGTTGTAAAAATTTGAAGCAATTTGTATATAAATATATAATAAAAAATTGTATAACAATATGATTCAAATTTAATCCTAAAAATATAATGAAAAAAAATGTCATTCAAATTATCGAACATATTTCAAACAAGATATTAAAAAAGATTAAAATATTTTTTATAAAAAATTTGACACTAATTTTTATTGAAAATTAAATAAAAAAAAAAAAAATAAAATAAAAAGAAATGACACTGATTAAAAAAATGTATAGATGTATAATATATATATATACAAGTCCATTCAAAATCAATAATCTCGTTATTAAACTAGCGAGAAAAGCGATTAGAACACTGTGCTTATATATATATCATAAAAATAAGTTGGAAAGAGTGATGGATTAAAGACCAGAGATTTTGATGATAACAAGATTTTATACAATCAGGTCGAATTTATACTCTATTAAGCCTTTAAGATAACCCTCTTATGAACAAAGTGCTTGCTACATATTATAATAATATTATATTGATTTATTTTTAAAATAAAATATATTTCTTTTTTTAATTATTAAAAATAATCAAGTTTTTTATATCAAAATAAAATTTGGTGATTTAATTACAATATTTAATTGAAAATAAATAAATAATATTTGTTATTGAAAAACATCCCTCTGTTTTGCCTCAAAATTTTACCCTCAAAACACTCAAAGTTATTCATTTTACAAAATTAAAAAAAAAATTGTAATTTAATTTTTTAATTTTTAATTTTTTAGCTGTATTTTAGTTGGAGTAAAATAGCATTCAAATTTGTTACATTTTATATTTTTAAAATTTTTTTTTTCTTTATCATTGAATTAGAAATATTTTTAAGTATATTGTTTGTATATTCTGGGAAATTTAAAAGTAGATTTTGTTTTTTAATTTAATTTTATCAAAACAATATTCATTAAATTAAAAAAAAAATTTTTAAAAAAGTTGGATGTATATTTTTTGTGTTTTGAAAATATTTAAAAAGACATATATACTTGTTTTATAATAAATTTTAATGCAACGACATTAATTACTTGTGCTTGATAAATAATGTAAAAAATAGTTGAATATTTAATGATAAATATACTCAAGTATGACATCGCTTTCAGTCATCATCAAGTATCACAAAGGACTATAAAAAAAAAAATAAAAAAAAAAAAAACAAGATGAATGAGTTTGTCTTGAATAAATACACAATGAAAATTACTTGTATTTATGTTTATTTAATTTATTTTCTTTGTTTTATTATCTTTTTTTTTTTTTTATAAAATATATTTTTAAATTTTCTTCGAGAGTGATTGATTTAGTAAACCCGAGAGAGATTTATTCATTATTATAAAAGAGCTTTTATTTAAACTAAATGATAATTTTATTTTATTTTAAATTTTCATTTATTATCTTTTTCAAGTTTTAATAATAAAAAAAAAAATCATCAAATAATCAAAGAATTTATATAATACTCAAAGTTTAGAGTAAAAAAATTTTAAATCAATTAATTTTTAAATATAAAAAAAAAAATAGTTACTAAATACTTTTAAAAATTTTTATCGTTAAACTATCATGATAAACTTTCTCAAAACTTTAATTTATTATTATTATTATTATTATTTTTTTTTTTTTTTCTTGTATTTATCATCTTACATGTCAAGATCTTGTATAATTTGACGCTTGTAAACTTGATAAACTTTGATAAAAGTTTTTTAAAAAAAAAAAAAAAGGCACCAAGTCAAAGGTACTGTTTTCAATAACGTCATATAACTGATGACATTTACTGGATAGCCTCGTAAATAGATATCAAAAAACTTTTTTAAATAGTTATTTAACTAAATAATAATAAATAAAAAATTGTAAAAAAATAAAATTAAAAATTGTTTTATAATTAATTAATTAATTAAGCATTAATAACAGTCTAAAATGGCGCATTAATATTCAAACTAATCCCATTGAGATGATTTAATTCTAAACCCAATGAATCATTCTGATGGCACATCAAGAATGTCGTATGTTTAACTTGAATATTTGACTTTATGATGTTGATCCTATTATCATGTGGTAAACTACATATATTATTATTATTATTATTATGGTCTTTGACCTTATGACATACATGACCTATAAATATTTTGAATAATAACATAAAATAATTTAATTTGTAAATTTAAAATATTAAAAATTAAGTATAAAATTAGTTTTTTTAGATAATTTAATTATTAAATTTAAAAAATTCAATATTTTATACGTCAAATTAATTTTTGAAAAACAGGATATCATTTTTTTTTTTTTTTTTAAACAAGTGACGTTTGAATTGATAATTCAAATGATAAATTAAAATAGTATTGATGTTGAAATATTTATAATTATTTAATGAGACTATATAGAGAATTTATTTTTAATTATTTATTGGACACTGCTGTTTAATAGTTGGTAAGGCACTTTATCGCAACCTTTGGTAATGGGAACAACTGAATCAAGTTTGAAAATTGAATTACCAATCTCAGAAAGTATATATATATATGTGTGTGTGTAGATGGGTACAGATGGGTTAGAGAGATGCTACCGTGTAAGGATTTTAATGAATTCAATTTACTCAAGCTTCTTTGTCTTTTACATTGATCTCTATCTTTGTCATTGACTTTTGCAAGTTGAAAGGTCCTTTGTCGATCTATTGGATGCTTAACTTTACTCTATTGTGTTTTGGTAAGATCATATTTTGCCTTTAGCTTAAATAATTACATTACAAATTCGAGTCAAGAAAATAAAATATATTTCAACTGTATATTTAATTTTACGAGTAATACTGTTTTTTTGTTTATAAACATATGTAACTCTTCAACTAGACATTTTATATTTAATATTTGAGAATTTATAGTTTAGTTATTTTTTAATTATTTTTTTCAGTTTAACATAATAGTGCTTTTCACATTTAAAAAACATCTAAAATTGAATTATCCTAGACGTTACAAGTACATATTTCAATTATTTATAGTTTTTTTTTTAATTAATTTTGGAATTTCGAAATGGCCATAAGAAAGTCTGACTTTTGCATGGTCATTTCGATCATAGAAAAAATAGTTCTAATCAATCTATTAATGATATTATGCATCTAATATTCATAAAACACCCTAAAATAATTGTCCTGTAAGTTTCAAGCATTTATTTTGATTTCTAATAATTTTTTTTAATTTTATATTTTTTCGGGACATCACTTATGAAAGTCCAGTGTTTTTAATGTAATGTCCTGTTGGCTTAAAAAAATATTTCTAATCAACCTAGACATGATACTATGCTCCTAATATTTAAAAAACACCCTTAAATAATTATTCTGTAAGTTTCATGCATTTATTTCAATTATTTATAATTTTTTTAAACTTTTTTATAAATTCCAAATGAGTTTGAGAAAGTCTGACTTTTGCAAACTCATATGGATCCTAGAAAAAATATTTCTAATCAACCTAAATATGATATTATGCTTCTAATATTTGAAAAACACCCTAAAATAATTATTCTGTAAGTTTCAAGTATTAATTTCAGTTAATTTTATTTTTTTTTTGAATTTTTTTTTTGGGACAAAAAAAGAAAAACTGAACTTTTGAATTGAAATGATCAATTTCATTTAACATTGTATAATTAAATAATGATAAATTTAGATATTGATACTCGTTTAAATTATCAATATTAAAACGAAATTTATTTTATTTCTATTAGCAAATTAATTATTAAAAAAAATATATCCATATGTAATTTAACATTTTGAAATATTTAAAATTAAATTACTTTTAAAATTTAACATCAAAATAATTTCAAATAAAATATACATTAAAATAATATATATAATAATAAATTATTTATAAAGTTTTCAATTTTTTAAATGAAAATTTGTGAGGATAAAATATAAATTTACACTCAGCAATAAAAGATATATTTTAATGCTCAGTTGGAATGAGTACTTTTTAAAATGCTCGACATAATCTCAACAGTAAAACACGCACGACTGCCCATTTTACAAAGGTCAAAGCATCATAACGTTGACCATTTTTAACAGAACAAACTACACTTTTACGTTTCACCCTTTTTATATTATGTTATATACATTGCTTTATTTTTGACCACAGTTAACCCTCACATACCTTCATCAGTCAACCCTTTCCCATCTACAAATGTTATTCTCGTTTTAATTTTTTTATTTATTTTTTATTATTACCAATAATATTTTTTTTATATGTCTCACTAGATATTTTATTTTTTAATAATAATCATTTTTAATATATCATTTTAATATTAATTAAAAAGAAAAAAAAAACATGTCTGACACTGCTTGACTTGTACTACTGAAACTTGGTAATTTTTATTTTTCAATAAAATACTATTAAATGTATAGATATTTATAAAATTAAATTAAATTTAAGTTTAAAATTTCAGTTTTTTAACATGAAAAAAAATCTATCTCTATGCAAGTGTTTGAATATTATTTAAATTTAAAAAATATTTATAAAGCTTGCTGCTGTATATTTTTAAGAAATAAAATTCATTGACACGTTTTTATATTTATATTGTTACATCATAAAATATCAACATAAATTTTTATATCCATGAATTTGTAAATTTTTTATATATATATCGAGGAAAAAAAAATAAAAAAAAACGTGAAGAGAAATTTAAAATAGAGATTTTATTATTAACCTACTGTTAATACCTTGTTAATGTATATATTCAAAAACACTATGAAGCTTCAAGTTAAAATCGATAATAATTTTTTATAAATTTATATAATAAAAATATTTTGAATACAAAAATGCTTATAACTAATTCACATTTTGTAAAGTATCAAAAGCTTTTGGTTTTACAAAATATGTAAAAAAATATATATATATTTTTGGGAATTAAAAATTGTAAAATATATTTTTAAATATTTTAACAACTGAAGCTTTATATTTATAGATAAAAAAAAAAAAATATTTAAATTATTTTGTTGAAAATATTTTATTCAAGTTTTTTATTTTAATAAAATTAAAATTTACCACGTTTTATTGTGGTTTATGTAAAAAATTACATAAACATGTTTAAACTAATCAAAGTATTACAAAAAAAAAAAAAAATTAAAATTAATATTTGTTTTTTAATTAAAAGTTTAAAACAAAAAAAATAATTTACATTTAATTTAAACAATAAAAATTATTTAATTGATAATTATTAATTTATTATTTTATTTAAATATTTTTGATTAAAAAAAATTAAAAAAAAAATAGTATATAAATAATAAATGAGTTTTAATTTGTAAAATATAAACAAAATGTATAAAATATCTCGATGGATTTAGTAACCTCCCAAACCGCGTTTTAGTTGAATCGTTGAGGGAAAGGTTTTACAGGTAAATTATTCAGTGAAAAGGAATAAACGATAAGACAAGTTGAGATATCAATGTAATGCTACCATCTGCCATTTAGCTACCAATTATTATACATTGTATTCGACCTCAAGCTAATTCATTTGTGATTTATACTCGAATGAATATTTTATCATAATTTTATATTTTAATATAACTTTAATTAATTTTTTAATATATATAGGTATATTTTAATTATAAAAATTATAAATTTAGAAATAAAATTTATCAAAAAATAAATTAATAATTTATTTTCATATAAAAAAAAAAAAACATATTATCAGTAAAATTATTTTAAAATAATAATAATTAGATAATTTAATTATCAAAAAAGAAAATATTTCAATGTAAAATGTAAAAATAATTTTTTCTGTTAATTTAAATGTATCAAACTGATGTTATTATATTCGTTGATTAAATGAAAAAAAAAAAAAAAAAAATGAATTTTAAATTGGCAATTAATGCTAAATTTGATAATGTCAATGCTATTTTGATTTTATTCAAAGTAAATGAAATAAAATATAAATAAATTTATATCGTGATATTTATTTTTATTTTTTTTTTTCGACAGTTGAAGAAATAAATTTAAATATCATTTTTATCATCATGTAAAGTAAAAATATTTCTGGAAAACCACTCGAGCTTTATTTTATTCCCAATAGAATTTTATTATTATTATTATTATTATTATTATTTTATATATATATTTTATTATTCTTTTTCACTTTTCCATTCCAAGTGGTTACCCATTGGGTACTAGAAACTCGTCTTATTCCCCTTGACAATTTACTTATATTCTTTTAAAATAAATGATAACTTTTTATGATATTTAAGATATTTAATATATATTGTTGAATTTTAAATTATAATAATAAATTTACCTGTATTTTTATGTATTATTTTATACAATAATATTAATTTTTTATTTTATTTTTTTTTCGATAAAAAAATTAATTATCTAGTCTTACCTTTTTGTTGAAATTAATGATGAAAATATAAAATATTGATGCATCGACTTGTCCTCTTGATATTCACATTATCTGAAAATATAAAAATAAAATTTAATATAATTATATATAATTAAAATAACCTTTATTATGTTATTTTATTTTATAATATAATATAAATTTTAAAAAAATATATATATAATGACTTTTCTCGTTCAATAAAAGTAATTATATATTTTTATAAAAATTTAATTACTTGATTGACCTGATTGTTATTAAATATATTTAACTCGTAAATTTTTTTCTTTGTTAATTTTTAATATTAAATAATTAGTAATCCATTATTTTATCAATAGAATTTTTTTTACCTTGTTGATAAATAAATTACAATTAAATTGATATAAAAATAAGAATTAATTGAATGAAAATTCATTTGGTCTTTTTTTAAATTTAAATTGTTGATGAATTAAATTTAAAAATAGATACAGTATTGTCAAGTATTTAATTGCTTATAAATTATAATTATGAATAATTGTTATTGTCGTATATTGATTGATAAATAATATTCATAAATTTTTAAGTGAGTCTTTTGTCGGATAACAACAAAAGCCATCAGCTTTGATTTTATACAACTACTATATCAAAAATTCTATACTTGATAAAATGAGTATGTACTTTTGAATATGTATCGCTTAAACTCACGTATTTATAAAACTCTTTGTAGTTTTTTTATTATTTTTTATTTTTTATTTTTTATTGTGAATAGTTCATACATACTTTTTCGATGATGGTCTTTTTGAGAGAGAATGCATCTCAAATATTTTATTATTTATTTTATTTTATTTTTTTCATTAAAAAACTTGAACTAGAATTTTTTTTTTTTTTTTTTAATAAAAATGTTGCACAATTGCAATGTTGAAATATATAAATTTGAATTTAAATTTACAATAAATAAAATTGAAGTTTTTTAAATATTAAATTATTAAATTTCGAATTTTGATTTTTTTTTGGAAATAAGAATTTATTAAAAATAAAATAAATAAAATTGTGCAATTTAAAATTGTTTTTTTTTTTTTTTTTTTTATTTGTAAAAGCTGCTGGCCAATATGAAACTTTCAATATTGAGTATATTTTTCTGTAAAAGTAGATATTTTTACCGCTTGTCCAAACATTTGCTGCGTCGATATTTTTTTAGGAATATTTTAAAGAAAATTCACGACAATTTTATGAAAAATCACACCATTTATATTCTAGTCTTTTTTATACATTCAGCATTTCAATTGCAATTGGAAAAAAAATATATATTTATTTATTTTTTTTTTTTAAATCATTTTCTATGTTTATTTTGATTGTAAAATATTTTAATATAAAATTGTGTTTTTATTAATATTTGAAACTATATTCCAATGAAATCAATTTATTACTAAATTATTATAAAATTTTAAATGTCAGTTGAACTTGAAAAAAAATGACAAATTTTTACTATCAAAATTTGATAAAAAGCTACAGATAAATTATCGAGGGGCTATTTGTAACTGTAGTATTGATCGAGTAATGTAGTCTAGTCAGTATACATATTCAAATATAAATTATGAAAAAATAAAAATTAATTTTTTATAATTTAAATAAAATTCAGGACAACACTGAGCCATCACTTATACTTTTATGAGTGTTTGAATTAATTTTTTAAATTTAAACATTTTCTAGGACAACACTCCGTCTTCACTTATACTTTACAATGTGTTGTCCTGTTTGAATTAATTTAAATTTATTTTTTATATTTTAAATATATTTCAGGACAACACTGAACTTCCACTTATACTTTTCAGTGTGTTGTCCTGCTGGAATTAATTTTTTTATATTTTAAATATACTTCAGGACAACACTGGACCTCCACTTATACTTTTCAATGTGTTGTCCTGCTGGTATTAATTTTTTTATATTTTAAATATATTTCAGGACAACACTTGGTCTTGACTTATACTTTTCAATGTGTTGTCCTGCTGGTATTAATTTTTTTATATTTTAAATATATTTCAGGACAACACTGGACCTCCACTTATACTTTTCAGTGTGTTGTCCTGCTGGAATTAATTTTTTTATATTTTAAATATATTTCAGGACAACACTTGGTCTTGACTTATATTTTTAAGAGCGTTGTCCTGCTAGGATTAATTTTTTTATATTCTAAATGTATTTCAGGACAACACTTGGTCTTGACTTGTACTTTTCAGTGTGTTGTCCTGCTGGAATTAATTTTTTTATATTTTAAATATACTTCAGGACAACACTGGACCTCCACTTATACTTTTCAATGTGTTGTCCTGCTGGTATTAATTTTTTTATATTTTAAATATATTTCAGGACAACACTTGGTCTTGACTTATACTTTTCAATGTGTTGTCCTGCTGGTATTAATTTTTTTATAGTTTAAATATATTTCAGGACATTACTGAGTCTCCACTTATACATTTCAGTGTGTTGTCCTGCTAGAATTAATTTTTTTATATTTTAAATATATTTCAGGACAACACTTGGTCTTGACTTATATTTTTAAGAGCGTTGTCCTGCTAGGATTAATTTTTTTATATTCTAAATGTATTTCAGGACAACACTTGGTCTTGACTTATACTTTTCAGTGTGTTGTCCTGCTTGAATTAATTTTTTTATATTTTAAATATATTTCACGACAACACTGAACCTCCACTTATACTTTTCAGTGTGTTGTCCTGCTGGAATTAATTTTTTTATATTTTAAATATACTTCAGGACAACACTGGACCTCCACTTATACTTTTCAATGTGTTGTCCTGCTGGTATTAATTTTTTTATATTTTAAATATATTTTAAGGAAACACTGAGCCCTCACTTATACTTTCTGATGTGTTTCCTTGTTTTAAATAATTTTTTTAAATTTAAATATTTTCTAGGACAACACTCAGTCTTCACTTATACTTTTCAGTGTGTTGTCTTGTTTAAATTTTTTACTTTATCAATTATTATCAATAGTTTAATGATAACTTTAACTTTTTTACATAATTTTTTTTTTTTTTTTAAATTATGCATTTGTCGTTATTTAATTTATATTCAATATAATTATCAGTACGTGCAATGTGACGACTTTGGTTCCACGATAATATTAAAAATATATAAATTTATAGCTATACTATTTGAAAATCCATTAATGTCAAATGTTAATTGATTATTTTTAGATAAATATAAGAGGTCATTGATATCGTGATATGTCATCATTGTCGTTTCTACATTTCATCAAATTTTAAATGAGTAAAAAAAAAAAAAAAAAAGAAAATACCAACTACAGCTATTTATAAAAATAACCAAATTCATTTATTTTTTTAAATATTTTAAACAAATTGAATATTAAAATTTATTTACAAAAAAAATTATAAAAACAAAATAATAAATAAATAAATAAATAATTTTTCAACTTGTAAATTTATTTATTATTTTCATGAAATTTTATATAAATATAAAATTTAAAAAAAATTCTTCAAGTTAACAATAAATTTTCATAAAAAAAAATATAAAAATCAAATAAAATTTATGTTTAAAAAAAATAATTATTATTATTGTTTTTATGACAACAAAACATCAAGGTTAAAAACCAACTGTATCTAGAAATTTCGATCATTAATTTACCTTCAAGTGTTTTTATATTTCAAATAAAGTATACATGAATAAAATTAGAAAAATTCCAGAAACAACTGGTAATAAATTTTTTTTTTCATTTAAAATTAATAAGAAAAAAAAACAACATTATTGTTATAATAATCAATGATTTTTTTATATTTAGAATTTATTTACCAAAAATGTAACCAAGTTTTTTTTGACTTAATAATGTTAACAACAAAACTTGTTTTATATTTTTTTTTTTTTTTTTTTTATTCCTAATGGATGATAGTTTAGTATGCAATCTAACTTTTTTGTATTTTTTTAAAACCCATAATTTATACATGTTTTTTTTTTATAGTTATATATATATATTTTTTTTTATCTAAAAACTTTCCTGTTTATTTATCCCATCGTCAAATGTTTAAAAGAAAAATAAATAAAAAATTATTTCAATCATGAATATTGTAGATAATTTTTTAAATGTTTTTTTCTATATTTTTAAATATAATATTATTATCTTGAATAACCTTCGTAAAACATATAATGATATCACTGAGTTTTAAAAATACAAAAAAATTAAATTTAAAAAATCATGTAGATAAATATATTTATTCTTTTTTACTTGGTAATTATTTATTTACAATATTTTTTTTATAATAAAATTATTATTTAATTTTAATTCAATTGAATGTTTAAACTTTGTATTTTTCTAGCAATAAAATATACCCAGTAATTATTTAAATAGTATAGAAAAAAAAAATAAAATACTTGGAAATTAAAAAATAATTATCTGTTTAAAATATATAAATCTCAATGTTATAACAATAATATTTTTTTCGGTGAAAAAAACATGTCATAATTTAATAATAAGAAAAAAAATAAATTAAATAAAAAAACTCGATGACTCAAAAAGATAATATTATTCTTTTAAATAATAATAATAATAATAATTTTTCATTATTATTATTATAATTCAAAAAAATAAATACAAACAAGATCATTTATAAATAACCTTCAACAAAATAATTAATTTAAAAAATTATTATTCAAATAATTCCCCCCAATTTTACTCAATTTTTTTTTTGATAATAATATTTACAAAATTATTCATTAAAAAATTAAACTATTATCTTTTTTATTTTAAAAGTAAATATAAAAGTATTATTATATCTATATTTTTTTGCCACATTTAAGTAACTAGAATCTTCTATTTAAATTGCGTAGAAATAACCAGCAATACATACACGTACATGTATATAAAAAAAAATATAAAAAAATTACATGAATAAAGCAATTTGAGTGGGGAATATTGAAATGGGAGTACAGTAGAGAGATGTACATAGTTAAAAGTAAGTAAATGAAAAAAAATTGACTCAACTATGTAAAAAAAAGAGACAAATATAAAAAAAGTTGAAAAAAAAATAAAACTGGACATATACAGTGAATATGTATGAGATATACATATATTAAGTTTGAATTTAAATTTTCAATGTAAAAGTGTATAATTTTTTAAAAGTGGTAGTAAATAATACTGTTCATGATACTAACACGTGATTGGTTGTTTTGTCAGCTATCTGACGGCATACTTATACCGGTTGCAAGTTATTTTTTACCGCAGAACATAACAGTGCTTACTACAGTGTCAAGATTTCATTATCAATTTACCTATTTTTTTTTTTTATCAAATCAAATTGTTGTAACATTTTTTTGTTTGATTAAAAAATAAAAAACAAATTGAATTTAATTATTTTAACAACTTAATATCAAAACTTTAAATTGTGAATTTTTTATTTAAAAAAAAGTTTTAAATATTATCATGAAGGGCATATTTGGTATTTTAGTTGTCGTGAGTTTTGTTGCAGTTGTGCATTCATTTCCAGGTAAGAATATTTCAGTTGAATATATTTATAATTATTTTTGAAAATGAGGTAATTTTATAATTATCCAACTGTTTAGACATTATAATTTATTACAAAATAATTTTTTAAATGATAATATAATTACAAGTGTTATTTTTCCAAAATAACTTTTGACCTAAAAAACTTAAATGAACCTTAATTTATAATAAACTTTAAAAATTCAAGTCAAATTTAAGGTCGTCTCATTCACCTGGATAATTATTATTACCGTTTAATTTACAATTATTTTTTTTTCATTTAAAATTATTATTTACGGATGCTTTGTAATTTTAATACCAATCGATCGATTGAATGAATATTGAGTCAGACACTTCGAGAATGTCTGACATCCGATAAACTAAAATAAACCGGAGATTGTTATTCTCTCTAATTTTTTTTTTATTTTTTATTTTTAAATTCAATCGATTTATTATTTTCATCAATCTTTACGTTTCAATAAAAAAAACCGGTTATTTAATATTACAATTTGTTGATGCATCTCTTTTTTTTTTTTTTATATATTTTTAAATTGATAATTTATCTCGTAGATATTTATCTATTGAGGGTTAAGGCTATTAGAATGTATTTTTTAATATGCATTTCCGGAAAAACTGGTTGTCCTTTGTATGATTGTTATTAACTTGAATTATAAAATTACTTGAAGGTATCTAAATTTATAAAAATAATAATAATTATTAAAATATATGATAATAAATTGATGAACAAACGGACCACAAAAAAAGTGAAAGGTAAAAATAAATTAGAAAAAGAATAAAAATTTTTTAAAAAAAGTGGTTAACCGTGGACGATAAAGTGTAGTAAAAAGAAATTTATATATATATATTTATTTTGATGTGACCTTCACACAAAAGACTGCATCAACAGAAAAATAAAAAAAAATATATAATAAAAATTATAAATTTAACCAAAAAAAAAAAAAAATGACCTCTATCCGTTTGTTGACTCAATTTTTTTTTTTGACACAAAATATTATAAAAAAAAAATTATATATATCATATATATTAATAGAAAACAGGAAGAAATTATTTAAGAAGAAAAATGGGAAAATTTAATTATATATTTAATTATATAGTTTTATTTTTTTTTTTTAAATAATTTTTTTAATGATTTATTTAACGAAGAAAGTAATGTGTTAATTGCAGTCTAGTTAATGATATATACTTGTTGAATAAGGAAGCTTAATATGATGTGAAAAATATACAAGCTAAAAATAAAAATCAACAAAATCTATGTGGTTAATTTTTTAATAATAAATTTTGTATATATAGCCAAAAAAATAAAATGAAAAAAATTATTAAAAAGATGAGAATGTCATATCGGAGCATAACATCATCTGCAAATATCAAAATGAAAATATATAAAAATAGTATCAACGACCTGTGGATGTAATCATCAAGACAACATTTTATATATCTTCAATCTCTTGAAAATAATTTACAAAAAAAAATAAAAAAAAAATTGAAAAACCGTGAAATTAAATGAGACAAATGGCTGAATTCAAAATTATCAAAAAAATATAATAAATTTTTATATTATTTCCACAACTGTGAGCACTTTGTATATAATTTTTTTTTTAATATTTTATTTCAATTTAAGTAAAAAAAAAAAAAATTATCATAGCATTAAAAGTAAAAACATACAAGTACCCTAAAAAAAAAAAATAAAAAATATATTTCAAGTAAAAAAAATAATCCAGTAGTTTTTATTTTTTTGGCAACAAATTTTTTTGCTTTTATTCAATTGAGACAAAAAAATAATTTATAATTTATTTTTCATTTTAATTTTATATTTTTTTATAATTCAATAATCATACAAAAAATAATTTATTATCAAAATGGCGATGTAATAAAATTTCTGAAGAAAAACAAACACAGATAACTGTATATATATAAACATACGATTTGACTTATCAAATGAAGAGAAAAATATATATTTATAATTAGATGAAATATAAATAAAAAATATAATTATTTTTGTTATTTGTAAATACAAGCTTTGAAGCTATTTATTGATTTATTGATTGTAAATATGAAAAATAATAATCCAATTATCAATGCATGACATATTGTAAATTAAAGTATATAATTTTTTAATATTTAATCATTTTTATTTTCCAATAAAATACAATAAATGTACTCAATCAATTTACGTAATACTATAATTTTTTTTTTTTTTTTTTTCATGTAATCTTTATTTTTATACAATTTTTTTAAGAGGATGTATTGATAAAGACACTGAGTGCATTGTAAGCGGATTTTTAAACTTGATATATTTACTCTAATTTTTATATTTGTATTTTCTCATGAATTTTTTATTTTTAAATGCATAAATAAATATATAATTTATTTTTAAAATTTTTTATTGTTAAATATTATAATTTATTGTTAAAATAAATATAAAATTATTTTTATCGTTAAAAAATATATTCAAGTATGTAAATTTTATTAATTTATTAATTTTTTATTATCACTTTGTAAAGCATATTATTATATATACAGAAAAAAAAAAAAAGAAAATTAGTGACAAGAAATAATGGTTGACACATTCAATGCAAGCAAAAAGGCAATTAAAAGAAGCCACACCTGTGACATCTGTCTTTAACTTTTCAATAAAACTTTTTTTTTTTTTTTTTTTTTTATTCACATTGTATTTCCGACAAATTAAACAATGTTTTTCCTCTCAATCCCCTCATCATGAAAACATTCTAAACTATATATATAAAATCACATGTCATAATGAATATTTCATAAAAATTTTATATTTATTTTGTGTGCACATGAATCTCTCTCGAGACAATCACATGAAATATAAAATTATACAACTTTTTTTTTTTTTTTATTTGTGACATGCAAAAGGGGTTTTTATCGTGTCACATTGACAAAATAAAATAAATTTTTTAAAAGAAAATATCAAGTTAAAAATGATTGACTTGAATCAATTAAATTTTATTAAAAATAATGAAAATTTAAGTTGTCTGAGTTTATATTGAATTTAATTTAAATAATAAATATTATCTTTTTTTTTTTTTTTTTTTAGAATGTTTTATTTTATATTTATTT
The DNA here is from genome assembly GCA_011426435.1 of Lysiphlebus fabarum. Lineage (NCBI taxonomy): Eukaryota > Metazoa > Arthropoda > Insecta > Hymenoptera > Braconidae > Lysiphlebus > Lysiphlebus fabarum. The sequence continues at coordinate 578,687 of WSYQ01000021.1, read as the reverse complement.
AATACGTTTACTTTTTTGAAGGTGAAATGTTGAGTCAGACTGATTGAAACAAACACTTTTGCTAATTTAATTTGTAAATATTTATAAAATGGTTTTGGTAAATATTATTTACTATTAATAAAAATAAAAAAAAAAAATAATATATATTTATCAGGTCAAGTAAAAGTTTATACAAACATCACCACTTGAATATATATAAGTATATATTTATTAAAGAAATTATCATTTTAAATTATTAATAATATTTTTTTGTTTATTTAAAATTAACTAAAAATAAAAAAAAAATACAGTTTTTGAAGAGATAAGTAATAATAATAATAATAAAATGTATATTATATTTTTTGTTTAAAACATGTTGATAATATATACAAACAACACCACTGATTTGTGGTTTGGCTAAAACTTTATCACTGTTGAACTTAATACTTGTGAATGTTGATGATAATTAAAGTAATTTGATACAAGAAACAGTGTCATTTTCACAATACTGCAAATTGGATAAACAAATTCACCAAAGTTGAATATGTATAAACTTTTGAATTTATATAAATTATAAAATTTAATTTTTTATTTAAATATATTATAGTTACATATAACTTTTATATGTTAAATATAAAAAAAAATTATTTCAATTAAATTATTGAATTTGAAATTTTATATTATTTATATAAATAACCTTGATTTTATTATTATTATTATTTTATGTAAATTAATTTTAAATTATATGCAAAATATTTTCATTGTTGTAAAATAATTATTTAAAAATACAAAGAAACTTTGAAAATGTCAAATGTCTAGAAGCATATTGTATATGAATTTTGACATATAATATTCATTTGATTTGCTGCAAGTTGCATTTGTAGCAAGTGCAATCACACATGCATGAATAAAATATATATAATATATATATTTATAACAACTTGAATTTGTTTATGTTGGTAAATTCAAGACGTGAGTAATAACTCCATGGCCAAGTGTACAACGCAAACTTATATTGCATCTGGTTTATATATATATACTTGAACACACATTATTATATGACTAAGCATCACAAAAAAATTTTACGAATATTGCAGCACCAAGTCTCTCTTATTACGCTATAAAAAATAATAAAAAAAAAAAAATATATATAGGTATATATTTATATATATATTATGAAAATGCTTATCATATAAAGTTGTAAATTCAGATAAAAATTATTATTATTATTATTTCAAGTTTTATATATATATATTTAAATTTCATAAAAATATATATTAAAAAAAAAAAATTAATTAAAATTAAATAAAAAATAAATATATTTATTGAGATTTTATTTTATTGCTAGTTGAGCTATGAATTGTTTGCAATATAGTTTAGATGTACAATTTACAATAAAAAAAAAAAAAAAAAAAAGATAGATAAGGGAAGAGAGAGAGAGATAGATAACAAGGGGGTTAAAAAAGGGTAAAACAAATTGATTTCAATTGCAATTGTACGTGCATGAAGCAAGGAGAATTGACGAGAGAAACCTGGCAAATTGGATAATCGCCAGAAGCACCAACACACGAATCATCATCATCATCATCATCTTCTCTCAAACTACTTGAAATAATTTTTTTTTTTTTTTGATTTTTTAATGGATTTAATGTTCCAAATGACAAACAATAAAGTATAAACTATTTTATACTCTGTAATTTTATTTAAAAAAAAATTTTTTTTTTTTAATTTTATTTTTTATATTTAAAGTTTGAATGTTTTTGACGCTATTTTTTATGAGACCCTTATTCTTTTGTATATATATACACTTGATTCAAGCAAAAGTTTAGTTTTCTCAAGATGGTGAAAATATTTTTTAAGTCACTAGTAAATTCACTACTATTCTCTGAGGACCAAAATGAAAATGACTTTTTTGTTTGCTTATATATATATAAAAAAAAAAAAAAGAGAAAAAAAAAAATTCTAAAGATTAATAGATGAAAATAAAAATCAGTAAAATAATTCACATTTTTTTTTTTTTAATAATATATTTAAATATAAAAAAATTTAAGAAAAAAATCAATAATAAATTTATCAACTAATTTTTAATTAATTAAATTAATTTTTATAATGATTTTTCAAATACTTTGAATCAATTAATGAATTCGTGGAATAATAATTTATTAAAATTTAATATATTTTAAATTATTTGATAAATAATTAGCAACGCTTCAATCACACTAAATTTAATTGAAAAATAATTTTTAATTAACGAAAATTGAAGCTACAAATAAAATTAATATAAACCCAACAAATTTATATCAAAAAATTTTAAGTTTATAAAAAAATAAACAGGTCAATAATAATAAATAATAGTAAATTATTTTTAATTATCACTGTAAACTTATTATTTTTATACTTTTCATTAATAAATTAAATTTTAAAAAAATATATATTTAATCAATCGACTGATTGATGCCAGTATTATTATTGGCTTGATTTTAAAAATACATAATAAATAAATATATATATAAAAAAAAAAAATTAATTTAACAAAACAATATAAAGGTTGTTTAAAAATCAATATTAACAATTTTATATTTTTATCCACAATTCGATAGTGTGTTTATTCGTTATGCATCAAATGCCATGGTTAATTTGGATTCTTTGACTCGTAAATAATTGATCAAGAGTTTAATGAATTTACTTTATACCTGAATAAACAAAATTACCAAAGAATAAATAAAATAAATTAAAGATGTATATATATGAATTTAATTAATCATTAAAATATAAATAAATATATGAAAAACAATAATAAATTAATATTTAATTTTTTCAGGTATTTCACGTGATTCTGATGAAAAAAATGTAAAATCAAATGGTGAAACAATATTAATTTTACCAGGATTACATGATAATCCATTTCATGGAGATTCATTTCAACCAAGTTTTTCATTTTCTGATATAACTGATGATGATGATAATGACAGTGATGATGATAACTTTGGTTATCATCCATTTAGATTTAATTTTGGTTCATCTAATTTTTTTAAACGTATGCAAGGTATGTCAATTTAATTATTAATTACTAATTAATGTCATTTTAAATTCAATAAAATAATATAATAATAATAATAATTTTCATAAACAAAATTTTAACTTTAGAAAGTTTAGATTATTATGATTAATTACATGAAACTTTAAATTTGTAAATTATCAAGATATTATTTTCAGCAAAATCATCAAATTACTCATTTGTTAATTTAATTTTTTTTTTTTTTTAAATAAAATAATATATAAAAGGCATGATGCAAATCATACACTGAAAATTTTTATCTATATAAAATATATTTTTTGGCATATTTCCAATTTAAATAATTTTACTATACGCATGTCGAAAAAAAATAATTCAAACTTTTGTAAAACTAGTTTGCATATATACTTTTGACATATATACATGAATATACATTTCAAAATATAATAATTTATTTTTATTTTTACATATGTAAATGTATATATACCCAAATATAATAATCTATTCAACAAAACATTAGATGCCCTCAAATTATTTATAAACCACTGCCCCATCATCAAAATATAATAATAATAATAATAATAATAAATAAATAAATAAATATACTTGAAATTTTGAATCTAAAATATATTTTAAATTACATAAATTTTTACACATGTATATATATAGTAATTATTATCCCAACTGCTTGCCAAAATTTAAATTTCAAAAAAAAATAAATAAGCTTATGCTTTACTCTATATATTAACAAATATTTCTATTTCTATTTCTATTTCTATTCTATTTATATTATGATTTATATATATCTATTTATATTGTGAGCTTTGAATTTGTAGAATAGTTATTTATTTATTTATTTATTATATATATATATACAAAAGTGATTTTATAAAGTCACATCATTACGTTGTTCATCCGATTGTGATGCTTTTGCATTGCTTTTATAATATTATTGTTATTATTATTATTATTATTTATAAATATATCTATATGCATATTTTGTATATTATTATTATTATTATTATTATTATTCAATAATCGATTGAAAAAACTGTGGCTTTTAGTATAATGCATTTAGTTTTTTATTTTGGTATTGTTTTATTTTTTTTTTTTATCAAGATTATTATATTTTCTTTTCTTGGTTTTTATGTTCTTTTGATTTATTTATTTATTTATACTTATTTATTGTTTTTATATGTTATTTTGTATATTTATTTTAACTATATGTATTTTATTTTTCTATTAATACTTTTTTAAAAACTAAAAGTCTTTGATATTTAAATACTTTATATATCATTATTTTTTATTTTTTAATATTAAATTTTTCAAAAAATATATAAAATATATAACATTAAAATTTAAAACCCACACATAAAAAAAAAAACAAAGTCAAAGTTTGTGGTGTTGAATAAATATATCTTGGAAAAGGTCAATAAAGATTATCAACATTTATATATATATTTTTGCAGACAATAAACACATAAATGTGTATATAATAAAAATAAAAATAATAATAATAGAATAAACTCTCTTTTGAATCATTGATTATTTATTTTTAATACTTTCCATTGACTCAACAAAAAATATTATTATTACGTCAAGAATATCTATATATATATATATAAATAAATCCCAAAAATAAATACAATTATTGGATTAAATATTTTGTTTTAAAAATAATTAAATAAATAATTTATTAAATTTATCATAGACTAGATAAAATATATATTTTATAGTGTAAAAGGATCCTTTTTATTATATATTTTTTTTTTTGGAGCATTATTTCTTTTTTAAAAAATAATAACAGTAACATCAAATAGAGTGTCGTAAAATACTTTATAAAAAAATAATAAAAAAAAGAAGCATATTTTAACACAAAAAAATTAAAATACCGAGTATCTTTTTGTTTTTGTTTTGTTTTTTTATTTTTATATTAAATCCCATATGATTTTACTCAAATCCACTGTGTTATTTACTTTTTAAAAAATTTATTTATTTATTTTTTTTAAATTTCTTATAGATATAATATTTTGGTTTAAAATAAAACAGATGTTATAAAATTTTACTCCAAAATAAAAACAACAGTTTTTTTTGTTATTTTGAATTGCGCGCGTGTTTATGTTAATATGTGTGTGTGTTTTTTTTAACCAATTACAACGCGTAAAAAACACTTGATAAAATGGCCGACTTTTTTTTTTTTTTGGCGTCTTTGCGAGGAGAGCAAAAAAAAATGGTCTCGAATACTCCAAATTTTTCAATAAAAAATATTATAATTATAAATAAAATACATATAAAATATTAAAAATACATACCCAATTGATTTTTCGTTATAAATTTAATATCCAATTTGAAAATAATAAATACATTCACTCAAATTATCACACATTTGACTTTTTTTTTTCACAGATATATAAAAAATTGGGCACTACACAATATAAAATATAGATATTTTTTTTTATCAAATAAAAACTTGCATATTAACCACAATTAATAAATAAATAATAAATATATATTTCTATTCAAATAATAACGACAAAAAAAATAAAATTTCATCAGTAAAAAAAAAAATACCAAACATGGCGTCTTTTTTTTTTTTATATAAAAATTATATTTTTTTATAAATAATTTGCACTTCAAATCATTAAAATACGATTCAAAATAACTAATTAAACAACACTGATGATATTTTGAATAATAAAATTATAAAATTATTACATTATTATAATTAATTTGTAAAAAAATTGACAATAATATTCACGACTAATGTTCCTGTTCAAGGCCAAGATCACAACTGAAAAATTTTTTTTTTTTTTTTTTTATTGTTTAGTCAGGGGGAAGGGACAAAGTTGAATTCTTAGAAAAATTCAAAGACAGAGATAAAAAATAAAACAAAATACAAAATAATAACAAAAAAATAATATTTAATTTTTAAATAAAAAATTTAAATCAAATAATAATCTGATATTTTTATGAGTAAAAAAATTAATATTGTTAATTTGACCTAATTAATTAATCAAAAATAATCAAACCAATAAAATAAATTTTATATATATTATAATGTCAACTTTCATGATTAATAAGTTAAACTTTCACTGTTCAAAGACCTTAACAAATATCGTGCAAATAATAATTAAAATAATAAAAATAAATATATTTAATTTTATATATTATATTGAAAGTATAATTTTTTTATTATTATTTTAAAGCATTAAATTTGAAGGCTGTTTATATAAATATTTAAATATTAAAATTATAAATCCTGACAATATTTATTTTTATTTTATTTTATTTATAATTTATTTGTATTATAAAATATAAGGAAAATAATAATCCAGGATGTTGATAATCAAATTAAAAACCTTGTATTTTTATTAACAATGAAAAATAAAATAAATGCTTTGAAATAATAAAATTATTTTATGGTTGATGAGAATGAAAATTGACATGAAAATAATGTTTATTGTATATCTCACATAATAAATAATTTAAATGTCATTATTTTATTGACATTAAAAGTGTTAATTTTATATATCGCAACACAACAATACAATAATAAACTTTATATTTTAATTTATATATATAATACAAACAATAATTGATCCACTTGAATATATATATATGTATTTTTATTAAATTGATATTTTAATTTTGTTCTTGTTTTAATATAATTATATAAATGACATCATTGATAATGACACTCAATCAAAAAATTAATTTCTATATCAATATAAATTTGATCCTCTTCAATGAAATATATATACCTATAACATTTTTAATATTATTTTTGTTGAAAAATAATTAAAATAATATTAAATTAATATTCTGTGAATGCGTATTATAAAATTTTTTTTATTTTACTCATATTTTTTTAAGTAAATAATTCAGTTATACATTGAAATTATAAAATGGAATTTTAATATAATTGCATTTTTAGTTGATGTGAAAAAAAAAAAAAAAAAAAAACATTAAATTAATAAGTATACCAGAAATAAAAAAAAAATGTATAAAATTTTAGACAAAAAAATAAATATTTTTATAATAATAATTAATTTTTATTTCAACAATTTATTTTTTTATCTAAATTATTTATTCTTTTTTTTTTTTTTTTTCATATGCAAGTGCATTATCAGTTATTATTGTTTATCTTTGTAACAATTTTACATATACCTATATTTATCAAGTAGTGTAATGTGGATAAATAGGAAAAGGGATTATACGAAAAGGACAAGGGATGTAAAATGAAATAGTATATACATGCAGATATATATGTCTACACAAAATCACTGGATTGTATAATATTCAGTTCTACTGTGAATAGTCAGATGCATTGTTGAACTTGTAAAATATATTCAAAATTTATTGGTTCATTCACTCACGAAATATTATCGATCATCAATTTCATGTAAATTATCATCAACGTATATATATATTGTAACCAATCATTATTATTGTACATATCCGTTTGATTTATTATATAAATGAAAATTAAATATTATTTTTTTAAATATAAAATTATTTTTGAGATAATAAAAAATAAAAAAGAGATAAAAGATGAATTTTTTTTCAGACGATGTATACATATATATTCTATAATAAATTTACCATTAACTTTAATATTTTATTATTTAAACTATAAATTATTTATGATTACTTGAAAATACACAAATATAATTTTATTCAGGTATATTATATATTATGGCTACTTTTTTTTTTATTTTATTTTTTTGCTTCTTGAATCTTTAGATAAATTTAACGTTAATGTTCTCGTTTATATAAAAACTTTGTTATTTATGTTTTTTAAAAAAATAATAATATTTGAAAATATTTTTACTTGGAATATTATATAATACAGTTTTAATAATATTTAATTACTAAATAATATGCCAATTATAAATTTATAAATTTCAATTAAATTTGATGATACAGTAAATTATTTAGACGACAATTAAATCAGTTTTGTATTTTCAAAATTTATATAAAATCAATAATTTAATATTTTAATATTTTCACTTGATTTTTTTTATCTTTATCTTTGCATTATTTTATTTTTCATTATTACATTTTTTTTTTTTTAAATTTTATTTTTTTGTGCTCAGCACCTTCATGAACAGACGATGAAATATAAAAGACTTTTCGAGCCATGAAAATTCTTTCAGTCTCACGTACTTGTCATCCAGCTCCATTCATACCTATTCAACTTATTTTTTATTTTATTCTCTCAATTTTTTCATTATCACTTTTATCATTTTTTTATTTTTTTATATTATCATCTTTTTCTTTCATCTGCAATTATCAAGGAATGAAAAATAACATCAAAAAAAAAAGAAATTAATTTAAAAAATATTTATATATTTGTATTAATTTTATTGAAATTAAATAAATATTTTAACAATAATTATTATTTTTCAGAAACAATGAAAAATCTTGAAGCACAATTGGCCAATTCATTTTCTCATATTCCAAAACCAGACTCATTGGTACCATGGGGAAAAGTTCCTGATGGTGCAAACTCCACCTCAACTAAAAAGGTATATTATTTTTTCAATGTCTACCTCATATTTTTATTAATTCAATTTGATTGTTAAATTAATTAATAAAATATGAATTTTTTGAATGAATAAATTTGTTGATAAATATAAAAATTTAAATTGATATATTTATTCTTGAATTTTATTTAACAGGTGATTGATGGACATGTTGTAACGATCAATGAAACGACATACAAGAGTGACGACGATAGTACATATGTTCGATTCCGTATTGTAGATGTACAACCGGATAACACGACAGAAGTGACAACTGAATCAGGTACCAAGGATATTGATCAAAATGGTGGTGAAGTTACAGACAAAACAGATAATGATAATTCATCAACAACATCATCAACATCATCATCATCATCTTCATCATCAGCATCATCAGCATCACCAACAACAACAACAACAACAACAACAACAACAACTGAATCAACAAAAGAAGAAACAACACCATCATCAAGAAGTGTTGAAACTGTTGAAGATTTTGGTAATAATGAAATTCCAAATCAAGTTGATAACTTCAAAGCATAAATTTATCAATCAACCAATCAATCAATAATATTATATTTTTAATTTAAGTTTTCTATTATAATTATTATAAATATATATGTATATCTATATAAATCTCAATATAATATAAAGTTTTTAAATTGTTAAAGCTTTATTTTTTAATTTAAAAAAAAAATGAGAAAAATAAATAATTGTGATTAAAAAATTTACCATTTTTTTTAAATAAATAAATTTTAATGACATTCAGGTAATAATTTTATTAATATACAAATAAATTAATTAAATTTTACATTATTTATTTATTTATTTATTTATTTTTTATATATTTTTTAGATTTAGTATATAATTATAATTATAAATAAATTCAGTTTTTCAATGTTGGAAGTAAAATCTAGCTTACTTTATTCTTTGGGGTATTACAAAGGCTTTCTTATAAAAGTTGGACGGTTGTTTGTTTTTTTTTTTTTTTATTTATTTATTTAATATAAAAAGAAATAAAATAAAATAAAATAAAAAGACATGAAAAACTTTACATTTTATAAGATTTAATATGTTTTCTTTCTTATTTATTCTTTTCATTTGAAGGATTAAAGAAAAAAAAAAAAAAAAAAAATCATGATGATGATGCTGTGACTTGTTGCGATGCAGACGTTATTTTTTATTTGTTAGCTTAATTTGAGCTCTATATATTTTGACATCAAGAAATCTCTTTAAATATATTGTTAAAGAGACCTGAGTGTTTTATCAATGTGACGAAGTGTTGTTTCAGGAACTGAATCTTTAAGTGCTCGTCTGAAACCATCCCATCTTGATAGTTTCTTGAACATTTTTTTAGCATGATTTCTAAATAATAATAATAAAATATAATTTTAAAAATATATATTTATATATTATCAAAAAAAAAAAAAATTAAAATACAATACCTTGCATCTAAATTTCCATCCATAATAAGTTTAGCACTGGCACTGAGATATTTATCACGAATATCTCGTGGTAACATCATCACAATATCTGGTCCAACACGATCAACAATTGACAATAATAATCTTGCTGATGCAGCACGTACAATAGCATTTTGATGACTAAATAAAAATAATTTTTTAGTATTATATTTATTTATTTATTTATTTAATTTTGTTGAATAATAATTTACCTAGCTCCACGATAAACAATAACAGCAATTGTTTTTTGTGGTGATAAATGTTCAATCATACGATCTAATGCAGCATTACTATCAGCTCTTAAAAATTTATTTGTATCAGCTGTTCTTTGAAGAAGTGGTCCAGCAATATCATCCAATTCCTAAATAATTTGATAATTAATTAATTAATTAAATTATAAATTATTATTTATTTTAAATAATAATAAATATAAACCTGATCAAGACAACGTGTTTGTGATTCAAATACATCACCAGCTGCAAGACAAGCTGTTCTAGCAACTTGTGATCGCAAATTTTTAACATGACGTCCAAGTAATCTACCAAGTGTTCCTGGTGGACAAGTTTCAAGTTGTTCTGGTTTTTGTCTTGTTATTATTGATAATGCTTTTAATCCTTTTATTGTAACTTCCCTATATTTTTTTTTTTTTTTAAATTTTTAAATAACAAAAAAAAGTAAATAATAAAATTTAGTTTTAAAGAAGTTTAAATGAAATATTTGTTATAAAGTTAAGTAATTAATTTACCACTCTGTACTTTCTAACTGTGAAAAGCACTGTAGTATTGCGGTTTTTGATTTTCCTGGTATTTTATTATCAACATGATGATGATTAATTTGACTGATTGGTGAAACTTTATTTGTTCCAATTCTTGGTTTAACTTTTATTCTTGGTACTTTTGATTGTATTATTTTATTAACATCAGTTTCAAGTATTTTTGAAGTTGTTATATTGTCATTTGATGATGATTGTATTGATCTGTATGTTTTACCAACAATCAATGAATCAATGTCTAAATTATCAGGAAGTTCAGTAAAACTTTTATTTGTTACCTACAAAATTAAAGTCAATAATTAAATTAATTAAATACATATATATGTTTTTATTTTATTTTTATTTTTCTTACAATTGATATTGCATCAAAATTATTTTCATGTGAAGCACTCAATACACTTGATGTTTCTTCATTATTTTCATGATGATGATGATGATGATGATTATTATTATTATTATTATTATCATCATCAATTTTTTGATATGTTAAATCATTATATTGTGAATTAGCACGTGAATGAGGACGTGATGTTGAAAATATTGATACTGAATTAACATCACTACTTGATCTTGTTTCACTTGTATTATCTTGATCTTTAATAATAATATCATTTTTTTTAAATTGTATTTTTTCATCTGGACAAATGGAATCTATCATCCGTGATTCAATATCATCTTGAACATTATTTGAGTATTTATTTTCATCATATATCTATAAAATAAAAATTTAATCTTTAAAAATAAAATAAAATTTTGATTGATAAAGTATGATATCAAAGACTCATTTTGTTACATCAATATATCAAATTTTATTCTTGAAAAAATAAAATAAAATAAATAAAACTCAATTTATAAAAAAAAGTTATCAGCAAGTTTAGATAAAAAGAAATAAATAAAATTATATAGTATTGAAAATATATATATTAAAAAAAAAAATAATAATTTAAAATTTGAAATTTAATATAGAAATAAATGATTAAATTAAATTGACTAACCAATGAAGCATCTGGATGATCATGTTCATCAAATTCATAAGTTTTAATTTCATTATTATTTTGTAAATTATTTTCAATTATCCTGTTGATTGATTCTACTGATATTGTTTCATTTGATACAACTGAGGATGATGAATCTGGTTGTTCAATTTCATGCTTATCAATAATTTTATATTGTAAATCATCAGAGCTTGTATCTTTTTCTAAATCAATTGAATCACTTGATAAAACACTTTGTGGTATCTAAAAAAATAATTAAAATTTTATAAAAAAAAAAAACCATTATTTTAATTTTAATTTTTAATAAATAATAAATAATAATAAATTTACTTGATCAATTGAATTATGCCTGGATGGATTTGATTCACCAGTTATAATATCAAATGATTTTTCACTGAATGAATTTCTTCTTGGTATTATAATATCATCATTGTCATTTTGAATTGGTGATGATTGATTATCCTGAATCGATTGATTATCAACAGAACAATTGGATAAACTGTTTGATATTTGAAAAGGTACTTGATCACAACCTTTTGGTAATTTAACAATTTTATCAAGTTAGAAAATTCAATTATATTTCAGAGTATATGTAAAGATATATAATAATAATAATATATAAATAGAATCAATCTACGCAAACTGAAAGCCAACTTTACTCTCTTGGTTTTATATACCAACAACTTTATCATCTTGCTTCAACTGAATTTACCCCAACTCAAAATATCCTTTTGTTGTTTCATCAGGTGCCTAATGCACTTAACTGTCTTATCAATAATACCAACTTTTGCTCACCCAAAAATTTTATATAATATTACAACAACGTCTTGATTAATTAACCCCCCAAGCTTTGAATTTAATCATTAATTTTTTTTTTTTATTTTTTTATACTTATTTTCAAGCCCTAGTTTAGAGAGAGATAATTTTTAAATGAAAATTTTAATAATTAATTTTTAAATGAAAATTGTTTGGTAATTAATTTATTATATATATTAGATTGAAAAATTATTATTTAATTAATTTTAAATGTTGTCTTAAGTGTATTTATAAAATTTTCAAAAAATTTAATTTAATATTTTTATTTCGTAGAAAAAAAAAAAAAATGTAAGGTGTGTTGTTGGCTTGGCTTGGTTGTTATACTTGACCAACACATTTTATGCAATTTATCGATTGCATAAAAAATAATAAAAAAAAAACAGGTAAATTATCTGATGGAGAATTGTCTCAGCAAGCAATCGTCACATTTTTTTTTATTTTTTTATTTTTTATGTATATGCAATATGCAGGTATATTTAAATGCATGTATTAACTTCTCGTGAATAGTCAAACCAAAAGGTTTTTGACCTCACGTTCTACTTTGTATACCATACTTGTGCATACAATCAAACAATCCAGCATGTATTGAAATAAAATCTAGACAGCTGCAAGTATAATGACCACGCGATTATCTATCTCTCGAAAAAAAAAAAAAAAAAATTTGTTTATTTATAAATCAATAAATAATTAATAATAATAAACAAAAAAAAAAAAAATTACTAAAATAATATAATTTTCAAATGAAAGACAATTCGAAATAAATTTTTTTTTTTTTCTAAATAATACAAATAATAATAACAGTACCAATTTATTATTATTTATTTATTTATTTATTTGAATTATTAATAAAACAAATAAAATATTTTTCATGAATTTTTATTATTTGTTATTTCAATTATTAAATTAAAAAATTTAGAAAATAAATTAATTTATTTGTTGAAATAATAAATAAATAAATATTTGATTATTTTTTATTTTTTTTTTTTTAAATAAATTAAATTTTTATTACCTGAGCACTGAGTTGACTGATCACTTAGATTTTGTATTCGATATGAATTTGCTTGTGCTGACACGTGTCTTTTATTTATTTCATTTAAATTTTCTTCGTCATCATCTATATTATTTTTTTCACTGTAAAAATGAAATAATAAAAAATAATTAATTTTTGTTTTTAATTATTAATTTGTATTTGTAATTTTTATCATACATTTTTTCAATAATTTGTTTATTTTTAATTGGTATTATTGGTGTTGTTGTTATAATTTTTGGAATAGTGAATCTATTAAATGAAGCTGTGTCAAGATTTGATTCAATAACTTTAATTTTTTTACATCCAAATACTGGACACCAATTAAATACATTTTTTAACATTTTATCATTATCACAATTATTATTATTATTATTAATTTTAATTATTTCATTATTTTTATTATCACTTGAACATATGCAGTATTTAAATAACATACTGTCAGCATATTATTATTATTATTATTATCATTTAAAAAATTAATAATTTCATATAAATTAAATATTTATTTATTTATTTCTATATATTCAAGTAAAACATTCTCACTTATTTTATATATTTATCAAACGGAAGAGAAATGATAATCATTGGAATTAATTGATTGAAAATATTGATTTGTTATAAAAATAAAAATTGATAAAAAAAAAATTGAAATATATTCATTAGAAACTTGTAGAAATTGATAGAAATTTCAAAATTTATATAGAGAAATTTCGATTAAAAAAAAAAAATTAATATAAAATTGTATAAATATATATATAATTTTTAAATGTTGGAAGAAATATTATTTTCACTGTTGTCTCGATATATTCTCGACAGTTAAACACGCACGACTGACCACTTTGTATAAGGGCAAGCGTCGCGACGCTGACCGTCCCAAGGGGAGTTAATACCACCCTATATTTTGCCTTCACCTTTTCCACATGATTTTTTATTTTTTTGCATGGTTATTTTACTCGTAATAATATATATACATTTGTACTTAATTTTATTTTTTTTTTCATATTTTTTATCTCAACTTTTTATGTATCTGTTGTGTTTTTTATTTTTATTTTTATTTTTTTATTATTATTTTTATCCACACGTGTAGTTATATTTTCTAACATTATTTAAATAGACCCTCGAGCTTATTTTTCACCCTATTTTATTTGTCAACCACAAGTCAACAATTTTAACGTTAAAAAAAAGGAAAAATGTAAATTAAAAAAAAAATGAATATTAAATTTTTAATTTTATAATAATATAATTATATATAAAAAAATTCAAACAAAATTTAAACATTAATTCTCAATGAATACATTAATTAAGTTGAAAATATAAAAATTTTAAAAACTTTTAATTTGTGTTTATTATTAAATTTAAAATATAAAAAAATAATAATTAAATTGGTATTTATAAAATGTAAAATATTTTAAAATTTATAAATTAAATAAAAAATTATAATTCAAATTATTTTGATTGAATATAAATTATAATTATTATTGTTTATTATTTTAATTAATTAATACTTCAAGTATAAATCTGAAATTGTATAAATAAGTTTTTTTTATTTTCTATTTTTCTTTTTCTGACAGAAAAAAAATTTAATTTTGAAACAAAGTATTTATATTTTAATTAATTGTGTTAATGAATATATAGTAATTAATTAATAACATTTATTTTTAATATTCTTTGATCTTAATATTTAATTTAAAAATATAAATGTAAATATTCAACTTTGTGATATCATCTCAATCATAAAATTTAAGATTATTTTTTCAACTGGAAATTTTTATTCTTCAACTTATCCACCGCAATTTATTCTCATTAAATTTACCTTTCAACAAGACAACTATATATACTAAAAAAAAATAGAAAAAATATTAAACAATTTTTTTTTTATTTTTTTATTATTTCAACAGGAAAATAATTAACTGTAAATTCATTTCAAGAATGAACAAATAAATTAAAACAAAAAACTTATTTAAAGTTTTTTTTAAAATAAAAATTTAAATGATAAAAATTTATATTTATCATTATCAATAAATTATGCATCATAAAATTTAGATAAAATAAAATCAATAAAAAAAAATTGAAAAAATAAATAAATAAATAAATAAAAATACTATGTTATAACAACAATATATTTTTCTTACAAAATCAATAATTTCAAAGTTTGAATTATCTAAAAGCCACGTATAGTAACAATGTTGTATATTGTGATAAAAAAAAAAAAAAAAAAAAAATTGTTCACTTAACAATAAACCTACGGGTAAATTATTCATCGAGTAAAAATAAATGATAAGAAAAATAAAAATATATTAAAGCCCACATATTCCACATGTCTGTCAATTAATTGTTTATAATAAATAAAAAAATAAATAATGCAACAAAATAAATTTATAATTAAAAATCAATCAATCAATCAATCAATCAATCAATCAATATTTTTTTAACAAACAAAAATAAACCAATAATTACAATCAACAAATTGACTTAAATTATTGACATTTATTGGCAAAATATTTTGTTGAAACCTTGAATTTGTTATTAAAGCATTGCTTATAGCCTAGTTAGTTCATTAAATCAATTATACAAATGACCAGTTGTTCATCATACACGAGACCTTAATAACTGATAATAATTACCTCATAAATTTCATTGTCAATCATAAATTCAATAGATACTCAAAATATTAATTACAAATTTTATTTTTAAAAATTCAATAATGCAGTTATTAATTTAATTATCAAAATAATAATTAATTAATTGATAATTGATTTTATAATTTTAAATAAATAATAACATTGACCGAATTTTTTTTTTTTTTTTTTTTTTCTTCAAATTTAATAATTTATTATAATAATTTTTTTTGAAATATTTTATATTTTATTCAACTTTTTACGAGGGTTGAATAACATTAGGTAATATTGAAAAGGTGTCTTGGTCTATATTCCTTTTTTTATTCATTTTTTTAGTTATCAATTTAAATCTACACACGCAAGGATATTTGAGGGTGACTTTAATAAATATGTTTGTGTGTTTTTGTGTTGAATGATTCATGGTAAAACAATTCAAGTTTGTGATTATTGAAAAATTCAATATATAAAGTTGCGTGTATAATTAAGTTTATCAATTTTTGTTATATTAGAATTATTTATTATTATTATTTTTTTTTTTAATAAAATTTTGAATATAAAATTTAGGTCAAAAATAAATGACTTACCCTTGAATTAATTGTGCATTTGATAATCTACGTGATCTTGAATTTTTTTGTAAAATTGATGCTGAATTATTTCTTTGGCTTATCACACTGTTTCGTCTTGAGTCAATCTATTATATATATATATATATATAAAAAAAAAAACAGATTAAATTTACTTGTTAAATTTTAATTTAAATTATTTTAATGTATTTATTAATTTACCCTTGATGGAGACAAATTTTCATGATAATTATCTGAAAAAATTGATTGAACAACACTTTTTCGTCTTTGATTATCAACCCTGTAAATAATTAACACATTAATTATATTTAAAAAAAAAGACAATAAAAAATAATTAAATTTAAATACTAACATAATATCTGGAGTTGATGAATCTCTTTGTTGCTCAAATTTGATACGTTCTTGTGATACAGGACGAGATGATTGTCTGAGTCTATCACCACGATATCTTCTAGTAATCTTTAAAAATAAATAATAATAATTATTTAAATTTATATTAATAATTTATTTATTTATTATAATTTTAATTACCTCAATGTCATTGACATTATCATTTTCATGACGTTGTCCAGATGATGTTTGTGGTGCTGATGATGTTGCTTGATAAACATCATCATCTTTTTTTCGTCTGTGATAAGCTGTATTGTGTCTTATTTCTTTATCACGATATTGTGGTACTGGTATTCTTGATTCAAGTCTACCATGTGATTTTTCACCATAAATTTCATCCATTCTACGATGAAAATTTTCTTCTGTTTTTCTTTGTTTCATTATAATATCTTTTTCACTATTTAATTTATCATCAGCATCAATAATTTTATCAATATTATTGTGTGATAAATCAAATAATAACTTGGCACTATTTTTTTCTGCATAATAATAATTTATATAAATTATTTATTTGTTTATTTTTTTTTTTTTATTAAAAATATATAGTAATAATATTTTACCAGTTGATATTGGAGAATCGTTATGATATTTCTCTTCGTTCCCAAGAGACAATTTATTCACTTCCTGTATCACAAACAGATAATATCATTTAATTGTATTTAATTCTTTTAATATTGTAATTATATTATATTAAATTAATATCAATATGTGTCACTTGGCATAATTTCAATTTCTTTTTTTAATTAAATATAAATTTAATTATTCCCAAAAGAATAATCAACTCAAAATATTATCAATTATAAAATAAATAAAATTATAAATTTATTTAAAATACCTCAATAAAAAATGTAACATGTTATTAAAATTTTTTTTTTTAAATATAAAATATTAAATATTTAGGTTGGAATAAAATAATGACATATTATTGTTCAATTAATGAATAAAAATAAATAAAAAATAAATAAATAACAAAAACAAAAACGAAATGACTTTTTTTGTCATTTCATTTTCCTAAATATTATTTGATTAATTATAAAGATTATTTTACTTGATCTGTTGATGTTACCAATTGCCATGATGATGATGAATTGTCTTTTTTATTAGCAACTAAACCAACACCAAGTGCAACAAAATTTGGTTTTGGTGGTGCTGAACGTCTTCCAGATGGTAATAATCTAAAAAAAAAAACAAAAAAAAACAAAATAATAAATAAATAAATGAAAAAAATATTCAATTTAAATGAATAAAATTGATAATTACTTGTTGTTATTATTATTTATTGTTTCAATTTTATTAGTTGTTGATATAATTTGTCCTCTAGCTCTACCAGTACCAGGTGAAACAGATCCAGTACCAGCAAGTATCCAATCAACATCTGGACCAGTTGTTATTTGTAATTTTGGTGATATTTGTAAGCCATAAACAACAAGTCCATCAGCTGATACCATTGGTAATGATTTTCTAGATATTCTTGCTCGTATTGCTGCCATCATATTATTATTTTCTTTTAATTTTTTAGCTGCTCTATTACCAGCTTGTAGTGTTTCCTTTTTAAAATATAAAAATATAATCATTATTTATCCATTATCAATTGATTATAAAAAAAAAAAAAAAATAATAAAATTTAAATTTAAATTTAAACTGTGTAATTTGAGTCTTTGATGTTACCTCGGGTTCGTAAATCTGTGCAAGTACCGCAAGAGTATCTAGAGCTGCTTGTCTCACCCTTCGCCTTTTGTCACCCACCATCAAAGCCACTTTGTTTGCAACATTCTCTACTTTGAACTCAGTACTGGGAAATGTTACCAACGAGAAAATCAAAAGCTGAAGTGCATTTTCTCTTGTCTAAAAAAAAAAAAAAAAAAAAAAAACAAAATTGAAATATTTATTGAATTTTATTACTTAATTTCAACACATGTTTTATCAAATAAACTAACATAACATAAATATATTTGTATACATATATTTTCTTGAAAATAAATAATAATAATATATAAAATTAATTTTACCTTGGCATTACGAGCATCAATACAATGGGGTTGAAGTAATTGTTCAAAAAATAATGTTGGTCTTAAACGTAACATGACAATTCTAGATAATTGAGCAGCATTTGGTCCACCTTGACGAGTTAAACCCCATGCAATTTGTGGTAAACGACGTCTAAGTGCTTCTTCTGTTACTCCAGCAATGACAACCTTCGTGCAGACAATTAAATAGTCTCATTAATCATTCATATTATTTTATGAATATATAAATTTAAATACAGTTTATTCAACTTTGTATAATTTTTAAATGATTTATTACTATTATTATTTAATTACCCTGGCAACAGACATTCCAGCAGCGGCAACTTTGCAACTTCTTTCACCACCTAAAACAGTTTGCAAAAGAGATCCAAGTCTTGGCTCAATTGCAATCAATGACGAAGATGTTCTCAATGCTGATGCAATTCTTTCCAATGCACGAACTCTTGCTCTCCAATCATCCTGTTTAAAATCATCAAAATAAAATTATTAATTAATTCATTTATTTAACAGTTTAATTTTTCAATATTGAAGGTATTTTTATATTTAATTTTTTTTATTAATTATAAAATAGAAAAAATTTATCTGATAAAACTAAAACGATATAAAGAAAAAAGAAAATAAATATATTGCGATAATGCAAGTTAATTTGCATATTTTGTACGTCAAGAAATAACTATCACGACTTGTCTAACACGCAACACGTGCTTCATTATTTTTTATTTTTTTTTTTTCAACTAGTCTCTGTTGATTATGAATTCCTAAATTATATTTTTTACATATTCTTTTGATATTATTTATTCTATTTGTATTATTTAAAAACTAGTAACTATTTTTTTTTTTAACATCAATTATTTATTTTTTTTAAATATTATTATCATAATAATTATGATGATAAAAATAATTTTAAATAATTTTTTTAAATACTCAATAATTAGTAGTATCTAATAATTGTCATATTGATAAAAAAAAATTAATAATAAAAAATAAAAATATAAAAATAAGCTTTTTATCTTTTAATTTCGTTTGGAGTAAAATTTCCAGGTCAAATTTTTTTTATCAAAAAAAAAAAAAAAAAATAATTAATAAATATATAAACTAATAAAAAATAAAATTGTGTTGTGAATAATTATTTGATGATTTTGAATGTTGGTAGATTAGTATGCAAGAAGAGATCATTGATCTTTCAAGGTGAGGCTTCTTATTGTCAGTCGAAACCAGTCACCTCACCAAGACTGGTTTACTGTAGGATCCAAAATAATTTTGTACCATAATTTTTATAACATAAAATATAAAAAATAATATTAATAATAATGTTTAAAAAAGTTTTACGTTTATTTAAATGGACATGTATATTTTTATTTTTATTTGGTATTGTTTTTGTTATTTTAAAACAAAATAATAAAAAAATTGAAAAAACAAAGGTAATTTAATATAAATTATATATAAAATATTATTATTAAAAAATTAATTAATTTAATTTAAATTATTTATCTTTTCAAGGTCATAAAATATATGGTAATTATATTTTTATTTTTATTATTATTATTATTTAAAATTAAATTTAATTAATATAATTATTTAATTAATTTATTTAAATTATATAGAATCATTGGAAAATTGATAATACAAATAGAATAAATAATATCAAAAGAATATGTAAAAAATATAATTTAGGAATTTATAAAAATGATAGTTATAAATATGATGAAAATGAAATAATATATAAATATCCACCAACACCACAATACAGTGTATTTTATATTGTTAAAAAATATGATTTATCATATTGTCCAATATATAAAGCTGGAAGTACAACTTGGCTTTATAATATTTGTCTTCTCATGAAAATACCTGAGGCCGAATTGTCAAGTGGGCGAGAACAGATATCAACAATTGCCCGGAGAGTTATTCCTCAACTCGATTATCCAGAAGCCGAAGAGGTATTTTATTCAATAAAAAAAATAACAAAAGTATATATTTTCTTGTGTCTTTTCAAGTGGACCAAGTTTAATATGTTATATATATATTTTTTTTTTTTTTATTCCCTCAGGCAATGCAAGACACAACAAAGCTACTTGTTGTGAGGCATCCATTTGAAAGATTATTGAGTGCTTATCGAGACAAACTAGAAAATTCTGTTGCTGGAAGACAACATGGTACATTACATTTTTATCGTAAATATGGTTCACTTATTGTCAAAAAATACAGAGGTAATAATAATTTATATAATTATTTTTTTGTTTTTTGTTTTTTGTTTTTATCATATAAAAATTATATTTAAAGGGCAAAATTTTATCAAGCCAAGTGATGATAAAATTATTTATGATCCAAATTTACCAAAACCAGCTGGAATTGAACCAACATGGTCTGAATTTGTTAATTATCTTATTGATACAGAACTTGAAAATTATGCTGATGATCATTGGATGCCATATTATTTATTTTGTACACCTTGTTCACTTGAATATTCTCTTGTTGCAAAAGTCAGTTAATTATTTATTTAATCAAAACAAAAATATATACTTTAATATATATTAATAATTATTATTATTATAATTATATTTAGGTTGAAACACTTTATCGTGATCAATTGGTTGCATTTGAAAAATTAGGAATAAATGAATTATTAAAACCAAATTGGAAACATAAAGTTGGTTTATCAGATGCAGCACAAATATATTTTAAACAATTAAATGTAACACAAGTTAATTTATTGTATCATAAATATAAATTAGATTTTGAAATGTTTAATTATACAGCTGATGAATATTTTCAATGGACTGATGATTATATTGAAATGACAAATTCTGATAACGATGATTATTATAATAGTTATTCATAATATTTTTAAATAAATAAATAAATAAATATTTAATCAAGTTTTATTTAAGAGTCCAATGATGGTCACTTAACATTCACACAAAGTTTGAGGTGTTGGTAAATCGATCGACCCAGTTACTACTATGCTTTATATCAAATCAATCTCAAAAAATATTTAAAAAAAAAAAAAAAAAATTTACTTGAATGAAACATTTAAAATATGTATTTCATTTTAAATCGTCGCATGTTTTGTAAGACAAGTTTTTCATATTTTTAAAATTTATTTTAAATAAAACCTTTCGAGTCAGGTTATTCAACTTGTCTGACAATTTTTTATAATTTTATTATTATTATGATAATAAATAATAATATGCTAAATCATTTGTAAATTTATTGGACAATTTAAATTTACAAATTTTATTTCAACAAATAATTATAGTTAAATTGTTTTATAAAATTTTTATTTCTTACCTTGTTATGAAGATCATCAAGAATTTCTTGATTAACTAGTCCAAGTTCTTCCCAATTTTCTTCATGTATTTTTGGTCCACTATCAGAACTATTATTTCTACTTTCACCACTGTCATCAACATCATCATTTTCATTAATTTTTTTAACAACAGAATTATCATTAACAACAATTGATGTTTCAATTTTAACATCATTATTTTCATTTTTTTTAATTTCATCAATTTGTTCAGTATTATTTGATAATTTTTCATTATTTTCAATAATTTCTTTATCAGATGGTAAAACTTGATGACTAGATTTAACTTTAGCTGGACTTGATAATTCCATATAAATATAATTTCTTTCTTTTTTTGGAAATGCTTCATAATTTGGTTTACGTGATAAACTTGATTGTGATCTTTTTATATATTTATTTTTTTTTATTTCATTATCAAATGATGTATCAATTGTTTCAATTAAACCTGGTGTTGTATTTGGTCTTTTTGATAAATTTTCAAAATTTTTATCATCTTTATTAAATATATTATTTGAATTTAATTTATCTTTTTCAATTATAATTTGTGGCACTTTTAAATAATTTTTTTTATCATTATTAACATCATCATTTGTTTTTTCATCATCAGATTTTATTGGTTCATTATGTATTTCAGCAATTGTCGTTGTTATTTTACCAGCTGATTTTAATTTTTTTTTTTTTTTAATTTTATTATATTTATTTGTATTTAATTCAATTAATTCATCAATATTATCATCATCATCAGTATCTTGAAAAATTTCAAATGACCAACTTCTATCATTTTTTTTTAAATTATAATTTTCATCAATTTCACCATTAAAAAATCTTTCATCTTCTAATGATTTTGATTTTCTTCTATTCATATGATGATTATTAAAATAATCATAATCATTTGTTTTAGTTAAAATACTTTTTTTAGGACTTAAATTTGCATCATAAATATAATATCGACGTTTTGGTGAATTTGATGCTGATCTAGATCTTCTTTGATTAATTTTAAAACGTTGATTTATTGATGTTACTCGTGATTTATGAAATGGCATTTTAGTTACTGGTATTATTGGAAGTGGTATTTTAGTTTGATGTATAACATCAGAATCATCACTATCTGGTGTTCTTAATTTAACAATTTCACCACCAAAATGTACTCTTCTTGGAGTTTTTCTTCTTTCAATCCATTCATTTTGTTTTTCAATTTCACTTGTTTTTAATTTATATTCTTCATTAAATTCCGATTGTAATTTATCAATAGAAAAATAATCTTCTTCTTCTTCTTCTTCTTCTTCTCTTTCATCATCATTATCATCATTATTTTGTCTTTCATCATCTGAATCTGTATTTTTTTCTTCCAAAATAGTCATCATAATTGCTGTTTCAGAATTAAATTTTATTTCTGTTTCTAAAACTACTCTTGATGGTGGAATTGTTGAATTTTCATTAGCCTTGTTATTTTCATCATCAATAACATCAACAACATCAACAACATCAACAACATCAACAACATCAACATTATTATTATTATCTTCATTAATTTCAATTGAATTTATTTTCTTTTTTTTAATTTTTTTTTTTCTCTTTTTTTTCTTCATTAATTTATCATTGATATCATAATCTTTACAAATAATTTCAAAATCAATTTTATATTTTGGATCACATTCATCAAGTAATTTTATAAATTCATCATTACCAATAATATCACGAATTTTAACAAGTGATTTTAAAGCTGATTCTTGATGTTTTACTTGAATTAAATTATTAGCTAAATAATTAATTGATAATTTTAATGTTTTTCTTGTTAAATTTGTATCATTTGATAATGTTGGAAATAATAATGTTGGTGTACTTAATATAACACCAGTTGTTATACTTGTTTTAATATTATCCTTAATATCATGATGTATTAAACTAGCCTCGAGAATCTTTAAATATAAAAAAATAATTTATCAATTAAATTAATATATAAATTAATTTTTTAAATATTTAATTTATACTTACATTATTAACAATGTCATCTGGTTTTTGACTTGATATTAAATAAACTCTCAGTGCATCAAGTGCACCTTTTCTAACAGCTGGTGCTAAATTACCTAAATTATTAACAAGTTCTGGTACAACTGGCACCATAAAATCATCAACATCATCATTATTTTTTAATGTTGGTAAAACATCAATTAATACACGTAATGCATGTTGTCGTACTTCCCATTCAGGATCACGTAATCTTTCTGATATTTCATCAAATGTCAATTGTTTATCAACTTCACTGGGAAATTGTTGTGTGCGTACCTGATTATTTAATAATTTAAAAAATTGATTTTAATTTAATCAACATTGAACTACTTTATATACTATTTAAATTTAATAATTAATTTTATACTTGAATTTATATAAGTACAATTATTATTATTAAAGTTCATGTTGAAGGTAAAATAAAAATAAAAAATTTAATTAATTAATTTAATATTAAAAATTCTAAAACCTTGAAAAATTTAATTTTTTTTTTTGTTCTATTATTTTATAAATAATTGCAATATCAATTTTTTTATTATAAATTAATAAATAATTAGAAAAAAAATTATATACCACGTGTTCCCAAAGAGGTGTAAGTTGAATCGGTGTTTTTGTTTGAAATGGTAAAATTGTTGTCATCATTTCTTTATTATGTTGATTTGATGAAATTTTCAATTGATCATTGTGAGCAATAAAATTTGGCATTTCAATTTTTGAATATGGAATAAAATGGGGCTTTATTGGCCCCAATTCAATCGATCCTGTCATCGGGGACACGTGTTGATGAAAACGTTCAACACACCCGGACATAACTCAATCCAAATCATCTCTTTGAATAATCCATCAGTTGTTATTTATCAATTATTCAATACACATGTCCACAATTTATTCTTCATTGGTTTTTTTTTGTTTTCTATTTATAAATATATTTAATTAAAAAAATTTATCATTAAAATTACTTGATACAAGGTATATAATTATTTCAAGACTACAACATGGTATTGACCTAAAATTAATTTACAAATTACCAGAACAAAAAAGTCTATAAGACATAGTTTTATATTATTTTGTTATCGAACGTTTCAAGTTTATAAGTATATTAAAATAATAGTTGGTTAAGGTCTGTCGATTTGTAACAATAAACTTACTTATTTTATTTGTGAGTTCAAGGTATTTATTATCAAAACAATATTTAATATTTAATTATAAATAAACAAATTTTTTTTGAATTCGAAATAAATTTATTCTTTTATATATTTTTTGATTTTATTATTACTTTTTTTTTAAAAACTGACGATGTAAAATACTTGTGAAAATTATCACACAATCTTGCGTCACGATTATATACTGAAGAAAAAAAAAATTAAAAAAATAAAAGTGGTACACACGAAAGGCAACTTTTTTATTGGATCGAAAATCACAATATTTTTTTTTTTTTTTTGCAACCCGGAAATCCTACCCTCGCGAAATTTATTTTAATTTTCTTTTATAAAAAAATATTTGAATATTTGAATAATTTTATATTTTATTTTTCGATATAATAATAAATAGTAAATTTATTAAACAATACATACTTTTAATTTTTGATAAATTTATTGCATTAAATTAAATCAATTAATAATTATTATTTTTAAATTATATTTACAAATAAAACAAGTTGTATACAACCGAGAACGACTGGCATGTGACTACTAACTGTTAGTATTATAAAATTTTTACTGAGTTTAACTTATTGTATTTTGTATATTATAATAATCTCGTGATTGTTGGTGCGCATGAATATCGACTAAAAACAATCCCCCAACTTGCAAGCTACACTACGAGCTTAACAACAAACTTTGTCTAACAAATTTAATACAATTTTAAATACAGGTATATTTTGTTATAAAAAAAAACAAAATAATAAATCATCAATTTACAATGATAATTTCATTCTCAACAATTGAAATCTTTCAATTTTTAATTTAACACAATTATTATTGATAAAAATTAAATATTAATTTATAAACTTTTTCATTATTATTATTATTATTATTAATTTTTTGTAGAATTTTAAATGTAGAACAGATAATTATAAAACTGATTGAGATTTATGTAAAAATTGATACCGTGTTGTCCTCGATAAGACATGTGTTGAACTAGAGCTGTTGATCTTGAGAAATTATTTGAGGACATGTCAATTTTAAATGGAACATCTAGGTGCATTTAATAACTATTATTTTAAATATTTCACGCGATAAAAAATGTTTTAAAAAAAACAAAAAATTATTTAAATATTTGTTAAATATTATTATTATTTTATCTATTAAAAAATTATGTGTTTTATTTATTCAAGACAATTAATATAAATGTATAAAAGTTTTTTTTTTTTTTTCGATAAATATTATAAAAGTTGCATAACAAAGACCTCATAATAAATTAATTTTAATCTTGTATATATTTATAATATTTTATTCAATATTATTTTTAAATATATTAATGTGATGATAATCAAAAATTTTAGAAATAAAATTAACTTGAATATACATTAATAAGAAAAATAAGTAGGTCAAATTGTCCCTAAGAACATGAAGTTTATTTGTTGGACAAAATAACTTGCCAACTCACGCAAACACATATATTTTCATTTGATTTTATATATTTAATTAATTTTTATCGATAACAAGATTAAATTAATTTAACTGAGTTTATTTACACTAAAAAATTATTATTATTTTTTTCAACACCTGATAAATAATTAATTCATAAAATTATTACTACAACAAAACGAAAAACACTATTTTTTTATTTCTATTAATATTATTTATAGAAAAAAAAAATTAATAATAATAATAATAACAATAATAATAATAATAATAATAATAATAATAATAAGCGTGTTTTTGTTCTGATTTATTAATAATAAAAATTTAAAATATATTTTTTTTTCTTTAAGTAAATAATTATAATATTATTGAGTTATTTAGTCATTTTAAATAATCACATTGTATATTATTTTATTATCATTTTCGTTGTTCAATTGTATTATTAATTTATATAATTATTTTTAAAAAATTGTTTTGATTCAATATTATTAAGAAGACTTTCTGATAATTGAATAATTATTTTAAACAATTTGACTATTTGATTCAAGTAGACGAATGTGATCATTACGGTTAATTCGTAAATCAGTGTTTGATGTATTATTTTGTACTGGATTTTTGGCATAAAGTATAACAGCATAACTGACCATTGTTATTGCCAATACAGTATTAATATGAATTGGTATATCAAATATAAACCAACATAATATTGCTGTAAATACAAGCTCCAATGCACTTGCAAATGTTTTTAATATTGAATTTAAATTTTTCAAAAAAAAACTTGTTATAATACCAATTGCAGCATTATTTATAATTATTATTAAAACTTTTGGCTCTAATAATATACTTGGTCCAAAATTTTTAAATGCACTCAATGGATTACCTTGTATTATTAATACAATAATATTACAAATAATACTGTCAATATACATAAATACATTTTGTAAAAAAATATTTGTATTTGCACCTTGTCCTTTTAATAAATATTCATTATAAACACCAGCTAAACATGAGCATATTGTCTAAAAAAATTTAAAAAAATTATATTATATAATTATTTGATAATTTAATAATTTATAAAAAAAAAAAAAAGAAATTATTTTACCTGTATAAATATAAAAAATGCATTTATATTTAAATGAAAATTTTCAATAAATTTATTTTCACCAAAATTTAGATTAACATGTTTCATCATACAACCAAGTGTTAATATTATCAATGATATCCATTGTTTTGATGATAATTTTTTATTAAATACAACCTTAAATTAATAATAATTTTATTTAAAATATTTATTTAATTATAATTTTTATTTAATTATTAATAGAAAATTTACCTGAAAAATTATTCCAGTAATAACAACACGAAATTGTAGTAATAGATAATATGTTGTTGGATCAAATGCAGCAAGATTAACAAATGCTAAATTATTGTATAAACAATATAAAAATGATGGTACCATGTATAAAAAAAATACTCGTTTATGTTTAACAATATCAACAAGTAAAACTGAAATTTTATTACTGAAAAAAATAAATAAATAAATAAATAAATATATGAATTTATTTATTATTATAAATTAAACTTACTCCCAACAAAATAATATTGTTGATACAATTAATTTAAGTACTTCAGTCAACAAAACAACAGTCACTATGTTGTATTTGTAATCACCTTTACTTTGTGACCATGTAACAATGATTCCTAAAAATAATTATAAATAATTAAATAATAATTATTAATATTTATATCAAAATATATTTTATATTTATTTACCTTGATTAATAAAAAGTGCCATGTAAGAAAAAAATATAAAAGCACTCCATCTTCCAGGGAAAAGTTCTCCCCAATTGAAATTTGCCATTTTACAAATTCCATTCAATAATAAACAATTATTTTTTTATTTTAATTATAAAAATCAATTGTTATTTGATAATTTAATAATTAAATATATAATAATTCACTTGTTTTAAAATTTACATCAACAATAATTAAAAAATCTTTGTTGACAACAATTCAGGTTATGGAAAATAAAATTAATATATTTTTTTGTACATATGATAGTTTTAAATATCAATCAATATTTCATTATTATTATTATTATTATTATTATAAATGTTTAATTTATTTATAAAATATATTCAAGTGCTACGTTGCACAATGATATGTATATTTTTTTTTATTATAGGATTTTAATTGCGATAATTTTGCAATATGAGAGAAAAATGTAATACAATCGTTGGGAAGTTATTTATCGCGCATGACGATTATGATTAAAAATAAAATATATATTTATAAATTTTAAATACACTGTATTGTAAATATTTTTAAATAATATTAAAATAAATTTTTTCAATACTTGGTAATGTTAATTCAATTGCTAATATTATTGTTTTGTCAAGATAACAACAATTTAATGATTAAAAATTTTATAGATAATTATAAACTCACCCGGAAATGATAAGATACGTTCATTTTAAAATTTTATTATAATTATTTATTAATTTTTAAAAATATTTTATGTCAATTTTTTATTGATAATAAACACTATTATTTTGAGGTCATATTTTTTAATTTTTTTAAATAAATAAATAATAAACAATAATATAAATAAATAATAAATCAACATAACCTCAATTAAAATTACCATCATTTGATAAAACAGTTTTAATTTGAAATTTAAATTTTTGTTGATTACTCAAAATTGTTTTATATAAAAATGAAATATAAATATATATATAATTAAAACTCTTGTAAGTACACAATTTTATTTTATTTATAATTTTATGACTTTTTTTTTTTTATTTAAATATATTCAGTTTATGTACATAAATATATATGAATAATATTAAATTAATAATTAAATTATTGCTTAATGACGATAGTGTTTTTGATTTAATTTATTTTAATTTATAATTAATATTAAATATAGATTATATAATAATGCTCAAAGAGATATATGAATCTCTATTTTATCTAGGTATAAATTAATTTAATATATTTTACAATGAATTTATTTAATAAATTTAAACAAAAAAAGAAAAGAAAATAAAATATTTTTATATAATTTGCTAATTATTATTAAAAATATTTTTAACCCGTTTATTCGATTAAAAAGAAAAAAAAAATATTCAATTTACTTGGAAGCACAACCTTGAGAACATATAATTATTAAATATTGCAACAAAAAAAAATAAAATAAAATAAAAAAATATTGAATCAAATATATTATGCTTTAGGCAAGCTAGGTCAAAAAAAAAAATGAAATTAATAATAAATAAATGTTAAACAATTTTTGTATGAATAATCAAGGAATGCTCTTACAATTTTTTTCTTTTTTTTTTTTTACATATCATTTATATTGAATATATATTTTGTTTAATGGCACTTTTGATTAGAAATATTGGACGTAATAATACTTAGTTAATTTATTTGTTAAAAATAAATATATCAACAGATAAGTACCACGTGAGACAAAAAAAATAAAAATAAATAAAAAACAAAGAAATGAATTGTCGTAATTAAATAGAAAGAAAAAAATATATATAAAATATATATTTATATACTGACATTAATCAGAACTGTGTAATTGTTCAAGAATTTGTTGTGATATTAATTTAGTTGCTTCACTAGCATTTGGTATAAGAAATCTATCCATATCAGATATAACAAGTGTTTCATTGTGTTGTGTTGTTCCATATTTAAATGTTATTAAATCTGGATGACGTTTTCTTGATGTTATTTTAACAATACTTGTTAATGGACGTTTTACAATAACATGAGCAGCACCTTTACGACCTGGTATATCACGTAATACAATTAACTGACTGTCAGTTACCAGTAATCGACTTTAAAATAAAAAAACAAAAAAAAAAAAAAGAAAAGAAAATAAACACATAGATTAATAATTAAATTATTTAACAATGATATTTATAAAAAATAAATAAATAAGTTACCTATCATAAACGTAGCCATTAACTTTAACCTCTTGACAATCAAAGGAATGTAATAATTTTGGATCTTTTAGCCATTGTTGTATTGATACAACTTCAACAGGTTCTTCACTTTCTGGTGCATCAATATCAACATCAACATCATGATCATCATCAATACTAAATACTGGTGCAGCATGATGACGTGTTCTTTTTGTTTCATTTGTTTTTTTATTATTGTTATCATTTGATCCAATATTTGAACTTGGATTAACAATATAATCAATTAATTTACCTTTAACTTCTTGACTTTTTAATTTCATAGCAAGACCAATTTTACCAAATAAATCTGTGTTGTTGTTATTATTATTACTATTACTATTATTATTATTTTTAGATTTACCTGGACTTGATTCATTTGAATTATCTTGTGATAAATTTTCATTACATACTAAACAATGTTGTGAATTATGATCAATGAGATTTGTAACAAGTTCATCACCAAAATAATCATGAATTGCTAAAAAGTAATAAATAAATATATAATTATTATTTATAAATAGATATATATAGTTGTTTATGATAAATTAAATTACCTTGATAACCATTTGCTACCATACTGACATATTGAGTTTGTTTTTGAAGAAATGATGCAACAACCATGTGTGTATATTGATCTTCTTCTTGTCTACCACTTCCTAAAAAACATAGATGTTCACCACCAGCATTTGAACCAGCAGCAAGTGCTTGTCTTTGTGCTTGTAGTAAACCTTGTACAGCTGTTGAAAATGATGCTGGTTCTTGAAGCATTAAATTACAATCAAGATGAAATGCTGTTGGTAAATGACCAGCATTATATTGTTCAGCTGGACGACAATCAACAAGAAAAAATTTAACAGATTCAATTGGTTGATTTGTTGATGATGGTAATTCAATTGAATTTTCAACTAATTCTTGAGCTGATACTGGCAAACATAATGCATGTGATATAAATTTTTCATCACCACCTTCACCAAACATAATTGTATATAAATCTTGTTTAAATGATGTTGGTGTTTTCATTGAATAATATTGTGCTAGTGAACAAAAATCAGTAACATCATCAGCTTCAAGTGCAACTGGCATTGATGATAATGTATCAATTATATTTTTTTTATCTTCATTTTTCATTGATAATATTTGTTCTCTAGCATTTATAACCATTATTAATGATAAAAACATCATAAAAAATGGATCAGCTTGCATAAAATAAAGATCCCACATTGTAAATACAGCTGGTAATGAACAAACACCAGCAAATAATGTATTTACCCATCCTTTTGTATATTGATCTGGTGATACACGTTTTGTATCTAAAAATGAGCATAATTCTGGCTCATGATAAAGTAATAATAATCGCAATACTGAACTACTTATATCACCCCTATTTTTTAATTAACAATAAAATTAATTATTTATTTATTATATTATATTTAAATAAAAAAAATAATAATTTACCTTGGAATATAAACATCTCTTATTGCTTCAAATAAATTATATGTTGATGAACGTGGAAGTTTCAAGGCAACCAATGGTCCAAGAAGTTCCAACCAACCATTACCACGTTCATATATTTTACCTCTATTTTTACAATAAAATGTTATTATTGATTCTAAATCAGATACAACTGATACTTTATCTTCATCTTCATTTCCTAATTTACCTTGAAAACAATTTCAAATAAATAATAATTAAATAAACAAATCAATCACAAAATAATAATAATAATAATAATAATTTAAACATACCAACAAGTAATTGACAATCTTCTCTTATAATATTTTGTTCAGGTAAATCAAATACTTCATTAAAATGTATCAATTGATTACCACGATCAGTAACATCAAGACATGCTTGCCAAACATCTGGTCTAAGATTTAATGGAACTGGTTGTCCTTTACAAATTGCATAAATATCTGATGCTGATGGTGCTTCTGTATCTAATAATGCTGCTTCCAATTCCAATACCCTTTTAATAATAAAAATAATAAAAAATATAAATATAACAATGTTAAATAAATACTCATCACAGTTTATACCTATATATAAAAAAAAAAAGAGATAAGTAAAATTTAATCTTATCAATTTGTCAAACACAAAACATTTTGATAACACATACACAAATCATCATGGAAATTTAAAAAAAAATACTAAAATTATTATCTGATTTTAAACAACACTTGTATGTTAATTAAAAAAATATATTTAAATATTATATTGTAATGTTGTTTATGCACAAGTTGATTAACAAATATTGCCTAAATAAACAAACGTAATTGACTGTGAATATATATAAATATTATAAACATATAGGTATAGATAATTACTAAAATGAAAAGAGTGATACGTCATTCAATTACCCACTTATTCAACAAACATAAATAATACTTATAGGATATTTAAATTTATTTTTTTATAATAATTTAGTTTTATCAAAATGATAAAAAATATAATTAAAATAGTTACAGTATTTATTTTAATTAAACTCACCAGGTGTTTTCTTTGTCATCTAGAGCCATTTTTTTTAACTTGAATTAATTTATTTAATTAATTTAATAACAATATGTTAAAAATATATGCCAATATATACTTTATTTATTTAAAAAATACACACTGACTATAAATTATTGATATAAATTAATAATGTATATTGACATGAGTCACAAAAACAGTCTTTACGTTATTTTTTTTCATAGTTTTTCATGATAGACTGATGATGTCAAATAAAAAATAAAACTACACACACATACAAAAGCTCACGTAAAATAATAATAAAATAGTGGTAAGAACAGGTGTTATTATTATCAACATTATCGTAGCCATCTTGACATATTTTTGCGCATAATTGTTTTTGTTGTTAAAATGTCAGAAAAAAAAAAGAGTAGGAAAGAAAAATAAAAAGAAAAAAAAAATTAAGCATTGAATGATGACACAAAGTTTTTTTTTCTGCATTACCATTTAAATATTGTATTAAAGAAATAAAATAATCCGGTTTTTTATTAAATTTTTTTATTTGTAAAATTATAAATGTAAGCTGATACTTGGTGACTGTAATCAAGTAAATGCATTCATATTTTTTATGATTAAATTTAATTAAAATTGTTATTCAAATATTTTCATTGAAGAATATAAATCTTGGAGAAAATATAAATATCAATTTTAAATTTTTATAAAGAGGGTAGTGTTTTTTTTTTGTTGTGGATGTGTGGATATTGTCTTCTTGACGTCACATCGATTTATCAACAACAACACAATGTGTACATCCATGACCAATCAGGTAATCATGTGTTATCAATTAATTTATTATTATTTTATTCGTGTTAGATAATGCTTATTTAATTTTTAATTTTTTTAAAATTTAAACTGTGATATAATATTATCAAGACAATTTGTTATCTATCCTATATTACTTTAGTCAATTAAGAGTTGGACTTTGATGGTATAATTTTTTTAATGATATAATTTATTCCTTTAGGTAAAAAATTTTAACGACGAAACAATGTGGGAAGCATCAAAAAAATTAATATACAGTTTAATTCGTTGTATGATTGTACAATTACATTATTGGTTTGATTGTACAGTTGATTTTATATTTGGTCTTTATTATCATGGTAAAGAAAAAAAAGTACCACCTGGTAAAAATCCAATACTTCTAGAGAGTGCTGTTATGTTGGCTGAAAAAATAAGGTATGAAATATTTTTCTAAATGAAAAAATAAGAAATTTAACTGTAAAAAAAAGAGGTCAACATATAAATATATAATTATTTCACATACAAGTTATATTATATAATAAAGTAGAAAACCAATAAAAAATAAAATAAGAGATTTATTGATTTATATTTATTTATTTTGTAGAAATAAAAAATTATCTTGTCAAGCAGTTGTAACAGCATTTATTGATAGATGTAAAGAAGTTAATGATTTGACAAATATAATTGTTGATGAAAGATATGAAGATGCCATTCAAGAAGCTAAAAAAGTTGACGAATTACTTGCATGTGATATTGATATTGATATACTAAAAATAACAAAGCCATTTCTTGGTGTACCATTTACAACAAAAGAAAGTAATGCAGCAAAAGGTTTGTTAATAAAAAAAAATTGAATAAATAATTATAGATACTTTTTTAAAATAAGTATAAATATTATTATTGTCATTAGGTTTACTACACTCAATTGGAATGGTTAAAAGAAAGGGTTACAGAGCAACAGAAGATGCAACTGTTATTGCAAGTGTCAAAGAATCTGGTGCCATATTAATTGCCAAGACAAATATACCAGAAATGAATTTATGGGTTGAATCAAGAAATCTTGTTTATGGACAAACAAATAATCCATATAACACAACAAGAGGAGTTGGTGGTTCAAGTGGTGGTGATGCTGCAATAACTGCATGTTGTGGTGTTCCATTTGCAGTGGGTAGTGACATTGGTGGATCAATACGCATGCCAGCATTTTTCAATGGAGTATTTGGATTAAAACCCAGTGAAAGTAAGATTAAATATTAAATATTAAATAATACATATGATTTAATAAAAATTATAAATGGTTTTTTTTTTTTTTATTTTTTAATAAATAGATGCAACACCTTTGAAAGGAATTGGATTACGACAAGATGATAAATCTCCAAGTATGGCTGAAGCTGGACCAATATGCAAACGTGCTGAAGATCTTTTACCATTATTAAAAATAATGACTCATGATGATAAATTAAGAGATGTATTGGATACACCAGTTGACATAACAAAACTTAAAATTTTTTATCAAGAAGGCTCTGGTGATCTTAGAGCAAGTAAAATAAGTCCAGACATGAGAGCAGCTCTTACTAGAGCTGTTAAACATTTGGAAGATATAACTGGATCTGCTGAAAAAATTAAATTACCAGGATCAGAATTTAGTTTCAAGCTGTGGAAATATTGGATGACCCAGGAAAAAGCTGATTTTAAATCTGACATTACAAATAGAACTTCAAGAACAAGTGCTACTGAAGAAATTGTTAAATTATTAACAAACAAATCTGAAATAACATTAGCAGCTGTACTCAAACTTGTCGATGAAGATTATTTTCCTAAAGAAAATCCTGAATGGGCTGAAGCTACTACCAGTGAAATGAAAAAATTTTTACTCAAAAAACTTGGTGACAATGGAGTCTTGATTTATCCCTCATCACCATTTACTGCCAGCTACCATTGTTCATATTTTTTACGTCCATATAATTTTGGTTACTGGTGTATTTTTAATGTTCTCAAATTACCAGTATGTCAAGTACCACTTGGTCTTGACAGTGAAGGACTACCAGTTGGTATTCAGGTAAAAATATATTAATTTAATTAAATATAAATCAAATAAAACATGACAATCTTGCTTAAATTTGTTTTCTATTATTATCAGGTTGTTGCTGCACCTCATAAAGATTATTTATGTGTTGCTGTTGCCAAAGAATTGGAAAAAACATTTGGTGGATGGGTACCACCATCATAAATATTTTAATTACATCGTTTAATAAAAAAATATAATAAAAATAAAAATAAATAAAGTATATGACCACAAATAGCAACAATAAATAATGATAAAGTATTGTATGTAATTTATAAATGTCGAGTTACTTAAAATTTTTTAATATTTGGCACAATATTGTTGTCGAAAAAAAAAAAAAAAAAAAAAAAAAACAACTATATTAATATTTAGCTTTCTTATTGCATATTTTTTTTTCATTTAAAAATATAATCGAATTTTTTATCAGTGTGTGTCACATAATACTTTGAGTGTACTTTAACCATTTTTATTATTATTATTATTTTTTTTTTTTTCATCAACTTAAATGGTAAGCTTAATTGGAAAGAAAAAATAATCAAAAAAATACATTTAATGTATTTTAATTAATAATTTTTTTATAATTTTTATCTAGTTTTTTAATGTTATCAAAAGTTTTTTAGTTTATTTAATTTTTTTTTTAAATATAAATTAACAATTTCATTCAATAATAATATTCTTTGTTATAATACAGCCATAAAATACATAAATTTGAATATATACATTAATTGAACTGCGTATTATTTTTTGACCTTAATCATATCCCCTCTAAAATTTGAAAAAAATATTTAACAATTATATTTTTGCATTTCATCGTTTGAATGATCAAAGTCGAATGATTTAATTAAATACTATGATTTTTAATAGAGTGTAAATTTATTCACAGACATATTAGCACATCAATACTTATTATTTTTTATTTTAATAATTATAAACTTTGTTGTAAGTTGACATTTATTGCAAAAAAAAATAAAAAAAAATACAATCATATTTTCTTAACAACAAAAAATTTAATAGAAAAAAATATTTAATTTTCAAAATATGTTGGATAAAATTAAAAAAATATTACTCTGTTTTATTGTTCAATTGCATTGTTTGTTTGATTGTTTTGTTGATTTTATATTTGGAATTTATTATGATGGAAAAGATGTTAAAATTCCACCTGTTAATAATCCAATTGTCTTGGAAAGTGCAGTTGAATTGGCTGAAAAAATAAGGTAAAAAATTGTTTTATTATTGTTGATAAATATATTTAATTGTCTTTTTATTTTTTTAGAAACAAAAAATTATCTTGTGTTACGGTTGTTAGTGCATTTATTGAAAGATGCAAAGAAGTAAATAAAATAACTAATAGTATTGTTGAAGAAAGATATAAAGATGCACTTGAAGAAGCAAAAAAATATGATAATCTTCTTGCATCTGGTGTTGATATAAATTTATTAAAAATAACAAAACCATTTTTGGGAATACCATTTACAACAAAAGAAAGCAATGAAGTTAAAGGTTTTTATATTAATTTTTATTTTAAATAAAACTTAAATATATAATATTTAAATAAATAATTAATTTAAATTTCTGTAGGAATGCTACATTCATTGGGTATGTTATCAAGACAAAATTATAGATCAACAGAGGATGCAACTGTTATTGCAAATGTTAAAAAATCTGGTGCAATATTAATTGGTAAAACAAATATGCCAGAATTAAATTTATGGGTTGAATCAAGAAATCTTGTTTATGGACAAACAAATAACCCATATAATACAACAAGAAGTGTTGGTGGATCAAGTGGTGGTGATGCTGCAATAACAGCATCTTGTGGTGTTCCATTTGCAGTGGGAACTGATCTTGGTGGATCAATTCGTATGCCAGCATTTTTCAATGGAGTATTTGGATTAAAACCCAGTGAAAGTTAGTCAATAATATAAATTTAATATCAATATTATATAAAAATTTAATTGTTTATTTTTTGTTTTTTAGAATCAACACCATTGAAGGGAATTTTAATGAGGAGTGTAGATTTTTCAAGTACCATGGCAGAAGCTGGACCAATTTGTAAACATGCTGATGATTTGTTGCCTTTGTTAAAAATTATGATATGTGATGATACATTGAGAGAAAAATTAGACACACAAGTTGATGTGACAAAACTCAAAATTTATTATCAAAAAAATTCTGGTGAAATGAGAACAAGTAAAATTAATTCAGAAATGAGAAGAACATTTAATAAAGTTATTAAACATTTAAAACAAATAACAGGAACAGCTGAAAAAGTAAATAAATACATTTTTAAATATTTTTATATAATAAAAATTAATAAAATTTTTGTAGATTGAATTACCAGGTTCAGAGTATAGCTACAGTTTGTGGAGATATTGGATGAGTCAAGAGGGTGATGATTTCAAATTGAATATTACAAATAAAAAATTAAAAACAACTGCAACATCGGAGTTGATAAAATTATTGACAAATAGATCAGAAATTACACTTGCAGCTTTGATGAATATTATTGATGAAGATTATTTTCCCAAAGAAGATTCTGAGTGGGCACAAACTGTTACTAACGAGATGAAAAAATATTTACTTGAAAAACTTGGTGATGATGGAGTTTTAATATATCCTTCATCACCATCACCAGCCAGTTATCATTACTCGTATTTTTTTCGACCTTACAATTTCAGTTACTGGTGTCTTTTTAATGTTCTAAGATTACCAGTAAGTCAAGTACCACTTGGTCTTGACAGTGAAGGATTGCCAGTTGGTATTCAGGTAGAAATAATTTAATTTAATCAAATAAAATAAATAAAAAATAAGCCAATCTTGCTTGAATAATTTTGTATTTTTATCAGGTTATTGCTGCACCCCATAAAGAATATCTTTGTGTTGCTGTTGCTAAAGAATTAGAAAAAAAATTTGGTGGATGGGTACCACCATCATGATGTAATTTAAAAATATCAAACAATAATAAAAATAAATATTTATATAAATATTTTGTATTGATTTTAAAATAATAAAAATCTAACAATAATTAAAAAGTATTGATTTAATTCCTTAAAATTTTATTTATCTTGGAATATCAATTATTTTTTTCAAATTAGATTAGATTAGCTTGATTTATGTAGAATCAAACTTGATCAGACTACATTGGAGATAATTTTTCAGGTTATTGTTATTAGTAGAAAAATATTGACAACATAGCAATGTGGGAAGCAATAAAAAAATTATTTTATAGTTTAATTT
Organism: Lysiphlebus fabarum; assembly: GCA_011426435.1. Taxonomy (NCBI): domain Eukaryota; kingdom Metazoa; phylum Arthropoda; class Insecta; order Hymenoptera; family Braconidae; genus Lysiphlebus; species Lysiphlebus fabarum. The sequence goes on along the minus strand of WSYQ01000021.1, from coordinate 539,048 downwards.
ATTATATAATATTTGAGATACATTACTGGTTTGATTGTTTAGTTGATTTTGTATTTGGTCTTTATTATAATGGTAAAGAAAAAAAAGTACCACCTTGTAAAAATCCAATTCTTTTGGAGAGTGCTATTACATTGGCTGAAAGAATAAGGTATTTTATTTATATTATTTACATTTGAATATATTTTAAATAATGTTCATAAAAAATTATAATTATTATATAGAAATAAAAAATTATCTTGTCAAGCAGTTGTAACAGCATTTATTGATAGATGTAAAGAAGTTAATGAATTGACAAATACAATTGTTGATGAAAGATATGAAGATGCTATTCAAGAAGCTCAAAAAATAGACACTTTGCTTGCAGGTGATGTTGATATTGATGAAATAAAAACAACAAAGCCATTCTTAGGTGTTCCATTTACAACAAAAGAAAGTAATGAAGCAAAAGGTTTGTTGATTGGAAAAACCATATATAAATAATTTAAATGCGTTTCATTGATGAAATAATTTGTTTTATATATTATCAGGGTTACTACATTCAATGGGAATGATTAAGAGAAAAGGCCATCGATCAAAAGAAGATGCAACTGTTATTGCAAGTGTCAAAAAAGCTGGTGCTATATTGATTGGTAAAACAAATATACCAGAAATGATTTCATGGATTGAGTCAAGAAATCTTGTTTATGGACAAACAAATAATCCTTATAATACAACAAGAACAGTTGGTGGATCAAGCGGTGGTGATGCTGCAATAGCTGCATGTTGTGGTGTACCATTTGCAATTGGAACAGACAGTGGTGGATCAATACGTATGCCAGCATTTTTTAATGGAGTTTTTGGATTAAAACCAAGTGAAAGTATGATGATAAATTAATAAAAATGATTATAAGAATGATTAAATAATTTTTTTTAATTACTGCAGATGCAACACCCATGAAAGGAACTGGATTAGAACAAGATTATTCACGTCCAAGTATGGCAGAAGCTGGACCAATTTGTAAACGTGCTGAAGATCTTTTACCACTATTAAAAGTTATGACTCATGATGATAAATTGAGAGAGGTATTAAATACACCAGTTGAAATAGAAAAATTAAATATTTTTTATCAAGAAAGTTCTGGAGAGATTTTAGCCAGTAAAATAAGTTCAGACCTAAAAGTAGCATTTACCAAAGCAGTCAAACACTTGAAAAAAGTGACTGGATCAGCTGAAAAAATTAAATTACCTGGATCAGAATTTAGTTTTAGATTGTGGGGTTACTGGGAGTCCAAAGAAGAAGGCGATTTTAAATCAGATATTACAAATAGAACTTCAAGAACAAGTGCAACTGAGGAAATTATAAAATTATTAACAAATAAATCTGAAATTACTTTTGGTTCTATTCTCAATCTTATAGATGAAGACTATTTTCCTGAAGAAAATCCTGAATGGGCTGAAGCTTTAACCAGTGAAATGAAAAAATTTTTACTCAAAAAACTTGGTGACAATGGAGTCTTAATTTATCCCTCATCACCATTCAATGCAAGCTATCATTATTCATACTTTTTACGATTATTTAATTTTGGTTACTGGTGTATTTTTAATGCTCTCAAATTACCAGTATGTCAAGTACCACTTGGCCTTGACAGCAATGGATTGCCACTCGGTATTCAGGTAAAAAAATTTAAAAAAACTGGAGAAATTTTTTTTGCTTAGCTAAATTTGTTTTTATTATTTTTTATCAGGTTGTTGCTGCACCTCATAAAGATTATCTGTGTGTTGCTGTTGCTAAAGAATTAGAAAAAACATTTGGTGGATGGGTACCACCATCATAAATATTTTAGTTAAAAATTATTCTCTCAAATTATTATATTTTTACAATTTTATTAAAAATAATTTTCAATTTTGATTTAAAATATTATTTACATTTTTTTTTTTTAATTAATTATCAACAAAACATTTCCACATAATCATTTGATTTTTTTTTTGTTACAAAATAATAATGACATCAATATACGACCGGAAATATGTCATTTAAAATCAACATTTATTCATCACTTACACTTGTCAAACAGTTCAGCTACATGTGTTCATATATATAGAGTGCCAACAAAAAATTGCTTATCATTTTGTCCATTTATTCTGTATGTTTTTAACTATATTGATCAATATATTTCGAAAATTATACATAATGAAAAGGTTTATTTTAATAGTGATTTTCATGACAGTATTTTTATCTGTTATTAATATTTCTTCAGTTGAAGCAAATCCATTTTCATCATGCAGCAAATACGGTGAAATGGTATACAGTGAAAAAATATATGTAATTACTAAAATTTAATAAATTTTATTAATTGTTTGTTGATTAATTACAGTGTCGAGGTTTTCGAGGAACAATTTCTTGCTGTAAATATCTAAAATGTGGTCGTGATAATACTTGCACAATGCCAAGACATATGCAGCTTTAAAATTTTTAAATAAATATATTTTTAAATGGTAAAAATTATAGAAATTTATTTAATTATTATACAATAAATTCATATTTCTGTGTCTGAATATAAATATTAAAAATCAAGTTGTTTATTCATGAATAATTAACAAAAAAAAATAAAATAATAATTGTAAACTATTAAAATAATAAAATAGTTTCGTTGATGATTCACCAGACAGTTCTATTAGCGGTAAATATTCTTGGATGTCTTGCGTTGGTTGTTGTTTATAAAAAAATATTAAAAAAATAATTTAAACGTAGTATAGTTGTTGTGGCAAATAATAATAAAACAGTAATGTCTATCTATTCAAGTGCTACTGTTTGTATCAGTAACTGTCAGACCATCAGACCGGTTCGAGGTACTTGTTATTTTTTTATTTTTCTATCAATCACAGTAATAAAAAAAAATTATCATTCAAGTTTTTAAATATTCATTCGTGTTTGCAATGTTTCAGTGTTTAATTTTATTATACATATAAATTTGTTTTTTTTTTTATTGTATTTAATAAATAATAATATTAAAAACAAGAAAATAAAATTTAAAAATGTTTTTAAAATATATAAAATGTCCTTGATGACTATCAAACAACAATACCAATAAAATGGGTGAGGTTTTTAAAATATTTTTTTTTTTATATAAAAATATATTTTAGATTTTTAGACAATTCATTTAAAGATTTAAAAAGACAAAAATAAATATAAATTTTTCAAGTGATATTAGCAATTGGCACTGTTTGTCAAATGATATTTGACCAAAAGAAAAATACTTTGATAATTCATAAGAAATTTAAACGAAAAATATAATATTATTAAGTAAAATATAATTATAAAGTATCAATTACAAATGAATAATAAAAATATAAATATATAAAAAATAAAAAAAGACAAAACATGGAGATTATTGTAAATTTTTAATGGATAATAAATTGAATGACTGAGTGACTGCGCCTTTCCATCCGGAGGAATTGGAGGATGGTGAAAGAAAGATCCGTGTCAACAAACTTGAATCTGGCACATAGCCGCCTCACATTTATTATAATCGCCTATTCGTTTATTATATTTATTTATTTATATTTATTTATATATGTATACCGATTAACCAATACACAAAACCAATCACACAACATTATTATAATATAAATTATATTTAAACGGCGCCTTGCACGATTTATAATACAAAACAACATCAACAACATCAACAACATCAACAACAATGTTGTCTCTTTCAAAGTCCAGTATAAATTTAATTTTAATCATAAAAAAAAAATTCACGTGGGTGAAATTGTTTTTACATATTTTTTTATATAATTTTTGTTTTTTTTTTTTTCGATTTTAATAACAATTAATCATGTCAAAATTTAATATTGTCAATTGCAGTATTTTTATTTATAAAAAATTTCAATCATTTTTTTATATTTAATAATTTTATTTTTAATATAAAATATATTTTAAATTTATCAATGTATTGTGTGACAGATTAATTTGCTATATGAATTAATTCATCATAAAAACATCTTAATAAAAAAACAATTCAAATAATTTATATTTTAATAATAATTTGTTTTAAATATTTATATTTTTTAATTCATTTATTATTCACTTGAACTATTCATTTTAATATTTAAATAATTTATTATAAATAAACTTTTTAAGTCGAATTATATTTTATTTAATTAATACAAATTAAAATTTAACAAGTTATTTTATTTATTAAAAATTGAAATATATTTCCATTCATTTATAAATTTATTTCATCGAAAAAAATAAAATTAAATTGAATTTTAATTATTTTCTCTATATAATTATTTCATTTAGCTATGTTTATTTACGTAAATGATTTTATTGAGATATATACATATTTATATAAATAAATAAATAAATAACAGTGGCTTTGAATAAAATTAATTTTCTAATTTAACATAAAATCGTGCAGATTGTTATACGCCCATGTTATTGAAATGTCTCTTGTTGTAATGGTAAACCAAAGTAGATTGCCAATTGATTCTTATCATTTTGTTTATACTATTAACAATTTCATTGATTATTATATTAAAACATTTAAAAATTAAATAAATTGTATTAAATTAACATGACTTTATTTGTTTAAACAAGATTTTATTTCTTGATTTTTTTTTTTATTTATAAAATTATTGTAATGTTTTAATTTAATTTTATATAAATATTAATTAATGAGATTAAAATTATTTTTTTTAAATTTAATATTAAAATAAATCAAATTTTTAAATTTATAATTTTCAATTTTTAAAATGTATTTTACAAGTTCAAAATATATTTTTTTTTTTTGGCCCAGTGTGTGGGTAGTATAGCAAACTCTTTCACAATAATTATTTAAATTTTTTAAATATATTTTTTATTTAATACATTCAAACTTGCGTGAGGTGAAACGCAAAACGCACACGAGTGCATTTATGAGATTGTAAATATACAAAGTTAATACGGGCCATGGACAAGTCCACTGTATTTTTTTATTTTTTTGCATCCGGGATCATTTCGCATCCCGACACGTGCGTTTTTAAAATAAATATTTCGAAATTTGATATCTTGAAAAATAAAAAATAAAATACATAAAAATCTAAACAATAATAATAAACAGTCATAAACAATTTAAATAATAAATAAATTAAATTTAAAATTAAAAATTTTTTTTTTTTTTTTTTTTCATATATTCTTCATCATTTTATATTTAATATATTCAATAAATTATTGTTATATGTACATAAATAAATTTTTTAATTCAACAATCAATTCAACATTTTGCGTTATGCATGAATAACTGATGTATATTTTTTTTTTTATGTCTAATATAATAATTTTTACTTTTTCCACCGGATTACTCTGCGCAGCGTATTTCTATTCACATCGATGCATTCGAGTTATTTATTTTTTATTTTTTTATTTTTTTATAAAATATAATAAATATATATTACAGATCAATTTATATATATAAATATGCATTTTAAAAAATACAACAACTACCAAAAAGACATCTATCTAATTTCAAACAAGTCTAATTGAATTTTTTTTATTTTTTTTTTTTCAATAAAATATATCTTGAATGGTTTACGAAATGCAGCTGTTATTTTGTATATTTTATTTAAAACATAATAAATTTTAAATATTAATAAATAAATATAATATTAATTATTAATTTTTATACTGATAACAAAAATAATTGTTTTTATTTTTTTATTTTTAATTTGATATTGGAGACGTGTTACTTGCGGCTTTGTAAATTTAAAAAAATTAATAATTGATTAGAAATAATTAAAATTATATATATTACACAATTGCTGACATGAAAACAATATTAATATGAAATTTAAAAATTTATATTTACACCTGTAAATGATATTTATAAATATATAAATGCGTTTAGGCGCCGTATTTTATGATGCGTGTGGCGAAATCTTGTATAGTTTTGCGAAAGCAGTTATAATTTCACACGTTTTATACAAGAAAAAATATAAAAATAAAAATACAACACTTGCGTATATACACTCAATCATTTTTCACCTGTTCAGTTTATATATTTTTTTTATTTTTATACTATTTCATAATAAAGAAAAAAGAATGTATTTAAAAAATTAGATCAAAACATGAATTTCGAAAATAAAATCATTGACATAATTATTCTTGTTTTTATTTCGATTTATTACAAACTTTTTTACAGAGAGAAAATTTTTTATTATTTAATAGTAACAAATTAACAATAATATTTATAAAAAAAAAATTAATTTGAAATTATCAAATAAATTATAATATTTTGATAAATAGTTTTTATATTTAAAAATAATTTTCTATTCAATTGTTTTCTACAGAATAAAATTTTTTTTAAATAAATTATTATATATTATTTATAGAAACGAGGCCGATTAAGCGCCTTTAGCTCTGAATAACATTAAACAGGCAATGATTTTTCTTATTATTATGGGAAAATCGACGTCGATAAGATGTAATTAAACTCAAATTTGTTTAGTAAACAAAAAAAAATTTTAATGATAGAAAATAAATAATAAGTTATTTTTTAAAAACTGTTTATTATAAATTATAACAGAATAATAGAACAGGTGAAAGGGTATATACTGACCGATTTTTCAAAATTTTTTTCGATAACTTTCTATAGGCAAACTACCTCTTCGGTCATTATATTCGCCTGATAAAAATTCAAAATTTAAAAAAAAAAAAAAAATTCGAATACCTCTTCAGTCATTATATTTGCCTAATAAAAATTTAAAATTTTTTCGAAAAAAAAAAATTCAAATACCTCTTTGGTCATTATATTTGCCTAATAAAATATCAAAATTTTTTCGAAAATGGAAAATTCAAATTGTATAAAAAATTTTTGAAAAATCTACGGTTTTTATTAGGAACATAGAATAAGCAAAGAGGTATTCTTACATTTTTCCAAAATAAAATTTTAAGATGTGTTATTATTGATATCTCAAAAAATATCGATCGCAAAAAAAAAGTATGAACGGATCTGAATAGCTCTTTTCAAGCTCTAAAATATCGATATATCTCGAAATTTTTTCGATATGTTAATATCGATATATCGAAAAATATCGATCCTAAAAAAAAAGTGTGAATTGATTTGAAATTGTCTTTTCGAGTCCTAAAACTTCGATATAACTCGAAGATTTTTCGATTAATTTTTCGATAAGTTACTATCGATATATCGAAAAATATCGATTCTAGAAAAAAAATATAAATCGATTTGAAAACCTCTTTTCGAGCTCTAAAATATCGATATATCTTGAAATTTTTTCGATATATTTTTCGATAAGTTACTATCGATATATCGAAAAATATCGATCCTAGAAAAAAAGTATAAATCGATTTGAAAACCTCTTTTCGAGCTCTAGAATATCGATATAACTCGAAATTTTTTCGATATATTTTTCGATATGTTACTATCGATATATCGAAAAATATCGATCCTAGAAAAAATGTATAAATTGATTTGAAAACCTCTTATCGAGCTCTAAAATATCGATATATCTAGAAATTTTTTCGATTAATTTTTCGATAAGTTACTATCGATATATCAAAAAATATCGATCCTAGAAAAAAAGTATAAATCGATTTGAAAACCTCTTTTCGAGCTCTAAAATATCGATATAACTCGAAATTTTTTCGATTAATTTTTCGATATGTTACTATCGATATATCGAGAAATATTGATCCTAGAAAAAAAAGTATAAATCGATTTGAAAACCTCTTTTCGAGCTCTAAAATATCGATATAACTCGAAATTTTTTCGATATATTTTTCGATAAGTTACTATCGATATATCGAAAAATATCGATCCTAGAAAAAATCGATGAATCGATTTAGAATCGTCTTTTCGAGCTCTAAAATATCGATATAACTCGAAATTTTTTCGATATATTTTTCGATAAGTTACTATCGATATATCGGAAAATATCGATCCTAGAAAAAAAGTATAAACGGGTCTGAATACCTCTTTTTATTTCCTAAAACCCTGATACAATTCAAAATTTTTTCGAAAAAAATTTCGATGAATTTCCTTAGTTTTCAAAAAATTCAAATACCTCTTCAGTCATTATAGTTGCCTAATAAAATTTCAAAATTTTTTCAAAAAAAAAATTCGAATACCTCTTCAGTTATTATATATGCCCAATAAAATTTCAAAATTTTTTCGAAAAAAAAAAATCAATTACCTCTTCGGTCATTATATTTGCCTAATAAAATTTTAAAATTTTTTCAAAAAAAAAATTCGAATACCTCTTCAGTTATTATATTTGCCTAATAAAATTTCAAAATTTTTTCGAAAAAAAAAAATCAATTACCTCTTCGGTCATTATATTTGCCTAATAAAATTTTAAAATTTTTTCAAAAAAAAAATTCGAATACCTCTTCAGTTATTATATTTGCCTAATAAAATTTCAAAATTTTTTCGAAAAAAAAAAATCAATTACCTCTTCAGTTATTATATTCGCCTAATACAAATACAAAATTCTGTTATTATATTCGAAATTTTTCACTTTTAGCTGAAATTAAAAATTTTTTCGTTGAAATTCTGAATTATAACAGGATAATAGAACAGGAAAAGAGGTATTTAAAAGAGGTCATATCATATTAAACAAATACCAAAAAATTCAGACCAACTAATATTAGTAAACTCAACACTTTCAACAACAACTACACAATATAATTATGTAATTAATTTTCAAGTGCCCCAAAAAATCAAACGCAGCAATTATACAACAGCACGTAGTAAAGTGTTTGTTTGAGAGAAAAATATTAATATCATAAACAAATGATGGAAAATTTAAACCAATTAAATTACGAATAAAATGCGGTCGAGTATACTATTTATAATAAAAAAATAAATTACAAAAAGTGCACTTGATATAATTATAGAAAAATATTAATTAGAGAGTTTTAGAAATTTATTTAGAGTAAAAATAATTTTAAAAAAAAAATTCCTCAATGTAAAATTTAAAAAATTATTAAAAGTAAAATAAAATATCCATGATTTTTCTTGGACATTTTATTTATTTTTATAAAATTATATTTTATTTATTTTTAATGTGTGTTATATAAACTATACGCAGATTTAAAAACAACGGTGTATTTAGTTGACAGGTATATTATATGTGTGTAATACCTGGAAATATTATTTACAATTTTTTTTATTTTTTAAATAAACCACAATTTAAAATGAAGCCTCGGTCAACGCCACTAAATTTTATTACGCAAAATATACATTTTTTAAAATATTTTTTATTATTATTTATTTTGTATATGACTCAATACAATTATATACAAAGTTATTTCATTATTTTATTTTTAAATATAATACACAGAGAAAATGTACAGAGTCCTGATGATCATGATGATCATGACGATGATGATGATGATACTGTCTTTAAAAATTCTCAGGAAAGAGAGAAAGAGAGAGAGAGTAATTTTTTAAATATTTATTTCATTAAATTCCACATAATCATTATAATGATAATAATAATAATGACACTATCATCGTGACAACAATGATTCAGCAAATGTGAACAAAAAGTCACGTTTTTATAAATTTATTTTATTTTATTTTGAGGTGTGTCTGACTATGACAGAAATCATCTATTTATTTCATTTTATTATTTCTATACTTCAATTAAATTTATAAATTTAAAAAAATATTAATATTAATAATTTTTAATCAAAGAAATTTCTATAATTTTAATTTCCTTCAACTAAATAAACTGTGTCGTAAAAAATTTCACCAGATTTCTCATTGGAATTTCTTTGTAAATTGAATTATTTTTTCAACTAAAAAATTAACAAAGAAACATAAATATTGAAACTAAAAAAAAAAAAAAAAACAAAATAATTTACAAAATGAATAACAATATTGTCAAAAATTTAATTAAAATTTTTTAAATTTGTTATTATTTATTTTGATATTTAAAATTTAAATATATCCTGTTTGTAATATGAAAAATAAATAAAATATAATAAAATGGGAAGGACCACAGTCTTCTTGATGTTTGTGATATAAAAAAAAATATTTAGAGAGTGAAGGAGTAAAAGAAGGAGGGAATTTATGACGTTTTTTAAATCGTAAAAGTATAATATTGTTGATTCTGAGAGTATATTGTTGGTTTGTGTTCCATTCACTAGCCAACCACTGTCGAGGTTGTGCCCAGTATCACAAATTAAATGTGCATGTGTTAATGTGATATCAAGTGTATTAATAATTAATAATATATTTTCATTTTTCATTCGTGTATCAATTCTGTCTCTCCCTCAAATTCACATTGAAAAAAAAATCGAAAAATTTCTATTTAAAAAAAAAATTAGTTTTCTTTTATTTTTCATGTAATTATCAAATTTATTTTGCAATTATTATTAAAACAAAGTGTTAACAATAACAGGTGTTTTTAAAATACATAATAATAATTACAAAAAAAAAAAAATTACAGTGTTATTAATTTTAATATAATTTTTTGGAAAATGACTGTTGCCGGAAAGGTGAGAACTAAAATATTAAAATTTGAAAATTTATAAAATTTATATTTTCATTTGAATACCATATTTTAATGTTTAAAAAAATATATAAATATATTTTAATTTTACATAAAAATAAATAAATAAATTTACGTTTAATTTATGAAAATTTATTATTTAAAAAAAAAAACATATATTTGGGGATTAATAAAGTACCAATACAAATAAGATAAATTTAATATAAATATACCATGTGCATATATATTATATACCATATAAACGTGTCTATATGTATACAGAAAAGATAATGTATTTTATATTTTATATATAAATTATATTGGATCCGGTTTGTCGAGTCAAAAGTCAATTATAATGAGATTAACGGACATGTGCGCACAAGTTTGATGTCTCTACGTCATTCAGCGTCATTGAGGGTCAACAGTCCTCTACACAATATACTTTCATATATATTTTAAAAAAAAATATATAAAATAAATAATATATATATGTAAAATTATCAATCAATTTATATTAATTTTTATAATTATAAATCGAAAGTATCAATCTCACATGACCCGGAAGTAGTGTAGACTGAAGAGGTGATTGAGAAATTGAGAGAGTATTTTCCCTCATACAAAACCACAAATGGTTTATGTCGATACATGATGGCTTTCGCTGAAACCAAGAATTATTATTAAAAAGAAAAAAATAAATAAATAAAAAAATGAATAAAGTATAATTTAAAAAATTAAAAACGAAAGTCTGGCCCTTTGAATTGTCCAATTGACAAATCAATGAACAAATTAAAGTTTAAAATTTTTATTTTCGATATCTTTAGGGTTTCAAGTCGAGGTCAAACACGCGTTTCATTTGGTTCCGGTTTATGGATACATATAAATACCTACCCGGATCTTCTCAAATGAATACACACAAATATATTATCAATCATTAACGCATCTTTTGATATTTTGATTTATTTAAATTATTTGTAATTGTAATTGTTTTTTTAAAAAAACACCTGTTGTTTTGTTGTTATTTTTTAAATAAATAATAATTAATTTTTTATTTTTATACATAATTGTTTAAAACGACAAAAGATTTATGATGGTAAAAGATGACCTTCATATAATTATTACATATCCATGGTCACCCTTCACTCTGATTTGTAAATTTGATAAAAAATTAATTTTTTTAAATAAATAATTTAAATATTTAATCATCAAAAATTATATATGATAATAATAATAAATTTATAATTGAAAAATTTTATTATTTATTATAATTTTTATATCATCAGTCGTAAATTTTATATAAATTTGTTGTTTATAATATGTATATATATATATATGTATATTGCGTCAATTCACCTGTCAGTGTTTGTGTTTTAAATTGTGATTGGATTGTGGGCACTTTGGCGATGTAAAGAGCACACGATTTGACCGACCCTGATAGCAAAAAACAACAGTATATAGAGTCTCGTCCCGCTACTTTCACCTGGATCCCCGCTAATGGCTACATCCGCCAACCTGAGAGAGCTATGCCCCATTTAATATATTATATTATATATATATATATATAATTTCACAAAATTACTTGAAAAACTTTTAATTCAGAAAAAAAAAATACAATGAAAATGAAATTAATATAATTTTTTAAAAATTTTTTTTTAGAGATATGTTGATTGCACAATATTTGAACGTGAAAGTATTATGAGTACTGAAGCAGCTGAAGATTCATCATATGACAGTGATTATGATGCTGAAGAAACAATAAGTTCAACAGCAATTCATTCACTAGTAGATAAATCAAATCATTCTGATGTTTCAAGAACAACATCTGACACATTGGCAGCTGAATTTGCAGAATATGTCACGATACAATCAAAAACACCATCATCACAAAATTCAGGTATGAATAATATAATTATTATATATAATTAAAATTAATTATAAATTATAATTTTATATTTATACATGTATCCGTAGATTATATTGCAAAAGTTGAATTTGCAAAAAAAATGGGATACACAGAACGCATGGTACAGATAGCACTTGAAAAATTGGATTCAAATTCAGATCAAAGTGAATTATTGGCTGAATTGATAAGTCTTGAAGCAAGTTCATCACTCAATGATGAATTAAATTATAAATACAAAAATAATAATAATAATAATAATAGTAGTAAAATATTAAATGATAATTATGATAAAACAATAGCTTCATCATGTTCAAATAATGTATTACGTCCAATTGTCATTGATGGTAGTAATGTTGCAATGAGCCATGGTAATAAAGAAATATTTTCATGTCGTGGTATTAAAATATGTGTTGATTGGTTTCGTTCACGTGGTCACAATGAAATAACAGTATTTGTACCAAAATGGAGAAAAGAAACATCACGTTCAGATAATCCAATTGCTGAACAAGAAATACTTGTTGAACTTGAACGTGATAGAATATTAGTATTTACACCATCAAGATTTGTTGGTGGTAAAAGAATGGTTTGTTATGATGACAGATATATATTACGTCTTGCTGTTGAATTAAATGGTATTGTTGTAAGTAATGATAATTATCGTGATTTATCACAAGAAAATATAGAATTTCGTCGTGTTGTTGAAGAAAGAATACTCATGTATAGTTTTGTTAATGATATATTTATGCCACCAGATGATCCATTAGGTAGAAGTGGTCCAACACTTGATAATTTTTTACGTATTAATATTTATAATAAAAATAATGATTTAACATTACCACCAATTTGTCCATATGCTAAAAAATGTACATATGGTAATAAATGTAAATTTTGGCATCCAGAAAAAGGTTTCTATACACAAAAAAATAATAAAGAAAAAGTAATTGAAAATGCAAAAAAACATTTACAAACAAAAAGTAATATTAATAATTTATCAAAAGGATTAAATTATAAACATAAAACATTATCTAGAACAAAATCATCAACACAATCATCAGGAATATGTAAATCTTTAAATGTTTCTAAAAGTAAATCTGTTGAAAATGTTACTGATGGAATATCATATCCAATTATTTATCAAAAAATTCCACAAACTCAAAATATTCAAGGTAAATATTATTAAATATATAGATAAATATGTAAAATTAATATTTATTTATTTATTTTTTTAATTAATTAGTTCCAATTGGATGGCAAGCTTCAAGAGTTAATAATAATATTGAAACAGAACCAGTAAATATCCATAAAAAATTACAAAGACAATTGACATTAAATCCAGCATGTGATCCAAGACTTTATCAATTGAGAAAATTTCATCAACAACATCAAACATCCATGAATTCTTCATCAAATAATCTTCAACATCCTCCACTTATTCAACACACTAGTAATGAAAATTATCCATTACAATTGAGGTATGTATTTATAAATGAAAATATAAAATATACAATTGAATATAATTATATTTTAAAATTATCAGTTGGGAACCGGCTGGTCATCAGCATCATCATCATCATCATCATCATCATCAACAGCATCAGCATGTAACAAGAATTGCATCAGCTCCAGATTCATACTGTGCTTGGCCACCACAAACAACAAATCCAACAATTTCATTAGGAGGACAAAGACTGGGAACATCTGATCCACAATTGAATACATTACAATCATCACCAACAACAACTACAACAACAACAACAACAACAATAGTTAATAATCATCATGATGTCAATTGGAATATATCACAAACACATGATGCACGTAGACGTATTCATTATCATCTTGCTAATATATTTCCTGAAGAACAAGTTCAAACAGTCATGACACTTAATCCTCATGAAACTGATCCAAAAAAAATATGTGCATTGATTTTAATTATGTTTCCAAAATCATAAATTTATTATTATATTAATTTTTAATTATCAACAATAAATACCTCTTAATGAGTTTGAATTTAATTTGATCAAATTAAATTTTGTAAACCAATAAATGTTCTTCAGTGTTAAAATGTAATAAAATTGTTTAAAAATAATTATGCAACTGTTGTAGCTTTTAATTATCATTGTGATTATAAAATTGATGGATCACTTGTTAAATTCAACAATTTAACAAGTTGCTCTCTGTGAGAGAACATATTTAAAATTCAATCATATAAATTTATTATTTATTTGATTATTAACAATGTTAAATTATAAAATAAAAATAACTCTATATTATTCTCAACGAGCTAATTTTTATTAGCTAAATTTGTATAATGCCGATTGATGAATAAAAATTTATATTTATAATATTGTTGAATGTACACAAGTTTACACAAGATTCAGTAAAAGTTTATAAAATTTTATTATTATTTATGTATAATGTATATAAATATAGATATATAAATGTAATGTTTAAGAATATTTTTTTAACATTTTATTTTAATTTTATAATATAACAAGTGTTATTTAGTTGATAAATTTTAATAAAAAAATTCAGAAAATTAATGTATATATTTCTTGAAAAGAAATTAATTTTTATTTGGGTTTTAATACTGGCAAGAAATATCGCATCGAAATTTTCTAAATAAAATAAAAAATTTGTTATTTATGTTTTAGTAAAAATATATTATTAAATTAAATTTGAATATTTGGAAAATATTAAAATAGAAAAATAGGTCATATATTTTTTATTTAAAATTGTCTCTCAGATTAAATCGCGTAAAAAATATTTTTTTAAATTTAATAATCGATATATAATAATGCAAATATATAAATATATTTTTTTTCACCTGACACGTGTATTTGATATAACACAAAGATATAGATACGTGTAAAAAGAAAATAAAAACAGTTTGCAATATTAATTTTTTTTTTACTGCTTCTAAAAAAAAATTGTATTATTTATTTTATTTCGAGTGTACCACTATTTTTATCACTAGTTTAATCTAAGATAAAATAATAAAACTATTTTAGCAAGTGTATTTCCAATATTTTTTCAAATAAATAAAATATTTAATACTTTGACACTTTTATATTGTCAGTTGTCGGTCAAAGTTTAAAAAGAAAACACGTTGAGAAAATGAAAGAAAAAATATTGATAAATTTATTTGTATTTATTATTTTTTTATCATCAGTTTCTGCAAGTTTAATATTTGATCAAATTCAAAATTTAACTAAATTAAATGAACGTGTTGATGCAACAATTCACACAATTGATTATTGCTTTTCAAAGGTGGCAAGACATGGAATACTTTTTGTTGGTAATGCTGATGATTTTAAAATTAATTTACTGATGAATTATGGACCAGTTATTATTTTTAACAAATCAATGAAACATAAAATGGATAAAAATTACAAATTAAATATTTTTATTGTAACAATTGAGCCTGATTTTGAAAATAATATTCAACAATTGAAAGAATCACCATGGTGGAACCATGAAGGATTTTTTTTCATTCTTAACAATGATCTATCAAATAATACAAAGTGTAAAAATGCTAGAAAAATTTTACAAAAAGTCTGGAAAATGGATATATTACGAGCAATATATATTTGTTCTGGGGGTGAAAATAATCGTGTTAATTATTATACATTTAATCCATTTACAAATCGAGCACCTTCTTTTTGGCAAATATCAAGATATGTCAATAAAACATCAGCTAAAGATGATCGATGGACTCTTTATCGTCGACAATACAATCCAAGTTAGTTAATATATTTGATAATATAATTATAAAACTAATAAATACAATTTATAAATTTGTTTTTTTTTTTTAGAACTTTTTTTAAATTGCAAGTCGCTTGATTACGATAAAACTCGTCATTTAGATGGTTATCAAGGAATAAGAGCAGCTTTCAGTGGAAAATATGGGCATGATGGAAACCAAGTAATAATTGAATATTTGAGTAAACAGCTTAATGTAACATTATTACATGTAGAAATGGCCGACAATTTAAATATCAATAATCAAGGAATGGCAAACAGCAGTATAGGGAGCTTATTTTTCAATGAATCAATTGATATAAGAATAAGATTTTCAACAAGGGCCTATGTTAGAGATATTGAAACTTCCAATATAATTTATGCATCAGGTTTAACATTTATTAGTCAAGATCAAGGGAAAAAAAGTATGTTTAATCAAATTTACGAATTATTTGGCTGGCGATTATTATTAATTATGTTATTTTTTTCCGGAACAACTGTTTTTATGTTTAAAATTTGTATGAAAATTGATATTGATCTTGCTATTTTAGAAATAATTAGAATGTGGGGAAATGCTAGTTTTTTAAAACAACCAACTACATTACCACCAAGATTTTATTTATTTGGTATTTTTTTATTAGCTCTAATTTTATGTTCAGTATTTCAAGGTAAAATTCTTGGTTTTCAATTAAATCCAAATTCAGAAAAAAATATTGATACTATGGATGATTTAATTGTTAAATTTAAAAATTATAAAATTTATGGAACGAAATTGGTGCTCAGTTTTTTAGATGAAAAGTTGTTTACTCGATCTATACCAGTTGAAAATACTGATATTTGTGTGGATCATGTTCTTAATGATTCATCAAATGTTTGTGCATCTGGAATGTTTTTATTGAGAGATAAAATTATACAATATCCACAATTGTATTTAGCTCAAAAACCATTTATTAATACATTTTCAGTTTTGCTAATGCGAAAAAATTGGCCTTTAAAAAAGCGTGTTAATCGAATTTTCAGACAATTTTCTGAACATGAATTACTGAAATATAAATTATTGCATTTGAGTAAAATACGAGATGTTACATCTGATAAACCAAAACCACTAAAAGTTCAACATATTAAATTTGCACTTAAATTTTTAGTAACAGGATTGGCTATTGGATTTTTCATTTTTATTATTGAAATATTTTGGCATTAACAATTAAATTATCAATATTTCAAATTATAGAAAATTTAAAAAATATTATAATACACACATATGGGTGACGACTTGTCGATGTAATAATCAATGTATTCACCCAGGTAGAAATCTAATGTGCTTAAGGTTGACACTATTTTCTACCTGGGCAATGTTTGATGTGTACTCAAGTGCAAAAGTGTACTCACAAAAAAAAAAAAAAAAAAAAAAACATAGGTGCATGTATAGCGAAAATAAAAATAATTTGCAATATTGATTTTTTCCACTGCTTCTAGAAAAAAATTGTATTGTTGATTTTATTTCAAGTATTCTACTGTTTTTATCACTAGTTAAATCTAAGACAAATATAAAAAATGATAAAATTATTTGATCAAGTAAATTTGTAATTTTACAAATAAACAAAATATTTATTACTGCGACATTTTGATGCAGTTGATGGACATGAACAAAGTCATCACTTTGAACATTCTGTACAGTTGTAGATCATAGCTTGAGAGAAAAACACGTTGTGAAAATGAAAGCAAAAATATGGATAAATTTATTTGTATTTATTATTTTTTTATCATCAGTTTCGGCAAATTTAATATTTGATCAAATTCAAAATTTAACTAAATTAAATGAACGTGTTGATGCAACAATTCACACAATTGATCATTGTTTTTCAAAGGTGGCAAGACATGGAATACTTTTTGTTGGTAATGCTGATGATTTTAAAATTAATTTACTGATGAATTATGGACCAGTTATTATTTTTAACAAATCAATGAAACATAAAATGGATAAAAATTACAAATTAAATATTTTTATTGTGACAATTAAGCCTGATTTTGAAAATAATATTCAACAATTGAAAGAATCACCATGGTGGAACCATGAAGGATTTTTTTTCATTCTTAACAATGATCTATCAAATAATACAAAGTGTAAAAATGCTAGAAAAATTTTACAAAAAGTCTGGAAAATGGATATATTACGAGCAATATATATTTGTTCTGGTGGTGAAAATAATCGTGTTAATTATTATACATTTAATCCATTTACAAATCGAGCACCTTCTTTTTGGCAAACATCAAGATATGTCAATAAAACATCAGCTAAAGATGATCGATGGACTCTTTATCGTCGACAATACAATCCAAGTTAGTTAATATTTGATAATATAATTATAAAACTAATAAATACAATTTATAAATTTGTTTTTTTTTTTAGAACTTTTTTTAAATTGCAAGTCGCTTGATTACGATAAAACTCGTCATTTAGATGGTTATCAAGGAATACGAGCAGCTTTCAGTGGAAAATATGCTCATGGAGAACATGAAGTAGTAATTAAATATTTGTTTAAGCAGTTGAATGTATCATTATCATATACAAAAATGGATGATCATTTGGGTACTGATGCTGAAGGAATAACAAACGCTAAACTTGGAAATTTATTAGCCAATGGATCAATTGATATAAGACTACGATTTCAATTCAAAACCTACATGAGAGATCTTGTAACTTCTGATTTAATTTATCCATCTGGTATTAATTTTATAAGTCGAGATCATGGTAAAAAAAGTATGTTTACTCAAATTTACGAATTATTTGGTTGGCAATTAATATTAATTATGTTATTTTTTTCTGGAACAACTATTGTTACATTTAAAATTTGTATGAACGTTGATATTGATCTTGCTATTTTAGAAATAATCAGAATGTGGGCAAATGCTAGTTTTTTAAAACAACCAACTAGTTTATCATCAAGATTTTATTTTCCAGGTATATTTTTATTTGCCATAATTTTATGTACCGTATTTCAAGGTAAAATTCTTGGTTTTCAATTGGATCCAAAATCAGAAAAAAATATTGACACTATGAATGATTTGTTGGTAAAATTTAAAAATTATAAAATTTATGGAACTAAAGTGATGCTTAGTTTTTTAGATGAAAGGTTGAAGAATCGATCTATTGCAGTTAAAAATGTTGATACTTGTGTAGATCATGTACTGAATGATTCATCAAGTGTTTGTGCATATACAACAATATTATTAATAGATAAATCTTTACGTTATCCACATTTGTATTTATCAAAAAAGCCATTTTTTAATGTATTTACTGTTTTGGCAATGCGAAAAAATTGGCCTTTGACAAAACGTGTTAATCAAATTTTTAAAGAATTTAATGAATATGAATTACTGAGATATAAATTTTTGTATTTAAGAAAAAAACGTTATTCAACATCTAATAAACCAAAACCACTAAAAGTTCAACATATTGAATTTGCACTTAAATTTTTAGTAACAGGATTGGCTATTGGATTTTTCATTTTTATTATTGAAATATTTTGGCATTAATAATTTTACATATTTTATTTAAAATATATTAAGTAGAAAGCTAAGAATTTAAATATTATTAAATTTACAATTTCAAATTATTATAATACACATTTGCGAGTGACTTGTTTTTAATATTAATCACTGTATTTCATTTAAAAAAATATTCATATATTGAATGTAATATAATTAATCTTCACAGTAATAATTGTTGACTTATTAAAAGAACAAAGATAAAATAAAAAAAGTTGTAAATCTTTGTTGAATAAAATAATGATAAAATGTATTTTCATAATGATAATTTTACTTTTTTTTAATCCTTATTTTCTTTTGACAAACCAAAAAAATATCAATATTATTAACAAAATAATTGATTAAAAAAGTACCTGACATTTCCAAAATTTTTTCTTTTATATCTTGTTAATTTTTCATATAATTTTAAATAAATAAATAATCCAGTTTTAATTTTATTTAAAAACTGAGAGATATTATCATTCGTCAAACGATTTAATTTTTATTTATTTCTTCATTATTGCAAATGGAATATATATTTTTCTACACTATCATCAACTGGCAATACTGAAATTAGTTTTTCCAATTAAAATTAATATAAAAATTGTTTATATATTTATAAAAAATTTATAAATGTTTATTTTTAAATAAAAATATTATATTTATTGATAATAAAATAATCAATTGAATTATTTTTCTTTCTTAATTTTCATTGATATAATTTAATTATAATACACCAGTTGCTTTTCTGTATTGTCCAAAGTGATCCAAGTACTGATGTATCGTGTCCATTGGTTGATAAATTTCATTCATACGATTCTAAAAAAAAAAAAAAAATATAAAAAACAAACAATCATGATAAAATACAACAATTTATTTTCAAAAAAAAAAAACAAAATGATGATAATATACCTGTAAATATGAAGGTGGTTGATTTGATACTGCCGAGCCAATAAATCCTTGTAAAAATTCTTTGATAAGATTCCATGCTTCACCTGGTACCACACATGGTTTATATTCAACCTTGAAAAATCAAAAAGATAAATAAATTATAAATTAATTAAACTAAAAAAAAAATTAATTTTATCCATTTTTTTATTATTTAAAAATAACTAAAGATTAATTTCATTAATTTATTTATCAAAATTTAATTGTAATTTTTTTACATAATATAATACTGTTTTTTATAAAAAAAAAAAAAAAAACAAATAAATTATAAAATTTTATTTCATTGTTACAATCAAAGACTGTAAATTCTTGTTTCTTTGATTTTTTTTTTTCAGTCTTTTTTTTCTATTGTTATTTTTATTTTATATATATTTTTTATCAAAAGCTTTTTGTCTTTTTTATTTATTAGTATTGATTTGATTTTTTTAATCTTGCTACTACTTTTTATTTTACCACCCATTATCCACCCACCACAAGATCATCCATACTTTTAATATATCCAAGTACAATCAGGCATCTTTCAACGTAATGGAAAAATAACTTGTCCTACCGATAAAACAACTTGATATCGATAAATAAAACTTGTTTGTTTTAAATTATAAATACATGTATATAAAAATAATAATAAATAAATAAATACTAGATTGTCAGACTTTTTCAAGACGAGAAATATAAGAATATATACTTATATATTTTCATCTGAAATAAATAAAATAAAAAAGAATATTTATTGTCAAGAAAAGTTAAAATTATAAGAAATTCTTTTGACTTTGAGATAATTGAAATTCCAGTTTGTCATTTTAAAATTGTTTTTATACAGTTTAAAAAATTTTTTTATATAAAATAATATAAATCTTTTGATGAAAAAAAATATTTATAAATATTTATGTTAAATTAATTATAAAATTATCAAGAAAAAAATAGAAATAATATATTTATTAAATTTGCAATATTTAAGTAAAAAAATAATTTTTACCTCAACAAGAACTCCCTTAAAATTTTGACTCATTGTGACACTTCCAAGTTTAACACAAAAATCACCAATTTCAAATCTTGGACCTTTTGATTCAATTTTAGTTTGTTTTTTACTAATATACATTGCTGAAAATTTAACCATTAATAGATCAAATAATCCATCAGCAATTAAAGGAACAACTTTTGTACCAGATTCTAAAAGTGCAAATACAGATGCTGGTTGTTCTGAATTGTGAAGTACATGAACTGTTCTTTGTGAACCTGTGAACAATAATATTTAATTTTTTATTATATTATTTAATATTAAATGTTATAAAAATAAATATTAAAATGTCATTTAATTTTACAAACACAAAATAATTATTATAAATAAAAAATTTTATATATATATGAAATCATAAAAATTTATTTGGTAAATAAAATAATAATAATTGTGGTTTTATTATATCCTCAAAAGTTGGATAATAAAATGAAAATAAATATAATAAATATATCGAACAAGTTTATTCATAATATTTCATGTTTTTTTTTTTTTTATTTCATATTTATTTTATTCATTTTGTTGAACGATAAAGGATGTTCACATGTAGACAGATGTGAGTTTAAAAAAAAAAACTTCTAGGACTCAATCAAAATAAAAAAAAAAAATTAAAAAGTTAAGTGCATAGATGTATGAAAAAAAAATCAAAAAAAAAAAAAAACTTCAAGTTTTGTTGTAAATATTGCCCAAGGAAAATTATTTTTTCATTAAAAAAAAAAGTTATAAAAAAAAATTTAACTTTTTGATAATATAAATTCATACAGCTAGTGGCAGTATGTCAAACTTGTGTTACTAATTTTTTTTTTTTTTTTTTTAATAAATAAATATAAAAAAAAAGTAGATGATAATATTTTTAATAATTTATCACTATTATTTTTTTTTTTAAATATAATTTTAAAAAAAATTTAAAAATAATAATTTTTCATGTAATATTTTCAAGTACAATAAAAATAAATTGACAAAAAAAAAAAAAAAAATGTCCCAGTTTTAAGTATATTCTCAGATAAATTTAGAATAAAAAAAATAATAATTACAGATATTTACATGTTGGAATGTTGAAACAATGGTCTGTTGAAAACGTGATGTATTTTTCTAGTATAATGACGTCTTTACAAATATTTTTATTATTATTTTTAAAATAAATATATTATAAATTCATTAGTGTAAATATTTTTAGCTTATATTATAACACACATGTATATATATTTAATAATATTTTAAGTATATATATGTTTAAGGATTAAATATCCTTGTTGATCCAACATTAATTTGCCTGAACAAACTAACTACAATAATTGTTTTTTTTTTATAAATTTTTCCATTTTTATACTTTTCTTAATGCAATGCAAATTTAAATATCATAAAAATAAATAAATATATATATTTAAAATTTTTTTTGTTGTTTTTAATGTATAAATTTTATTATCATTATAATTAAATGGGTAAATAATTTTAATTAAAATATCAATTAGCGAGTTAAAAATAAATTAATTACAAATTTATTCAGATTGCGTTTATTCATATAATTTTTTTTAAATAATAATATTATAATAATGAGAAAAATAAATATTAAATATTTAAAATAATTTTAAAAATTGAGTAAATAATTAATTGAAAAAATTTTTAAATATTATAATTAGTATATGTAAAAAATAATTTTAGATTTGGAGCAAATATTTTCTGGCATAGAATAAATGTGATTTTTTGTTACACTTGTTCTATGCTAGAAAATATTTGCTCCAACTAATTTATAGACATTCCTCGATCACAAAGATCGAAAACTTGCATCATTAAAATTGTAAGAGATTTGAACATAATATCTAAAAATAGATAACAATAGAATTTTGCTTGTCTCCTCAACCACTAGCTCAGTCATAATTTGTTTACTAAAATACTAAATTATAATATTAATATAAATATTTTTTTAAAATTCTAAATAACTTCCCAGATAATTTCAATTGAGAAAAAAATACAATACAATTGATTTTAATAAAATAATGTAAATATAATTAATATATAAATAAATATCAAGAAATTATATTAAAAATAAAATCAATATTCATCAGTTGCTTATAAATATATATGTAGTATATGTATATATTATTTTTTAATGGAAATGAAATTGTCGAAATGGTGTCGAGAGTGAGAGGTAAACGTTGCAGTGATAAAAATAAATAAAATAAAATAAAATTAAAAAAAGCCAAGGGGTTGAATTAGATGAGGTCAAGGGCATTTAATGCATCGACCCCAAACTGCATCAGGTTATCGAACGAGCTACTTGCTCTCTAGCAAATATATAATTTTTAAAATAAAAATTATTTTAATGACATAAAAATACATTTTTACAGTTACAACTGCATAAATATATTTAATAATCAATTTTTTATATAATTTATACACTTTGTAATTTTTACATCTCTAATATTATCAATTAAATTATTTATTTATTCATTTATTTTTTTCAGTTTTAAATATATATGTAAATTATATATTTCTAGTACTTAAAACTTGAGTATTAATGAATAAAAGAATTTAAAAAAAAAATTTATGTAAATTGTAAATTCCTTTTAATTTTATATATCAAAAGTTTTAAACAAACTTGATGGTTTAACCTTGGTTGGAAGTAAAATTCCAAAGGTCAGTAAATACTCTGAATTTTGTCTGGTTTTTCTATTTTTATTTATAAACCTTTCTTGGTAATTCTATTTTTATTGAAAAAAAAAAAAAAAAAACAACAACAACAACATTATTTTTTTTTTTTACGTATTGAATTTATTTCTCTGTACTTTTTTAGTTACATTTTTATTTTATTTATTTGAGACAATATTTTCACAGACAACTTAAAAAAGCTCTAATGTAAAATAACAAATTGAAAAAAAAAAAAACAATAAATGATACAATATAATGAATTAAAAAAATTAAATAAATATAAATAAATTTTTTTAACATTTTTTAAATTGATGAATCATCAATTGATTTAAACCGTTGAATAGAAAAATTATCTATTGAAATTGTTACTAAAATTGAATAGGTATATATAGTTAAATAAAAAATAGTAGTTTAAGCGAATTAATTGGATAAAAACGAATTGGATCGCAGAAAGATACAGTGAAGCGGAAAAGTTCAATCCATTTGAGGTCGACAAATATATATTTATCAAATAAAAATATAAAAAATAAAAAACGAGTTGCAACTATAAAAGGCCAGAAGGACACAGAAAAAAATAAAGATAGAAAATACTGTGTCATATTGAATACAATTATATAATCAACCCCTATTTTTCATCCCTTCTTTGTCCACTAAAAAATTACGATTTATATTATTCTGAAAATTATTAATGAACAATAAATTATTGGAAAATCATTATAATTTATTAATTTTAATATAAAATGATGCAAAATTTAATTTAAAAAAAAAAGCTTCAAAAATATAGTAAAAATATAATTTAAATTTTAATACAATTTTAACTAATGTAAATAGTTTTATTTTTTCTTTGTTAAAATTTGCAATCACTTTATTAAGAAACTCCAGCTGCTAGCTATATACTTTCCAACCCCATCGTTTTTCTTTTTTTATATATTTTTTTTTACTTTTATTAACTTGATTTTAAAAAAAAACAAATTTCAAGAGTCAATAATTATAGATTATTTTTATTAAATATTTAATATTTTTCTTTCAATAAAATTATACAAAAAAAGTAAATTAAATTATTAAAATTTATTTATTAAAAAAAAATCAAACAATAAACTATTTTTATATTAAAAAATAGAAAAAAAAAAATGTTAAAAAAATTATATGCTATTCAAAATATTTTAATTATGTCAAAAATTTATAGAAAAAATTCAAACTAAAAAAATTATTTCTACAAAAAAAAAAACTGGTAAAATTTACCGGATAATTTACGAGTATCACTCCGGAAGTATTCCGTCAAATTATTTCCGTTAAATAAAAATAAAAAAAAATCAGAGAAAAATATAAAACAAGATGAAAATTTGTGTGACAAAATTACATTATTATTATTATAATATTTCCTTGAATATATATATTTAAATAAAAAAATTATGTATTTTTAAAATAAAATTAATTAGCACATTATTATTGTAATTATTTATTTTTTAATGCATAAATATACTCTGATGTTATTAAATTTAGTAAAAGGGTTTGTGGTAATGTACAGATGGTATAATAATACATCAAACTAAAATCAAATGGAAGACATAAATACATATTTTGTATATAAACACAAACTAAAGCTCTCTGTAAAGCTCTTTACTATTTCTCATTAAATTTGCAGGTATATTCTCTCTCTGAATGCAATTTGTATTCAAACATTTTGTATATTATATTGATAGTGCATTGGTTTCATGGGCCATATGTACACAAAACACATAAAAATACAATTCAAATAAATAAAGGGTCATAAAATCGAAGCTTTTATTGTTCGACAATTTGTGTCTCATTCATGGACTTAATATTTGTAAAACAGTAAAATTATTGTCTTGGTCATGGATAAAAATAAATAACACATAAAAAATATATTTATCAACTCATAGTATTATTTTTTAATAATATCAACAAATTAATTTAAAAAAAAAAAGAAATGTTATTGTTAAATAAACATAGACATTTCATGTATAATTATTTGATTAAAAAAATGAAAAAAAAAAAATATTAATATAATATAATCAAAAGGCGGTAGAAAATATGAAAAGCCAAGCAAGGGGTTGATAATATTAGGGTGAGAAATAAAGGGGTAGTTTTGCGCAGGATATCGCGCACTAGCAGTAACCTAGCAGCTATATATGATATAAAAAATGGTGAAGTATTGAGGTATCGAATTGTGGGCATTTTGGTTATTCAGTTGCCCGCGATTCAACGTGGGGTCTGGCCATACGATCGGAATTGGACCCCCCCTTTTTCCCCCCGACCTCATTTTTAATTATCATATTTATTATTATTATTATTATTAATATATATTTTTTTTTTTTCATTAATTTTATTTATGTTTATATTAATTTTTAATTTTTAATTTTTAATTTTATTTGCAATGATTTACAAAGTGTTACATGGAGATAATGTGATTTGACATTTTACATCTTGTAAGTGTTTTTTTTTTTTTTTTTTTTTTTTTTTTTTTTATTTTTAGTAATTTAAATGTTTTTTTTTTTATAAATTTTTTCTAAATAATACTGGTTTCAGTCGTGCATAAAAATTTGATGAAAAAAAAAATATTTATATATTTCAACTGTGGAATTTAATACGCACGAAGAAGATGTAATTTCATTTGGATATACATATATATATATAAAGTTTGTGCAGTTTTTTCGAATGAATGAATTTTCCTATGTATTAAATAATAATAATAAAAAAAAAAAAAAGTAAAATAGAATCACGATTTACTGGAGCAGAAAAAGGGCTTCATTTATCTTTCTCTCTTTCATTTTTCTCTATATTATATCAAAATTTTGTTTTATTTTATTATTTTTTAAATTTTTATCAAAATTTAATGTGTAATTTAAACAAATATATAAATGTAATTGGATTTAATAGGTCACTGTTATAATATTCATGAAAAAAAAAAAAAAAAATAGTTCATTTTTTTATTAAATAAAACTAATATATTTTTTATAATTAAAAATTTTATAATCCCCAGTGGGAAATAAATTAATCTCTTTATTAAAAAAAAAAAAAAAAACCATTTAAATTCCCTTCAATTCAAGATTAATTTCAGCTCTAATTTTTAGCTTGAAAAATAAAATTATTATTAAAAGTTTTTTAAATTAAATAAGTCTATCTTTTATATTATTTCATATCAATTATATAATGAGAAATAAAAATTTATAAAATCAATAATATAAATTAAAATAAAATTAATTTTAAGATGGAAAATTTAAAAGAATTTTCAAAAAATTAAATTAAAAAATTATAAAAAAACTCATCAAATTAAACGTATTTATTTCAATTTTTTCAAATATATTTAAAAAAATAATAATATAAACTTTTTGATAAAAGAAAATGCATCAATATAGATAATTTTATTTTTATAATTTTTTATTGTGCAAAAAATTATTCAGTGTTTGGAGCAAATACTTTCTGGCATAGAACAAATGTGATTGTTTTTCACACTTGTTCTATGCTGGAAGGCATTTGCTCCAAACCTGTACAAGTTAAAAATTTTCCTCTTTTCTACCTGTCTCTTTCATAGGATCGAACCAGAAGATTGAAAACCACTGGCTCACCTACAATTATTAGTTAACTACAATAATTAAACATAATTTTCATACATATTTTTCTTTCAATTAAAAAAATTATTTTTATTGACAAATTCATATCATCATGCTTCAATTTAACTTGAATATTTTTGTTGAATAAATTTTTTTATTAAAAATTATTATTAAATAAAATATTAAAATAAATATTTAAAAAATTTGACACGAGGTCAAATTGTTTTTCACACAACAACAAGACAAATATCCAATGTATATTAATAAATAAAATAATAAAAAAATATACTTATATATTAATGAACAATACATTATTTATATTTATATATCATCATATCGTATTATTTAAACACAAATACAAGTTGTTACAACAACCCACATACCTAAACTATTTATAACCCCATCAGCCATCACTTATAAATAAATTACAATATCCATACAAATAAAATAAAAATTTATAAGCGCCACAATTTGCCAGTTATAATCACATGAATAATAATTTACAAGAAATAAATTAAATATTTATTTATTTATTTATTTTATCTTGTAAATTCCAACACATTTTTTATTTTTTTTTTTTTTTTTCTTTTTGATAAACAAGCTTGCAAGCTTTTTTTTGATATTTTATTTATATTTTTTGAGAATGAAAATTAGTATGTCAAAGATAAAAGTGGTATAAAATTTCAATTAAAAATTGGCTTTTTTTTTTTTTGTTATTTAAATTAATAATGAAATAAATGAAATAAAATAAAAGCTCTACAATTTTTTTCAACTAAAATTAAATATTATTTTTAATAAATGCTATTAAATATAAATTTATTGTAAATTGTTTATTAGCTACAGTTAAATTGTCTCTTTTGAATTTTCCATGGACCAAGACAATAGACATCCTGGAGCTTCTGAGTTATAACCATAAATCACCCTGTCTACTCAATTTCATTTTTATTTTAAATATATATTTTTTTTTTAACAGTTCTTTATGATTTTTCAGTCGGCACTTTTATTTTATTTTTTATCTTTGCATTTTCAATTACAAAATTTTTTTTTGTTGTTGTAAAATAAATATGAAAAAAAATTTTATTTATCTTTTTAAATTTTGATTTTATTTTTTTTTAAAAAGTGTTTTTATGCACTGTTGAATAGTGCAATTTTCATATACCTGAATCATAAATATTTTACGAGTTTTCAAATATTCATTTGAGTTTTTTTTTTTAGTGCTTAAATTTATAAAATAGTCATTTTCCCCAACAGAATTTTTGTTGGCCTAATCCGTACATCCGTATCTCGTTTTTTTTTTTTTTTGCAAATATTTTTTTTCATTTTATAACAAAAGCAATGCGGCAATAAACACTCATTTTTTAGAAAATATAAATACTAAATTTTACTACTCAAAAAAATATATTATTTTATATTTATTACGGTTAAAACTGGAGGGTTTAAATCCCGTTAATTTTAAATTTACAATAATACATTTTTACCTGAAAAATATAAAAAAGGTAGCTCTATTGTTTAAAATTTAAATTTCAAGGTTACTTTTTTTTAAAAATTTTTTTTTCTGTAAAATATATAATATAATTCAAAGTTCTAGACACCTTTGAAGAAAATTTAATTTTACCTTGAATATAATGTGAGAAAATAAGAAACAAAAAATAAATTTTCTTTTTTTTTTTTTTTTTCTCTCAAGTATCATTTATTGTATTTTTAAAAAATCATTACACCGACTAGACATATTATTTAAACTGTTATTGTCTTCTTACATAAATACTCTCTAAAATTTCAAAAAAAAAAAAAAACTAAATTTCTTTGACATTATTTTTATATTTTATGGATGTCAAATTATAAATATTTGTCAAATAAAATAATGTACTAATAAATCAATCTATACATTTGAAAAATAATAAAAATAGATAAAAAATATAAAAAAAAAAAAAACTTTAAATAGATTATATAAAAACTTTTTAAAACTAACTTGTCTTGTAAATATAAATGAAAATCGTTATACAAGTAACAAGGATTGTAATATTTAAATTTAATATTTATCAATGTATAACGACCTACACAATACCACCCCCATATATTTTTATATAAAAATAAATATAAATATCAACATATTGCACATGTTTTGGCATTGATGACCTGGCAATATATTGGTCTGTCATATTCGCCACGACCAAGGACAATAGAGTATCTGCAAATGTACTAATCCACATACATACAGAAAGACAAGAAGATAGATAAATAGATAAATAGATAAATAGATAAATAGATAGAGAGCTATGTAATATGTATGTACAGAACCTTATCTATTGTTTGGGAAATACTGACACACTAAAAACACCTACACTGCAAATATGAGGGTGATTATTCTGCTTAGAATGACGTAAAAAAAATTGGGAAAATAATTGAAATATAATTTATATATCGGGTAAAAGCACAGGACGAGTCAGTTATTGCAGTGAGATTCATATTAATTTATAAAATCTATTGTCTATTGTCTTTAAATTGGTGTGAAATTTATATTTAATGAGATTGTTAATCGTTTTATAAATATTATATCTTTGTTTATTGTTTTAAAACTTGAAAATTATCATAAGAAATTAATGTACTTATTGAAATAAATTGAAATAAATTTGTTTAAAGTTATATAAAAGTATTATGATTTTTATTTCATTTTATAATTATGAATATTTAATTTTAATAAAAAAAAAAAATAATAATGAAATTTTAATTGTAAAAATATATTTATTTTTATTACAAAATATTTTTGATAATTATTTACTAAAATATGAAAATTTTTTAAATTATTTTGATAATTATTGTGATATAGAATTTTTTTTTTGTTTTGAATATTATCATACAAAAAATTATTCAGTGTTTGGGGCAAATACTTTCTGGCATAGAACAAATGTGATTGTTTTTCACACTTGTTCTATGCTGGAAGGCATTTGCTCCAAACGAATTTTTTTTTCATAGGTTAACAATAATCCGAATTCATACTCATTTAGATCAATTAGGTGGTTTTGAACCGATCAAGAATTTATTAGGCATTGTTTTTATCTAAACAACCACAAGCTCACTCGCATAACTAGTAAAGAAATAGGATATATTTAATAAAGAAAATTAAAAATATTATTATATTCACTTAAAAAAATTCGTTGATCATTTAAAATAAATAATTTATCAATTTTTTTACCTAAAATATAAAAATTTTTTAAATACTATTTTTAATAATTTTAAATTAATTAAATTACTAATTTTTTTTATCATTTATTTTAATAATATACTAAATTTTTAACTAAATATAAAATTAAATCATTAAAATTTATTTTTAATAATAATATTGTTAAATTTTATAAAATAAAATTTTAATTTCAAATTTTTTAATTCTATTTTATCTTATTTACAATGAAAAATATTTATTCAATTTAATTTTATTATTTTTTAAAAAATAGTCTATTTTATAAATTTCATGTAAAACTTGGATATAAATTTATTGGGGTAAAAAAAATAAAAAATATTTATACTTGACAAAAAAATTAAATTAAATTTAAAAAAAAAAAAAAATTAACTGGAAGAATGATTATGATAATAAGGCAAGATAAACAGTAATTACAATGCGTATATAAATATATAAATATATAAATAAATATATAAATATATCTCAGTGTTGTTATTATTAAAAAAAAAAAAAAAAACAATTTATTTTTTATAATAATATATAAAGTAGTAATAATAATAATTTAACTCGAGAGTCGTGCTCAACAAGATGATAACGTCCTTGGAATAAATTAATTTTTGTACATCATATTTAAGTCTCATACAACAACAACAATAATTTTTCATTAGAATTTTTTTTTACATTACAATTTTTTGTACTCATTGCATTTTTTTGTTTTTCATTTAAAATATTATTAATTTGATGTATATATTTTTATTTTGTACAGAATATATTTTGCAACACGATGGAGTGAATATTATTTTCAAAATAATAAAATGACAATAATTAAAAATTAATAAGAAGAAGACTGACTGAATATAAAAAGAACAATAATATTTAATTAAATGCCAATAATTAAAATAACATTGAAAAGAGCTTTAATTTCAATGACAAAATAATAAATATGAATAAATAATAAAAAAAATTATAAATCAAAGTTAAAAAATTTCATCAACAATATAAGAAAGGTCAAGGATAAAAGAAGCAATGTCCCTGCATCATAAATATTACGTAAGTACCATAAAAAAAAATAGTTAAATACCTTATCAATTTATTTTTACCAATTTTAATCACAAACAAGCAATCAGAAATAACAAAGTTGATTTTTTTTATTTCAAGAAAATATTTCTAAAAGACGTACTTATAAAAATAGAAACAACAAAAAAATAATAAAAATAATAAAATTACCAGAGGCATACAAGATAAAACAACAAAATAAATGTGATATATAATTTTTTATATTTTTTTTGAAATATATTGTAGACAGGCCGGTTATTGTTTGAAACAAGCGACAAGATAGATAAGCAACATGCAAAAGTGCATGAAAATAAATATATATTTTATAAACATGTTAACCTCTTCACACTCTTTTCCGCATTCACATTTTTCAACATATATTTATTATTATTATTTATTTAATAATTTTAAATAACCAGGTATTTTAGAGAAG
The DNA here is from genome assembly GCA_011426435.1 of Lysiphlebus fabarum. Classification (NCBI taxonomy): domain Eukaryota; kingdom Metazoa; phylum Arthropoda; class Insecta; order Hymenoptera; family Braconidae; genus Lysiphlebus; species Lysiphlebus fabarum. The sequence goes on along the minus strand of WSYQ01000021.1, from coordinate 506,549 downwards.
CTATTGACCAAGTCTATATTTAATTTTTTATTTTTATTTTAAATTAAAATATCTTTGAGATATATGCATGTTGTACTTGTTCTACTGGCACACACAACATCTCTCAGAAAGAATTAAAAAATGAGGGTTTTTATTTTTATTTTTATAAATATATATTCAAGTACTAATTTTAAAATTCATATATATATATATATTAAATAAATACATGGATATATTATTAAAACAACTAGTATCAAGCGACGTGTTTAAAACGATAAGAAAATCACAAGTGTTTCTGAAATTTTTTATTATTTTTTCTTTCAAAATTCAACTTATTTCTTTTATTTATTTTTTTTATCTGCTTCTCAATTTTATTATTGAAATGAAAATATATAATTTTTATTTTAATGATTATTATTGTTGATATATATTTTAATGGAAGAATTTTATTTATTTTTTTATTTTTTAATCTGGTTGATTGATCAACTTGAGAAATGAAATGTATAGTGTCGATAAAAATGATGGAATTTTATTGATCAAATTTTTTAAATGAATTTTATAAAAAAGATGATAAAAAAAATTATTTTTAATGTATAAAATTATTGACTTTTAAATGATTAAAATTAATATAATTAATAAATAAAAAATATTTAGTAAAATTAAAATTAATAATTCAATAAATGACCAGACAATTTGTGTTGAATAAAAATAAAAAAATAAAAAATAATTTACCATTCAATGAATTTAATCATCAACACAAGTAAAAACAAATAATAAAAATTAAATGAATGAATTTATAAAAAAAATAATAAAAAATTAAATTGTATTTTAAATGTACATGATTAAATTAAATATAATAATAAAAAAAATAAATAAATAAAAAGTTCAGCATCAAGCTGTGAATGACAATTGCATATTATAATGTCTATTTTTAATGTGGGAAATTAGTCTCGACTGCATTTTTCATTTCAAAGAATCAAAACACAACAGGATACATCGAGATTGAGAAAAAATAATTTATTAAAAGAAAAAAAAAAAAAAAATCAATTATCCATTGGTTTCTTTTGAATTCAATGAAATCTTATATGTTTAATTTGAAACTTTAATTTAAATAATATCTTGGATTGATAATTCATTCAAAAGAAATTATTTACACCGGATTTTATGTATCAAATTACGATATCATACGGAAGCTGTGTTAATAATATTAATTTATTTTTGTTTTTTAAAAAATAGAAATAATAATAATAAAATGATGTCCATTTAAATAAAAAAATATTAAAAAACAATAAATTTAAAATTTAAATCAAGTTTTAAACATTTTACTGTCAATTTTATTTTATTTTTTTTTTATTTTTGTAAAAAAACATAACACAAAAAGTAAAGAGACATGTTTTGCATGAAATATCCAACAAATGGACCTGTGTTAAATATTTAAAAAATAAATAATAAAATCATGTCATTTGTCTACTTTTTTATGTTAAAATATTTCTGTATTTTATGTGTCTGTCGAACAGAAAATGAATATCTTTTTTAAATATATTTTTTTTTATGTTAAAATTTAAATTTTGCATGATGAGTTATAAAATGAAGAAATAAAAATAATAAAAAACCACAAAATTGCAGTGAAAAATGTAAAGGGATGTTTTTTTTTGTAAAAATTAAAATGATTTTTATTTATTTATTTATTTATTTATTTATTTGAGAATAAAGTGATGCACCGTGACCACATGAGTTTTAGTTATATATGCAAGTTAGACTCATTATTTTTCAGACAGCATGACCAATATTGTAATATGTAAAATGAAAAATAAAAAAAAAAATTTAAAGGGATAAATAAACGAGTGATGAGATGATGGTATTGTATGTGAGAGAGAAAATTTTAAATGAAAAATGAAGCGGTTAAACTCTTTGACGTTTCAAGATGTCGAACTTTTTAAATAAATAATTTCACCGATTACAAATAATATATTGCACTTGAATATTTAAAATTTTTTTTTTTGTTTTTAAATTTGTAATAATATTTTTAAAAATATAAATCAATTAAATACCAAATAATATTAAAAATATAATTAATAAAAAATAATTTAAATAAAAATTTTTATAACGAAAAATTATAATTAAAAAATTAAAAATAAAAATGTTTAGGATGTATTTAAATTTTTAGAAAATTTTTATTTAAAATGTGCAACATCTAGGCATGCATCTGCAATTTAACACTGATAAATTTACAGTATGTGAATGCATTTGTGTGTTGTGTTTGTGAGTGTGTCATTTGGGTCGATCAGTATCTAGGTCGCGGGTTTTGGTAGTGGGTCTAGCCAACCCAAAGCTACCCCTCAAAATTTTCATCCCTTTTTTTATTTTTATTATTTAACCACTACTACATCCATTATTATCTCGCATTTTCCCGCATAGAGTTATAAACTGTTATTATATTTAAAAATTCATTGCGGCAATGAATCAATTCGAGCAAAAAAATATTTAAATCATCAGATTATTTAGAAATTTTAAATAATATAATTTTTAAATGATAAAATGATTAAATGATTTAATTAATTACTAAATTAACTCGTCATTCAAATAACCATACAAAATTATTAACAATTAAATTAACTAATTCGAAATTATACATCAAATTTTTGCATTACTTTTCAATTATATTTATATTACCTCCAGGCATAAAATTTTTTTATTTCCTCAATTATTTTTATCGAGAATATATTTTTAATAATCTGATAATGGAAAAATAAAATATTCATAAATAAATAAATTTATCTGTATTTAATCAATCATTATTGATTTTTTTTTAATAAATTATTTGATACTTGACATGATGCATGTGTGGTCAACTGTGTCAAATGCTAATTCCACTTTGGATTACTTAAAAGCACTGATTTAAATAACACGATTATAATAAAATTATATAAATTAAAAAAAAAAAAAAATTAATATATAAATATAAATGTCGCTTAGAAATTACATAAAACAGAAGTCAAATTGAGAAATTAATTGATAATTCACTTGAGAATATTAATTATGATGGCAGCAGTTTGAGTGGTTCAATATGACGATATTTAAGTCAAATTATTATAAAAAATTAAAAAAAATAAATACATTCATATAACTTGGGTGGCAATGAAGATATTTGTCGTCAATAATTATATTTTTTATTAAACTACTTTTTAAAAAAAAAAAATAAATAATGTTACGTATCATAAATGGATTGTCCCAGTAACTTGTAAGGGTTAAATATAAAAAATTAAATAAATTAAAAAATACAAATAAATATATTATTTTTATACTGTAATCTCAAAAAGGTCATTAGAAAAATAATTTTTTTAAATTTTAAAAATTTTTTAATTTACTGAATTAATTATTTTAAATATATCAATATAAATTACTAAAAATTAAAAATTAAAATTAACATAAAAGATAATGTTTGTAATAATTTTTTAAATTAAAGATAAAAAACTATTTTAAAAAAAATATTTAGAAGATATATTTAATATTGAGATATAAACTTGTATATAATTTTATATCAGATTATTTGGATGCATTATGGCAACCAGAAGCTTGAAGATATTGTCAGTAAGATTTATCACAGTGATATCGTTTTAACGTATTTGGACATATGGTTATATACTAAATTAAAATGATAACACCTTTTGATATATATATATATATATATATATTTTATAAACATGTATATAAATTTTTGTGTTGAGAAAATTTTAAATTTTATGCAGGAAGTGATTTTGACCCAAAATAATCGTTGCCAAGTTTTGTCTTTTTGAGAGTTTGTCAAGGGTGACATGAACATGCAGCTGTTTGCAAAAATTATTATTATTATCATTTATATTAATTTTTTCAGGGATTGTTTATATAATTTTGATAACCATCATCATCATTTTTTTGTTTGAAATGTAAAATAATTGTGTGAATATTTTTTTTTGTCTGTAATTTTTTTTTTTAGTTGTTATGATAAGACAACAATACAAGTAAATTAAATAACTGGTTTTTCGATAAGAACAAGTCGCCTACACAACAAGAGCAATCTTGTGATTAATTTTTATTTATATCGTGTTACAGTGGACAAGTAAAAAAAACACCCTCAATGCACACATATAATGTATATTTTTTTATTTAACCGACAAAATGATAAAATAATAATAAAAAAAAGAAAAATAATAAAATCATTGATGTAATATATACACAGTCCACAGTGTCTAGATATTATTTTTATTTATATTTATTTTTAAATTTAATGTTTATTTTAGATTGATATTAACATATTATCCATTCAACGTTTATTGTAAATAAATAAATAAATAAATAACATATATATTTCTATGATGTGATAAATATGTTGGGAAAATACGATGAAATTTGTGTTGCAAATGTACAAGTATTTAAAATTATATATAAAGGTCATTTCGTGCACTTTCCATTCAATTTATTTGCAATTACGATTATCTGTATTTATTTGTCTTTCTCTTTACCATTTAAATTTATTTTTTTGTATCAAATTATTATTGATAAAATTTAAAAATATAAAACATTTTATGAAATACAAATTAATCAAAAAATTATTTACTATTATTTATAATTGTAATTTTATAAATTTATTTATTTATTTTAATTTTTTAAATATATTTTTATTATTTTTTATTTATTTATAGTTATTTTATCATAAAATTCCATCACAAAATAAAAATGCAAAATGCTGACAGCATGAGCTTTTTACCCTTATTTTATTTTTCAATTTTTTATATATTTTTTTTTTTTTTTTTCTTCAACAAAGTAGGATTATGAAGGTATAAGTCACTTTGTGACTTTCTGAGCTTGATGCTCAAAAAAAAATGATAAAAATAATAATTTATGTTTTTTTTTTTATTAAACATTATTTTAAGAATAATTTGCAAGTGCAAAAAAAAAAAATTTAAAAGGATATGATATAAAAGAAAATTATAGTCACAAAAATAAAAAAATTATAAAGATATATTTTTTGTAGATTCAAAACAGTAAAAATAAATGATTTTTTTATGTTTTTTTTTGTAAAATAATAAAAAAAAATTTAGCAATTTGATTGAATTTTTATTTTCCATTAATTTTTTTGTGATAAAATTGAATTGAAATTGAATAAAATTACATACAGTAAAAATTCAATAATACAATATCTGCGTTGACACACATCTAATCATAAAATCTCGGTCAAATAACCCGCAATAATATAAAAAATATAAAATAAAATTCAACCTCATATAATTCCCAATTAAAAATATAATAAAAATAATAAATAAAATATTAAAATAATGAGCTAGATGAAGTAAAAATTGTAAAGCAAATGGAAAATCCTTGAGGCAATAATTTAAAACATTGCAAACGAAACATGATGAACTAATGGCTAGTTTTTTTTTTTTTTTTCAAAAATAATATATTTTTTTTTATAAAATATATAAGTATTCCTTTCATCATTTAAATATTTCTGTGATCTTTGAGGTTTTTTTTTTTTCTCATTGTGATATCAATCATCGTTTATGCTATTTAAAAAAAAAAATGAATATATATGAATTTTCCTATTTTTTTTTTTTTTGTTATTTCATTATTTTTATTTAGCTCTCTTTTGCAATTTGAATATATTTTTTAATATTTATTTTTACCTGGTGTTAGCTTTGGCCCAGAGAATTTTTTGTCCCTTTTTCGACCCGGAAAAACTATTCTACAAAAGATTGTGCCACACGAAACAAATCGATCTTACTCTCGCGACCTCATCTTGGTGGTAGTATTTATTTATTATTATTATTTTTATTTTTCATTTTCTTTTACCCGGGAAATTGTCCTCAAAATGCCAAAGATAAAATATATATAATTCAACAAAAAAAATAAATAAATAAATAAATATATTTTAACAAAAATGCCAATATTATTAGAAAAAAAAAAAAAAAAAATTTATTTATTTATTTTTTTTTTTGATGTAAATTACTGAGATTAAATATTAAATAAAATGTGACTTGCATTAGTGTTATCTGTCAATCAATTTGTTGAAAATAAAAATATTAATAAATTTATCATTTTAAATGGCAAAAAAAAATACAAGGGTGAAATAGAATGGCTAATGATGCCTGATGCGACAGTGAATTTATTCAGGTGAATGTGTTTCATGCTTGATTTGACCATCACATTTATATTTTATATTTTATTGCATAAAAAATACCGACAGGAACATATCATATCATATATATATGTATACCCTTTTATAAAAAATCCAAACTCTTTTTTTTTTTATTTTATATATATTTAAATTCGCTGTCATTTATTTTTTTGTAAAAAAAAATATTTAAATCACTCTTGAATGCGTCTGATTCTTATCAATTGTTTATGTTAATAAATATATTTTATATTTTTATTTTGTTAATTTTTAAGATTGATGTTTTTTACGTTAAATTTATTTTATCAGTCAATTAAAAGATCGTTCAATCAAATAAAGTTTTAAAATAATAAAAATACAAAAAAAAAAAAATTTATATAAAATTTTATTTTTTAATTTACTAAATTTTAGATAATTATAAAATAATTTAATTTTAAAATCTTTTTATTTTTGTAAATTTATTATTTGCATGATTGCCAAAAAATTTGATAATAAAAAAAAAATTTTTTTAATACGTTTAAAATGTTGATAAATGATTATTTAAAAATAAAAAACAAAAAAAATAAATAAATAAATAAAGTCTGAAGAAATATTTGGTATATACTTTGAAATTTTCCTGGAGCTTTCATTGTTGAATACTTGGTAAATTGCCAGTTAAAGTAGTCTCTAATGTTTTCAATTGTAACAACTATATACAATTGTGTCATTTCACATACATATATATACAAAAATACAAAATTTTACTCTGACTTATTAACAATTCTCTGGGCTATTTTAATAAATGATTTATGCTTTGAATTTCTTTGTTATATAATATATGAGTTCGCGCCCTTTCTCAAAATATCATAAATTTATCTTTAAAATTACATTCAAAATTTTACACAAAAGAATATCATATCAAAATAATTAAAACATCAAAAATTTTATAACATGATTTTGATTAAATATTATTTGTTTAAATTTATTACTCAAATTAATCTTATAAATAAAAAAATATTTTTGTATAAATAATTTTTGAGTCATTCAATTCTTAAAAATTAAATAAATAAATCTATTTTATATGCAAAAATTTATTTATTATTTTTAAATTTTTATTTTATCATTAGAATTTTGGATAAATTAAAATTAAATTTTATAAAATATTTGAAAAATAAAAATATAAAAAATGTTGAAAGCTTGCATTCATGTAAGTTTTGCTGAGTTGCCAATTAATTTGAGTAGATGTAGTCATTAATATGTAAAATTGTTAAGTCAAATGGGAATAGATAGATCAAAGGATGATAGATAAATTTCAAGTCAGTGAATTTTCAAATTTCAAATTCCATATATTCGTATATTTAATCTTTATAATGCACATATGTACAAATTATTCACATTGATTTTGTTCTAATAACCTACATTCAAAACAACTGGTCTCAAACTTTTGGAATTCATATATATACATAAACTCTTTACTGGATTATTAAATTGTTTTGTTATAAATGATGCTGATGATGCAATTAATTGTTGATAACTTGATGCTATATTCAAAGAAAATTATAAATGATAGCAGCAGTATCTATTGAATTGTTTGTGGATTATATAGGTATATAAGTTTTATGAGTTTGGCTGGTTTTTTTTTATTTTTAATTTTGTATATAGAGAAATAGTTTGAATATCAAGGTTTTATAAGTTAATCAAAGTCTATTGATTTTATTGATTTTGTATATGGAATTTCTTTTAACAAGATGAAAAAGTCAGAGATTAAATGATTAGTTAAATTATATTGATAATACTTAAACGTACTTTATTGTGATGAATTTTAAAAATTTTAAGAATTTTTAATTTTTAATTTTTGGCAATTGGTCTTGGTACAATAAAAAATTTAAAAATAATAAAAATAACTTGAATTTATATTTATATAAGTTTTAGAATACCTTTATTTAGATGTTTTTTAATTATTAGAATATAACTTTTATGAAATTTTTTTTTAGAAATATATTTTTCATAAATCGAAATGTCTTGAGAAAATTACCAGTTTTTTAGACAATTGAAAATTTTGAAAATTCATAAAAAAATATAAATAATTGAAATAAATCCTTGAAACTCACAGGATAATTATTTTAAGGTGTTTTCTAAATAATAGAATAAAAATTTCATTAATATGTTGATCAGAAATATTTTTTCTATGATCGAAATGACCATGCAAAAGTCAGACTTTCTCATGACCATTTGAAAATATTAAAATAATCAAAAAAAATATATAAATAATTGTAAATCATTGTTATAACTTTTGGAATAATAATATTTAGTTGTTTTTTTTTTCATAAATAGTTTGCTTAGAAATATTTTTTTCAATGGCGAAATATTGACTTGATAAAAAAAAAAATAATAAAAATTTATTTCAAAAACTTTTTCCGTATTTTTTTTTCTTATAAATTTCCACAATTTATTTTTATTACTAAAAATTTTTCTTTTTTACTTTATCTTTCATTTGCTGTTACAATTGATCCATTTGAGTTGAAAAATAAAAAATTCCGATGATAATAATAATAATAATAAAATAAAAAGTTGTAGCTTAGATGTGAATTGATTGGTCAAAGTTGTATCTATCAAATTGATTAAGGGTGCGGGTGAAATTGGTAGAAAGAGTGGACCAGTTATATTGTTGGCTATGATAAAATTTATAGTGGTTGTACATACTAGTATAGTGGACTCAAAACCGAATGAACTTTCTTGGTTGAGGTAGGATATAATACAAAAAAAAAAAAAATAAAAATTTACAAAGCACTGGGTAAAGAGAACAAGGTTGTCGAGTAGAGGGTTGAAAAGCACTTAACTCAAATGCGCAGGGTTGAAAAAGTTTTATTCTTATTGAAAAAAAAAAAAAAAATTTATATATATACATCACATCATAAGATATTGGGGTAAACTTTTTTTTTATTTTTCTATTTTTCTTTTTTTGACTAAAAGCTTGGATCCATAATTTTTTTATTTTTACTTTTCGTTATCATTTAGTTTTAGTTGACTCAAGTATATCACATTTTTTTCTAAAAGAAAAATATTTTCAAGTAAAAAAAAAATATATAAAATTAAATTAAAATTATTAAAATAATATTTTAATAATTATTTAATTTATAATATTATATTTTTTTAAAGGATAAAATTTAAATCATTTAAAGTTTTTGTATAACTTTAATTAAAGATTATAAATTATTTAATTTTAAAAATCATTTGAGAAGCATTAAATTCAAGTAACTTTGATAAACTTGTTTGAAAAAAAATAAAATAAATCAAATATGACTGTTGATTTAAAAAACTTTTTATTTTTTTTTGTTTGATTATTGCATTTGTTATTCAAGCCTCGTTTAATTAGTAAAAAAAAATATATAAAAATTTTGTTAAACACGATGAAGAGCCTGAAGCACATGTCCATTTGGATCAGTATATTATAAGATCATAAATATCAAGTTAATTTGATAATTACAAGGCATCAGTGAGGCTTTAGGCTAACTTCAAATCGGTCAATTTGTCTAAATGGTATTTTTTCAATGGTTTCAAATGGATATACAGCTTTTTTTTAATTTTATTGTTTTTTTTTATTATTTACTGCACGATGGGACTAGAATATGGTAATTAGAAATGACGGGCCCTTATTTCGGAGAAGTAAAAACTGCACGTGTTTTAAGGCCCACAAAAAAGCCGCCCACAGTGTCTGATATATATATATTTTATTTTTATTTTTTTTGGGCCTTAATATCACACAATACTCATCTTCATTTGAAACTAAATTTCCGGTTCAGACACCTCATTTTTCAAAACTTATCAACTCTCAAAAAAAAAAATTAAATAATATATTTTTTTAAATTTAAAATTGCAACATAAAATGTATATTATTTATTTAAATAATATTTATTATTTTTAATATTTAAAATGTATTTTTATTTTTATTTGTTAAATATTTTAGTGATGATATAATTTAAAGGTCAAATTTATTTATTTATATTTTTTAATTTAAATTTTGATTGATAAAATAAATTAATGAATCAATTATAAAATAGATAAATTGAAATTTATATTTATATGTATATATACATGATAAATAAATACCTATTTATTTATTTATTTAAAAAAATAAAAACTTTTAATATAAAAATAAATAAAAATTAATGACAAAACGTATAGTGTCTTAGTTGAAATATTGTAGGCTTTGTAAGTATATAACCATTGAAGTTACACAAGACAAACTTGACTTTATTCTAAACTGGGTCTCTTGATACTAATAAATCCTTGAAAAAAAAATAAAAAATAAAAAATGAAAAATCTTGGAACCATTAAAATCTATATAATTTGTGGGTAAAAACCAGAGAGATTTTGTACGATGTGTTTGCTTAGCTGTGAGCCAATAAATTTACCCAGAAATAAAATAAATAAAAAAATATAAAAAAATTACTAAACAGAAGGACTAATATTCCTTCAAATAAATATATAAATTATAATATTAAATTTTTATTTTTTTTCTAAATACAAGTGTCCTTTTTCGTTTATAAAAAAATATAAAAAAAAACTATAAAATTATACAGATGTTTTTTTTTTTTTTTTAATTTTAAAAAATGACTTTAAAAATTTATTTAATGAAAATTTATATTTTAGATAAAAAATAATATATAAAAACGTTTATCGCAATTTTGTGAGTCCAGTGTGAGATTTGTTACAACGAGGGTGGCCTAACTGGCGCCAAGGGCCACTAAGTTCAGACTAAAAAACTCAGAAGCAATTTATTTTTTATTTTTTTTTTTTATCATCTCAGGTGGTTTTTTAAATATACATATATATATTTTTTTTTTTTTTTTGTCAAAGAGAATATTCAAGTGACAGAACAATAAGTCAGACTAAAAAATAAAAGTACATTGAAGATAGTCAGCGGTGTGAAAAAAATAATAACCGCACTTTGGTATTATCAAAAATTATTTTTCAGATTATTCAAATGTTATTTTTTTTTTAGGGACACATTATATCTATCAGCTATTTTTCCATTATGTCGTAATAATAAATTTAAATAATTTATTTTTCTTTTACTCACATATGCATGTATTAATGCAAACAAAAAAAAATAAAATACAAAAAGTATAACTTGAAATTTGAAAAGTAAATTTATATAACAAAACAATTTTTAAATTTTTTTATTTTTTAACTAAATGTTGGATTATATATAACAGTATTAACTAACAAATAAATTAATTAAAGGCTTATTTTAAAATTTAATTTGAATATTTAATTGATAAAAAATTTAAATGAAAAATTCAATAAAAATAATTTAAAACAAATTAAATTATTTTCGAATTAATATATAATTATTAAATTTAATTGTCAAAAAATATATATTTTTTAGCATAGAACAAATGTGATTGTTTTTCACACTTTCTCACAGAAATTTCTCATTATTTCTTGATTTCAATTCATGAAAAGTTCAATTAAACTTGCATGTGAAGACTAAACTATATTTAGAGACAGTAAAACATCAATGTAACCTAAATATGACAGTTTAACCATTCAATACTGAATAATTACTTGTATAAATTTTAAAATCATAAAGAGAATAATCTAAATTCAAAAAAATATATATATATATTTTATATAAAGATTATTCAATGTTAAAATGATTTGACTTGAAAATTTATGTTGAGAATATTTAAAGAATATAATAACCCAGTATTCTATGAAATTATTATTTCAAAAAAAATATAGTTATTTAGAGAAAAAAACAAAAAATTGAATATAAAATACAAAAATTGTTTCGTTATAATTTTTTATTGTTTTTTTTTTTTTTTCATTGGACCTCCCAAAGTGAGACCACATTGGTTGAACAAGAGGCGGACATGAACAACCATGATCAAAGGCTGATATTACGCGAGATATCCTCGTCAACGTCACGAATATAACACAGGAGTCTTCCACACAATATATTTTTATTTATATATTATATATATATACCTTAAGTCATTAATGAAAACGTTAACTCTTTCAGTATATATTTAAAAGAACAAAAAATATTCAACTTTTGTATATACAAACAGACAAAAATGATAACTTAAAATAAAGACATCTCTTATCTTCATTTTTTACTCAATTTTTCATCGTAATTCTTTACTTTGTTCTGTCATCATATACAATTTAAAATTTATTTTTTTTCAAGTAATCATACTTGATAAAATTAAAAAAATTAAAAACAACAACTTTCACGTAGTGTCAACTGCAAATGACAGTGTCACTTGAAAATCAATGTCAGGAAGCCCTTGACACCACAATTTCTCCCAAAAAAAATATATCACTAATTTCTCAATAGATTTTCTTCAATTTAATTAATTTTTTTAAAATACAGTTTTTTATATTTTTAGATTTTAAAATTAATGCTTTTAAATTTACCATGTGAAAAATTATTGAAACAATAAAATATATAAAAGAATAATATAAAAAAAAAAATTTGGTATTGATAAATTGTTTAATTTACAATTATTTTTGTTTAAATAATATTTTTATTATTATTCTGAAAAAAAATAATAATAATTTTGTTGAATTTTTTGATAATCATTCACAGAGCTTTTGTAATTTTTTGAGAAATAAAAAATGAATAAAGTATATAATCATTGATGATAGCAATATAAATATATAATCACACGGAAGTTGCAACAATTTATCAATGAGTTTATTTCCGGTTTTGAAAAATGTGTTTATATTTTTTTGGTTAAAATAAATAATATATAGACCGGGAATAAAAAAAGTGGGTGAAAAGCTAAATTTTTTTATATATGATACTTGAATCATCAATGTCACACGTGTCAACACATTTTTTATTATTATTTTTTTGGACTCTTCAAAGCCATCATCATCATCATCATCATCATCATCATCTTATTTTCCATATATGGTAAAATATATATTTACCTTTAATTTAAATAACATTTTATATTTTTCAAGTAACGAATAATAATAATAATAATATTGATAAATAAATACAAATTAAAATTCTTGAATTTTGTTTGTAATTTTTAAAATACAATTTACTTATTAATTAAACCAATTTAAAATAATTGTTTAGAAAATAAATTATATAAATTTATTATACTTTTTTACTGTATTTTTAATTTTCATTAAAATAGAAAATTAATTAAGCTACGATTTAATTAAAATTTAATGAGATTATAAAATTATTTTTTATTTCTTTTCAACACTCAATTAGTATAATAAATTATTCAAATTAAAATATTTAAAAAAATAAATAATTTAAATAAATTATTAATATTAATTTTTAAATATTTATTTAACCAAAATTTCATTTAAATATTTCTATTTTTTGATAGACATTAATTAATTAATTATTTATTTAAAAAAATAAACAAAACAAGTGGATTATTTTTAATTTAATAAATTTTGTGATATAAAATTATAAAAAATAAAAAATAATAAAATAGTTTAAATGTGTACAGGTCCATTTGATTCATAAAATATATTTAAAACCCAAGAAATAATATTATTTTTTGAATAAAAAATATACATTAAACTCACACTCGATAAAATACATTATGAAATATCAAATTCCTCGTGAGATGACCAACATATATTAGAATTTATATTTTTATTTTAAATATTTTTTTATTCCTCCCTTTTTTTTTTTTTTGTAAATTCATGATTAATATTTTGATTTATGTTTATTATTTTATTACATTTAACAATAAAAATTAACCAGCAAAATTATAAAAAACCTGTCTCCAATTTCACATAGAATTTAACAGTATTTTACCAATTTTTTTGACAATAAAAAAAGCTAATTTATAATAAATCATCAAGATTGTTTTTGTTATAAATATTATTTTAAAATTATTAATGAGAGAGTTTATGTATTGACAACTCTAAAATTTTTTAAATCCGAATAGAAAATTTTTGATTACAAAAAGTGTTTTGTTTTTTGTTAGTGAGACGATGTGATGATATATTTAAATATTAACAACATCAAAGTAACTAAAAGTATTTTAAAAAAAATGACAAAGAAGGGCGGATGTAAATTAAATCTTGTGTTTTAATTCTGTCTATTTTCACAGACGTTTCGCAAACTTAAACACGCCCATAATTGCAAATTCACGAATAAAAGTTCAAGCACAATTTACCAGACAACATTTATTTAAATTTTATTATTTTTATATCAACAAATTTTATTTATATATATTTTTATTTAATTGTTTATCTTTTATCAAAAATAAAAATATTCATCTGCACTTTTACTGTAATTTTATTAATTAAATTTTTCATAAATTTTATTTATATTTTTTAAATATAATATATTTGTACTCTTGATTATTTTATATTTATTATGATTTTTACATAATTTTTTTTTATATTTTTATTCTTGACATTGCATTAAGTGTATGTCATTTTTATCTTGACACCCCCAATTTTAAAATCAAATCAAACAAACGATGATGTTTAATGACAAAAGCAAAGAATTTAAAAGTACATACTTGAGTAATGAAATTTTTTTTTTATGTATTTTATTATTCAGGGATGAATATAAAAGTGAAAGTTTTTTTTTTTTAAATATATTATTTTTTTAATTTAAATTTTCATTCAATTTTTCTAATTGAATTGTTCAGTCAAAATTTGACAGATATAATTTTAAGAATATATACTTGAAAATATTGAAATTTTTTGGGGAAAAAATAAATTTAATTCTGGTATTTATTTCATTGTGTGTATATTTGAGTGGATTAAAAAATCAATGGATGAACAGGTCGATGGAATTGAAGCCCCTTTCTATTTTATTTATTTTAAATATTTTTTTTTTTTTTATAGATTTTTTTTTTTCTATTTCTGGGTGTTGGAGACCTTTTAACCTGGGGATTCTTTTGTGTATGTTGTCTCTGAGGTGGCAAACAAGTTTATCTATAATTTTTTAAATATATTAAATTTATTTAATTTATTAATATTAAAATGCATAGAGCACCTGTTTTAATAAATATTATTTTTTAAAGTTGAAATATTTCAATATACCTTGGATAATAATTTTGGATTATTTTATTTTTTCATAACTTTATTATTATATTTTATATATAAACTTGTTTCAATATAATTTTTAATATTTAAAAATAAAAATGAATGATTGATTGTAAATGTCCAAAATTAAATATTAAATTATAATAAAAATTTGCAATTTTTATTTTTGCATCGTGTGATAAAAATAATAAAAATTGAAGAGCAAAAAATATATTGATATTTTATTTTACATGAAAACCACACCCTGAGACCTCATACCGATAAAATTTACATTTACATGCGATTAATCTTGACATTTATTTAAAAAAAAACAAATAAGCGATATTAATATGAAACTATAGTATATATAAAAATAATATAAACATCTTTGGCTATAAAACTTATTCTCAACTCATCAACTAGTAAATTTCTACGAAAATATAAATCTAATATATAAAACTATATAATTAAAAAAAAAAAAAAAAAAAAACGATAAAATTTATATTTTTATTTTATTATATATTATAAAATATATATATTTATATTTATAGTTTTAAAAAATAATTATTTATGTTTATAAATAGAAAATAATAAAAAAAATATTTATATTTTTAAGTCCATTGTTTTTTTTTTGTTTATTAATATTTTTTTAAATAAATTAATTAATTTAAACACCAAAAAATTTCTCATTTCCATTTTTCTAATCTTGAATAAATAAAAATTTATAAAATATACAAATTCCAAGTAAAAAAAAAACTACAATTGTCTATTTGATTGTCAATTTTGGAGTAAATTTCAAAGGTAAAAAGACCACGTGTGATTCACCACTCCACAGGGTCCAGCTTAAATATCATCCGAGATTTTTTTTTTTTTTGAGTCTTTAAATATGGTGTGATTAAATATGTACATGTCTGTGAGATCTATGGTATTATGGTGTATATATTTGAGCAACTTGTAGACATAAATACACACACAAACATATAAATAAAATATAAAAATCAACTCAAGAAGGCAAAACTCAAAGCAGAATTTCAGTCAGCTTTCAGTACTACGATGATCATCATACTGACCGTATCGTAGTTGTTGGATTTTTTATTTTTTTTTTTAAATATTAACTCGTGTTTGTCATCAAAAAAATATAAAAATTAAAAATTTATTATTAAACTTGATCATTAATTAAACACAATTAAACTAAATTTTATTATCAATTAAACAATTTAATTTTAATTTTTTTTATTTTAATTAATAAAAATAAACTAGTCTTGTTGTGCAATAAACAATTTATTTATTTATTTTTATTATCGTGTGCAAGTTCATTCATAAAAGCTTTATATACTTGTATTTATTTAAACATGAATGTGTCATTTTATTTTCATTCATTAATTAATATTAAATTTTATTTTAATATTTTTATAAATTTCAATGTAAAATAATAATTTTAATTAATTATTATTTATATAATTTTTTAAATTACTGTATAAAAAGTGAATATATAATGGTGAAATTTGAAAAGGTAAATTTATAAAATTATTATTTAAGTATATTTTTATTTATAATTTTTATTTTGAGGGATAAAAATATATAAAAAAAAAAAAGAGAAATTTATAGTTTAAAATTGTGGAGAATTGTGACATGAAAAATAATTATATTGAGAAAGGAATTTATATACTGTTTTAGCGGAAATGAAAAAGTGCAAGAATAAAAAAAATTTAAAAAAAAAAAATAAAATTTATATAAATTGATTGAAAAACACGTGTGTTTCACACTGTGATGTTTTTATTCTGGTGCTTTTGCAAATTCACCGACTGACATACATTTATATACCTGCATCTGTATAATTATCCAACAAGACCGTTAATTAATAGTTGCTCCTAACTGATAAATCATTTATCCCACACGTTGTTATTTTTAAATAATAATTTAATATAAAAAAAACATACACTTTTTTTTTTTATTATAAATTTTCCAAGTGATTTTTTAATTCAACAAGTGACAGTTTAAATGATCAATGATTGATAACTCAAAGTACTTGAATTAATTTTTATATTTTTTTAAAAAAAAAAAAAAAAACTTAAATTGAATTAAAATTATGAAATAGGTATATATATTTTTTTTAAAAAAGAGTAATAATATTTTTTACTTTTTAAATAAAATTATTATTATATTTTTTTTTTTAATATAAAAACATAAATTAGGGAATAATAAAAAATTTAAAAAAAAAAAGGAAAATTTCTAACGGTATAAATTACAGGATATTATATATGAGTCAAACAAGATGCAGCTAATCTTAATATTTTTCTATCTAAATGTAATACA
Organism: Lysiphlebus fabarum; assembly: GCA_011426435.1. Lineage (NCBI taxonomy): Eukaryota > Metazoa > Arthropoda > Insecta > Hymenoptera > Braconidae > Lysiphlebus > Lysiphlebus fabarum. The sequence continues at coordinate 489,097 of WSYQ01000021.1, read as the reverse complement.
AAAAGAAATAAATAAAAATATGAATAAAATGTTAAATCATTTGACGACATACGGATTAAAATATATTTTAATATAATTTTTGCAATAAAATTTATAAAAATATTTTAAATAAATTACAAATGAATGTATGATTGATTGAAACAAGTATTTTTATTTATATTTTACTTGTTAATATATAATTTTTTTATAATTTATTTATTATAAAAGATGATATTGTAATTTTTATATAAATAAATTTATTCTTTCAATTGTGATCACTGATCAATGACATTTTTCATCTCATAAATATTTTATTTTAACAGTAAATATACGTGACCACTCAAATATATACATTGATCTCTATTTTTTATTTATTTTTATTCATTTTTTTTTTTTTTTTTTTTTTCCTACACGGTGACGTTCAATGAAGCAAACAAAATATCAATTGAATGACAATGTTGGATATGTATCTTCAAAAAAAAAAAAAAAAAAAAAATGTAAAAAAGTTTAAAGTAAATTTTTTATTGAATATTATTTTGATTAAATGTTTGTATATTTTATTAAAATTATTATTTAATAATTTTTATAATAATCTTATATATTTTATTGATTAAAAAATATTAAAGTTGATAATATAAATATCATGTTACTTGAACAATCATTTGTTTAAATTGCACCTCTTGTTCGTACATTGAACTTGTCGACAATTGCATTAGTCAATTGTTCATATTTGAATTATTTAAAATTATAAAAAATAAATGAAATTAAAGTTTAAAAATTAATATTAGTATTTTTATTTATCAATAAAAATATTTAATCGAAATAAAATTAATAAATTTCGAAATCGAAATTTCGAAAATCAAAATTTCTATTTGTTATAAATTTTTTTAAAATTTTTTATAAATAAATATATAATTTTGGGAACCACTGATCATTTCATATATATAACCAAAGTTATTCTTAACATTTATTGAAAAGATGGAACCCTTTCATTAGCGTGTAGGCCACGCGTTTCATTATGACTACGACAAAACATCTGATTCTATTGTCAACAATATTTGAACAATGAATTTATACCAACTCTATATAATGTCACGTGTATTCCACATACATATATATATATTTTTTTTTTTAATTTTTCATCAACATAAATAATAGATGTATATATTTTTTTATCATTAAATGTGTAATCTTTTCGATAAAATTGGCAAATTATTTACTCCATTTAATTTTCAATTTAAATTTCAAAAATAAATAATAAATACACATTTTCAGTATTTTATTTTTTCAACTTGTTAATTTAATATTATTTGTGATAAAGTTTTAAATTGGCAAATTGTATACACCATTGAATTTTGCTATTTATGGTGTAATTCAGTGTGCATATTAAATTCTATACTTTTAATGTCATTTGAATATAAACTTTCTCAATTTATTTATCTATATAATTTTTTTTTTTATTGTAAATTAAAATTAATGACATGTTTAAAGACAACATAACAAAAAATGAATTATCAACTTAAATATTTCATTCAATTTATTCATTTTTTTTTCTTTAAAAAAAAACTGCATTTTATTTTCCTCAAGAATTTTAGTAATAATATTACTATTTTATTATTTTTATATTTATTGAAAAAAAAATAGGTATATACTTATATATATAATAATAAAAAAAAAAATCTCAAAGTTATAAAATACAGATTTAGTTTAAAGAGAAAAAAATAAAGATGCCTCAGGGGCCAATGTCAAAGTTCGAATCGATAACTAAGTGATTTTTCAACTTGGCATTATACTGGTGGAAACAATGGAACAACTTCTGGCACATTAATACAAATTCAGGTCATTCGTTAAAGTTTACCGATTTTTACCAATTTTTTTTTATATAAATCAACATTTAATCTGCAAAAATTAACGATCATTATTTTAATTTTTAATTTTTTTTTTCTTTGTAATTTAAAATAAAAAAATTTAAACTTTTTTAAGTACTTTATTATTTAAAAAAAAAAAAAAAAAATGAAATTAAATATTTTATTTAAGAATTAATAAATATTCAATTTAAAAAATTTTTTCAAGTCAACTTGTCAAGTGTTATTATGTAGATAAGTTTGAAGAGTAAATATTTAAAAATATATTTCATGTCAAAGATGACTTCATTGTTAAATTTTTTACTCAACTATTTTTAATTGAAGAGTGTGATAAATATTTTTTTATATATTGTAATGAATTAGTCTTGTTGATTTAAATTATTTCGTCATTCAATTTTAAATTGTCATATAATTTTAATTATTAAAAAAAATTGATATTTAATTTAAATAATTTTAAATAGAAAAATTGATTTAAATGTGTATAGTTTTATATACTATGAAAAGAGTTGTTGGTTAATTTTAAATATATATTTTTAAAACCTCCAAGTTACAAGTTGATGTGTCTAAAATATATATATATAGTTGTTGGTTAATTTTATTGTATTAAATATACAATATATACATTGTTAAATTGTATTTAAAATAATTACTTTGAGACATATAGTAATTCTACTTGTCTTTTAAATCCCTTGTTGTTTTTCATTTGACAAATAAATACATATAGACATGTAACACAATTTATTTTCGTATTGAACATGATGACAAACTATTCTTTATACTGAAATAAACAAAGCTAATGGTGGCATGTCGATTGACCCTTGTGGGAATTTAAATGTTATTTTTTCAATTTTAACTGTGCATTCAAACATCATGTTAATATTTCAATTAAATTATTTTAAAAATTAATTAAAAATTTTATCAAATCAATTCAAATGTTGATAAAATTATGAAATATATATTTACAATAAATTTTAATAAATTATAACAAAATAATTATAATATGTCAATTTGATTAAACTAATGAATAATAATATAAAATTTAATATTTTTTTGAATAAATTATTTATTTGTATTTTGTCATTTGTAATAAAAAATGTATTAAATAATTAAATTGATAATATGAAAATACAATGTTAATGTATAATTAAAATAAAAATAAATAAATAAAAAAATACATATTTAAAGAGGGTTGTTGAATATATTTCTGGCGCCGGTAAACTGATACATATATTATTGCTATTATTATTACAGACAATATTCAAGAGAAGATATATATTTGTTAAAAAAAAAAATAAAATAAACTCGAGGGTCTTGAGGGTATATGTAACAAGTAAAGACAAACCAAAGTCAAACCACCAATACGAGCTTGGAGGTAAAACAGACGATATATATCTGATGGATAAAAAAAAAAAAATAAATAAATTAAGTAAGTCTTCTTTTTAAAAAATAATCCAGTCACAACAAAAAATAATAAAATTAAAATATTAAAAAAAAAAAAAAATCCTAACATGATATTGCGTATCAACCGGTCTTATAGACGAACAACTTGTATTTTTTTCAAATGTAAAATAATTGAAAATAAAAGTTATAAAGGTGTGTCATGTATTTATAATAATAATTCGTCTTTATTTGTTGACAGTATTCGCGTGTTTAAAATTTATATCAATATATTTTAATATCATGATTAATAAATAAAAAAAATTTTACATCATTGGCAATGAGACATTATAAATTATTCATATCAAGCAATTAATGTTTTAATATTTATTTTTTAATAATAATATATATATATATTTTATTGATTAATTAATTAAAATAGTAAAAATAAAATTAATTTATTAATTTTTATTGTCAATTAATTTATTTAATTTTTAAAATTAAAAAAAAAAAAAAAAATTAATAAAAATATTTATCAAGTTTAATCAATAAATCATGGCATTAATTACTTCGATATAATTTATATCTCAATTGAAATACATGAAGGATAAAGTTATCCATCAAAATGATCACTCATGTATGCACCAGAGGTACTTGCACATCAAGTATCATTTGAATGCACAACCCCAAAACCAATTGACGTTCCATTTCTAGCTAAAAGACTCAGTGAGTGTGTCAAGTGGACACACGTTTTTTTATTTTATATTTTAAATATATATAAAAATATTAATTTTATTAAATTTAAATATAATACTGATGGTATTTTAAATAAATAAAAAAGTGTAAATGAAATATGATATAACAGGATGCAGTTATGCAGGATCATGTCTGCAGGTTTTGAATTTTAGCTATTATACTATTTGTCTTTTGAAAAAAAAAATAATAAGAAATAAATATAAAAAGAATAAAAAAAAAGCCGAATTTTCTATTATTTTTTCTTTCACTATATAATTGATTCAAAAATTTTCTATGAATCATAGATGATAAAAGACATGAATTTCATTTATCAAAATTATTTAACAAAAATATCATTTTACTAAACTCACATGACTTTTTAAATAAATTACTCATCTTGATTCTAATAAAAATATAAAAAATAAAAGAAAAACAATATTATAAATAAATTATTAAAAATATATTTACATGTTGATTTTATATTTATTTATATATATTGTCATGTGTATCAACAAAGTAAACGGAAGTTGATATGTTGACAGTGGGCTAATGGTTTGTGGTGTAAATGAAAAATAGTGTAAAACAGCTGTACATATAGTACAGAGATATTCATAGACACTTGACCTGAATCTTCCAAATGCATATTTTGAAATATTTTTTGGTAAAATATTTATTTGTTGAATAATAATAATAATAATTATAATGAAAATATTCAAGTATAAATTTATGGTTTAGAGAAATTGGTGTAATTATGGTTGATGATGATGATGATGATGATGATGATAAACATTATAATGATATTTACAGTATAAAATAAAGCAAACTCTAGTCAGGTTTAAACAAAGTTCATATTGGTTTATTCGTAATGTTATGTTATATGCTGGTTGAATAATATAATTGGTGGTGTACCGATTAGTTAACCAATTGATTCTTGAAAAAAATAAAGATAATAAATTTATTTGTATATATTTGTTACTGTATATCACAAATATATCAACGTCATATTATTATTATTATTAATATTATTTTATTTATGTGTTTTAATATTTTATGACTGACAATTTGATGATGATTTAATATTCAAGTGAACAAATTTTTATAAATATATAATTTAAAAATAAATTATTGATTGATTGACTGTGTTATTAAATGAAATTTTTTAAATATCATGAACAAATAATTTTTAAGTGAAAATATTGTAATAATATATTTTATAATTTATATAATGATAAATTAATAATTTAAAAAAAATAAATAATTTTTTTTGAAAGATGAATATTGATTGAATCATTTGAATACAGTGATTAATCAATTTTGGATTTTTAATTAATTTTTTTTGAGTTATTTTTAATTGAAAAAAAATTATTTTGTTTATAATTTTTGGTGTTAACAAGATCTGTGGGTATTTGAAGCAAATCAATTTTGGTTTTTGATAACTTTATTACCTCATTCAAATGATATTCAAACTTAAAATCAGAAAAGTTTAAACAAATCGTTTGCCTACTCAACTACTAGCTCTATCACAATTTTATTACTACAATTCAAACTCATATTTTGTTTATATGTATACACTGATATTTTTTAATAATATAATATTTTTTAAATTATTTTTTTCAGGTGACAACTGTACCAGACGACGTCGAAAACGGTTTTAAAATGCCAAGAACATCAGTAGTACAAATCGCAGCAAGACCACGTCATCGATCATCAGTAAGATCAAATTTTTATTTTAAATATAATAAATTGACAATTTTTTTTTTGTCAAAAAAAAAAAAATAATAAATAATAAATTATAATTTAAAATAAAAATAAATTTTCTTTTTTAATAAATTTTAATAAAATAATAACAAAAATAAAAATTATTATTTAAAATTTTTGGATAATATTTCTTAAAAAAAAAATATAATTTTGACAAATGATGATTTATATATTTATATTATATTATCGATCATATTAACTTTCAAAAATATAAAATTATATATCATTAAATTAATATTAAATAATGATCTAAATTGATACGTTAAAAAAAATGAATATATATTTCGTTATAATTTATGATAATTTAACAGCCAACAAAAGTGTTACTTTATTATTTTAAAAAAAAAAAAAAAAAATATATATATATATAATAACTCATCTTGTGAAATATATATATATTTAATCACATAATATTATAATAAATAAACTTTCTCAATAACTAAAAATAAATATTAAACTCACAAAATAATTATTAAAAAAATTGAAAATTAAAATTTTTTTTTTAAATATTGAGAATTAGACTAAAAGGTATTGAGAGATAACTGATGACCCAGTTAACCATGAGAATATGTGTCGGTTAAATTTCCACTATCGAATTCAATCATATTCAAAGTTTGCCGGGTAACCAAATGATGATAAAGACAGACAATAAATATATCATATGTATTCATTGGTCCATATTCCAAATGAAAACGAGACAACTTCCATCAACCAGTTGAAAATTAATTTAGTCATCTTCAAGTGTATTTATATATACATATAGACATGTGTTTGTGTTTGTGTAAAATATTTATAGCTAAATTATTTTTTATCTTCTCATACAATTTATGGACCACCAACAAATAATAATCTTTATTCTTTTGCCGCTTCAACTGATATATTTATTTATTTTTATAATTTTTCTTATATCTTTTTTAATATTCCAACTTGTCACAGCCATCAACAATTCAATAATTTTTATGATATTATTTATTTAAATATTATGCAAAATAATCACAGCATGATTTCAACTATTTTATTCATAAATATAATATAATGTCACCATAAGATGAAATTATAAAAATATTATTATGACTAAATAACATCATCCAACTAACAATTTTATGATAATTTAATATATAATTTTATGTATCTTAAAAACAATGCAATAGAATGTACATTTATTTTTTTTTATAAATGTAAATTTATTAAATTACAGATGCTGGCAACATTGGCATTATCAATGGGAACATTGTCATGTGGTTTAGCAAAAGGTTATACATCACCAGCATCAGATTCAATTCTTCACAATGATTCAACTCTCATTGGCAATGGAACATGGTAAATTTAAATATTAATAAATAAATAAATAAATTGTTTATTAATTTAAATATCAATAATAATTAAATTTATAGGCAAGAATTTACAGCAAAAGAACAAGATATATCATGGGTGGCATCATTATCAATGTTGGGTGCATGGTGTGGTGCAATGATTGGTGATTGGATAATGAAACGTGGAAGAAGACTTGCATTACAATTAACATCATTGCCTTTGGCTATTGCATGGATTCTTACTGGTTTTGCACCATGTATTGAACTTGTATTTGTAACAAGTTTCATTGGGGGTCTTTGTAGTGCATTAATAACAATGGTTGCACAGGTAATTTAAAAAAAATAAATTTAAAATTTAAAATTCAATAAATTGATTTATTTTAAAAATTTTAGGTTTATATATCAGAAATTTCATTGCCTGGTATACGTGGTTGTTTATCAGGAATGTTAAAAATGGTTGGTCATATTGGTATATTATTTTCAACAATTGCTGGATCATATTTAAATTGGCGACAATCAGCACTTGTTGTTGCAATAGCACCAGCAATGTTATTTATTGGTACATTATTTATACCAGAAACACCATCATATCTTGTATTAAATGGTAGAGATAGTGAAGCAGCATTAAGTTTAATGTGGTTACGTGGTACACATGATATTATACCAGAATTACAAATTATTAAAAAAAATGTATTAACATCAAAAGCTAAACAATATGAATTAACATTTCGTGATAGTGTATTTACATCAAGATTATATAAACCAATTGCAATAACATGTGGATTAATGTTTTTTCAACGTTTTTCTGGTGCAAATGCATTTGTATATTATGCTGTTACAATATTTAAAGAAACACTGAGTGTTATGAGTCCACACAATGCTGCAATTGCAATTGCATTTGCTAATTTATTATCATCAATGTTATCAGGTATGATGATGATGATGATGATGATGATATATTATTTATTGACATTTATTATTATTAAATTAATTGATTTATTTATTTATTTATTTATTTTTAAGGTTTTTTAATTGACATTGTTGGTAGATTACCATTATTAATTGCAAGTTCAGTATTTATGTCATTGGCATCAGCTTGTTTTGGTAGTTATGCATATTATCATTCAATGACATCATCAACAACATCAATTGGACAATATGATTGGATACCATTGACATGTGTACTTGTATTTACAACAGCACTTGCACTTGGTATATCACCAATATCATGGTTATTAATTGGTGAATTATTTCCACTTGAATATCGTGGTCTTGGATCAAGTATTAGCACAAGTTTTAGTTATTTTTGTGCATTTATTGGTATTAAATTATTTACTGATTTTAAACAGGTATTTATATCAAAAAAAATTTTTATATTTATTTAATGATGATTAATTAATTAATTAATTAATTAAAATTTTATTAAGGTTTTGGGTCTACATGGTGCATTTTGGTTTTATGCTGTTGTTGCAATATGTGGTTTATGTTTTGTTGTATGTTGTGTACCAGAAACAAAAGGTAAACAACTCGATGAAATGAATCCAAATTATGGACAAACACGGTAGTACAAGGCCTCCCTCACTGGAGGGTTATCAAATTTGGAAAAAATTAATAAACCATTACCAAGTGGTGCATATCCAAATCAACATGATACACGTGATTTATATGATATTCATTTACATAATAATGAAAAAAAAAATATTAAATATTATTTTAATATTATATTTAAATCACGTGATAATAATCATTATGGTAATATGAAATATTATTGTGGTAATATTTTTAATAAAACAAGTAAATTAACTTGTCAATTTGGTAATTTTATCAATAAATATAATTTTTTTAAAAAAAGAAATCAACAACACCAACAACAACAAGATGTTGAATTACATCATTTTAATAAAAATTTTGATTTAAATTATAATTATTATCAAACAAAACCAGAATTAATTGAATTACATCAAAATTTTAATAATAAAAATAATTATAATTTAAATTATCAAAAATTTGATCATAAAAAATATTCAGAATTTTATGATCTTGATAATTTTAATAATTATAATTATAATTTTAATGATGATGATGATGATTTAAAAGATATTGATATTGATAAAATACTTGAAAGAGATACAACATTTCATTTACCAATTAAAACATTTACAAATAATGAAACAATTTATGAAAGATATCAAAGATTTCGTCAAAATATTAATAATGATAAAGATGATAATTATATTAGACTTTATCAAAATTTATCAAGACTTGATTGTTTTTTACCAAAACAAAAATATGCACCTGGTAAAGTTCATTATGAACGTGAATATAAAATTTATGGCAGAGATACTGTCGCATTAATTTACTATAAAACTTGTTATTTGTGATTATTTTTGTTCATTATAATTTAAATTTAAAAAAAAAACGTGTATTTTTAAATGCTGGACATTTAAATTACCTCAAATTTTCGTCCATTTTAATTTAATTATTAATTTTAATTTATATAAATTATAATGAAATTTGACAAATAATTAAATTAAAAAAAAGGCAGAACTTCCATACATCGTGCCTTTTAATAATGACAAAACAAAAAATAACAAGACAATATTTCTATGGAGTTTTATGGGGGCAATTAGTGTAAAAAAAAAAAAAATTTCAAATGTGACAATATTTAATCTAATTTGAAGAAGGCAGATGACTTAATTAAATGACAATATCAAAATATACATATTTAATAATAAATAATTAATATCTTTCATATAAATTTTAGATACAAAAATAATAAAAAAAATCATGTAAATTTGTCTCAATAATAATAATCATTGTAATAAACAATAATAAAAAATAATTATTATTATTAATTTATAAATTAGAATTATTATAAAATATTAAAATGGCAAATTTAATAAATAAATAATAAAAAATATCGACAATACAGATGATTGCCAAAATTAAAATTAAAAAAAAACCCAATTTAATAATTAAAAAAATAAAAAAATGTAATTTTAAAAAATTAGATATAAAATTTATATGATAATATAAATTACAATTAATTATTTTTTTTAAAAAATCAATGAAATTATTTTAAAATAGCTAATCTTCCTATTTTTTTTTTAGATGAAATAAAATGATAAAAAATATGTGACAATACTTAAATAAATTATTAAACTTTTATAAGAAATAATATATTTTTACTTATTAATTTTAAACTGTAAAATAATTTGTATTATTTTTTTAAAACTGCCATTTGTTAAGTAATTTATTTATTTTTTTTTTTAAATGAAAATAAATTTTATAATTTTATTTTATTTTGTTGAGATTTTTAGTTGATAATTTATTTATAATTTAATTGATAAATAATTCCAAATCGCGTACTTAAAAATGAATAATTAATTTAAAATTTACAAAAAAAAAAAAATTAATTTTAAATTTATGGTCAAACACAATGCTCAAGAGCTCAAATGACAATAAAAAAAAATTAATAATTATTCTACAATGTTTTGAATAAGAAATGTAAAATAAAATATAAATAATTGTATTTTTTTTTTTTTTTTTTTTTTAAATAATATTTCATTTTTATGACGTCCAAAACCTTCAACCTATTTTATTTTTGTTATTATTTTTTTTCAACAAATTTTGCCAAAGGCATTTGTTTTTTCATATTTCCAAATGAAAAATTTTCATTTTCATAAATAATATTTTAAAAACTTAAATATAATAAATAAATTTACGAAAAAATATAAAATAAAAAATTCATTTTAAACTGCATTGTGCACTTTTGCGAATTGAAAATTTATAACTATCAATATTATCAACAAAAAAATAATTGAATTGATCAGTTTAGTAATTAAAAATTTAAAAAAAATATATCAAAAATATATTAAAATTGTTTTATAAACAAATCTCTATAAAAATGTACAATAAATTAACGAATTAATTGTCAATTTGACAAACAAATTACTATTTTTATTTTAATTAAAAAAAATATAAATAAATTATTGTAAAATTAATTTGAAAATTTTACAATAATAAAAATATATATTCAGGGTTTTTCTGAGCTTTAGAAACCCTTATTAATTTTAAGCTACTCTGACAATAAAAATATATAAAATATTTAACAATAAAAAAAATAATATTTATTATATAAAAAAAATTGAGATCAATAAAATATAATTACAATTTATTTTTCTCATTATTTAAATTAATTATTAATTTTTAAAAAAATATATAAAAAGTGCTGGACATTTAATTTATTGTGTGGAAAAATAAATAAATTTATTGAAATATTTAAATTTATTTGAATAAAAAAAAGAAATAATTATCATCAATAGATTTTCGCTTTGATAGTTTTAATATTTTTGTAATAACGCATAGAATTTAAAAAAATATTATTAAAATTTAAATTTTTTCTTATTAAATTTATTATCATTCAAATAATGCATATCAATTTTTAATTTAAAAAATGCATTTAATTGACAATAAAATTAAATTTATATAGAAAAATTATAATCAAAAAAATTGTTTTTCTAAAAAAAAAAAAGTGAAAACCGAAACACCAAAATTCAAATATCTTCCGTAATTTTTTAGCACAAAATAAAAAAGTAGTACCGCCGGTCTATAGAATTTATTGTAACAATAAATATTATTATTAACAAAAAAAAATAAATAAATAAATAAATAAATAAATCATAATTATAATAAATAAAAAAAAATATAAAATGAGTGTATCAATTTTTTTTTTTTCAAAGATACTTGTATTGGAAAAAAATAATTAAAAGAGACAAATAAATTTGTTAGACAATAAAAATTATATAAAAAATTGTGTGATCAATATGGCTATTGATGGACTAAAAAATGTTGCGTGTTTATAGATTATAATGTATACGATAAATGAATTTTAAATATAAAAAAAAAAAAATGTATAAAAATTAGAATAAATACATAACGAAATTAAAAAAAAAAAATTGTTTTCTATTTTTAAATTTTCAGATTAAATTTTATCAACTTGATTTGTCTTGGTTCTACTAATCATTCTAATTATAATAATAAAAATAATTATTATTAATTAGAAATATATTTTTGAATAATTAAAAAAAAACAATTGCAATTTAAAAAAATGAAAATTAAATACTCGACAATTATTATCATTGCCAGAATTAAAATTCCAAACATACTGAATTTAAAAAAATAAAAAAATAAATATTAAAAGATATTAGATATTAAATTTATATAATAATATAAATTATTATTAATTATTTTTATTAAACAATCAATGAGATCATTTTGAAATAATTAATTTTCGTTTTTTTTTAAAAAGAAACAAAAAAAAATTCTGAGAATACTTAAATAAATCATATTGTCATCTTAAAATGACATCAAAATTATCAATAATAATCCCGTATAATCTTTGCCTTATAATAAATTAATTAATTAATAATATTTGTCATATTTTGTGGTAATAATTTACAAAAAAAAAAAGTCAAGTTTTGATAATACAAAATTAAAAGAAAAAATTAACCAAATGAACATTCTAAATTTTGTTTATTTAAACACGAGATAATAACTTTTATATTATCCAATAAATATGACAAATAAATTAATTAATTAATATAAAAATTTAAATACAATAGACTTACCAAGTTGAGGAACAGACATGTAAGTTTCACAATCAACAATAAATTGTCCAGCTTGTACAGCTCCAAGTGCAAGAATTCTTTTAGTTAAAAATTCAATTGTTTGAGGTCCAGTACGATTTTCCATCATTGGAAATTGTTGTAATCTATTTAAATAAAATAAAATAAATGAATAATCACCTCAAATATATACATTTTAATAATATATAAACAAAACCCATGTCCTAGTGTTTACAGTAAACATAACCTCAAAATAAAAGTCAACAAATTCACTGACAATACAATATTTTTTTGACAATCAATACTTAATTATTGTATAATTCAATTGTTTAAATACTTACACAGTTACTCCCATTGTATTATTTATTTAATAACAATTTAATAACAACTAAAACACAATTAAAAAAACACCACTATTTTTGTGTTGACTTTTGTCTGAAAAAAAGCCGGATCAATTAGTTCGTAAATTCAACTGTGGTGGCAGCACAAGATGGACAACATGAAACCCGCGAATTTAAAAAAAAAATTTGAAAATTGTATAATAATAAAATCAACAATATTTTAATTATTTTTAATTTAATACTTAATTTTTTTTATTCAATTATTTATGATAAAACTTGTCTCAAATAAGATATACATAATTTTAATTATTTTTTATTTTTTTTATTTTACACAACACTTATTTATTAACAAAAAAAAAAAAAAAATACACGACTAGCGCATTAATTAATGATATATTTTTTATATTTTTTAATCTATTTTTTTTATGGTTCAGTCTAGATAAAGCTGACTATTGGAATGTAATATTTTAATAATTTATTTTTTTTTTATTTTTATATTATTTCTATTATTCTTATGTCAATTAATTATAACAATTTTTTCTTATTTTTGCTTCAAGCGATCATATTAAACTTAATTCTAAGTATTTTATTTTTTTGTTTTTAAACAATTTTTTTTTATAATTTATATTTTTAAATTGATTACAAACATTTACCTTAAGCCAAAACATTAATAAAAATTATTAAATTATTTTTGTTTTTAAAAAATTATTGTACCAAATTTATGAATGTATAAATGTTTACATATAATTGCTTTCATTTTTTATAAATTGGTATAAATAATTTTAATAAATTTGCATTTGTTTATATAACATTGACAATAAATTAAAATAATAATTTTCTTTTCTAAATTATTAATAAAAAAGTTAATATATTATTTTAAAAAATATTTACGTATTTTTAAAATTAAAATTAACAAAATTTCTTTTCAAATATTTACTTGGCATCTTATAAATAATAATGTGAATTTATTGGCATAATTTTGTGTTATTAATTTTTTTGAATGATGAATAATAAATTACAAATATTATAAAAGTATTTAATTTAAAAAAAAAAGTCTCAAAATTTGTTGATAAAATTTTTGTGCTAAATATTGGTCAAAAAATTGTCATATTAAATTGAATAGTATTAATTACATCAAAATCTAATTTTTTTATTAACTAAAATCATTTGATTATTATAAATATTTATTTATCTCAATTATTATTATTATTATTATTATTTGCATTGTTATATAATTATTAAAATTTATTTCAAAGTCTTGACGTTCAGAAGTGTCATTAATTATCCAATCAACTTCTTATATAAGTATATATATAAATATATTAAAATAATAAATGAGCAACAGAAAAATGATGACAATATTATTAATAATATTATCATAATTATATTGGTTCTTTATATATTTTTGTTGTTTAATAAAATGATAATTAATTTATCGATTGACCCATCTTTTAACAGCTTCAGCCCAGTTTGCTTCAGCATCATTATCTTTTTGTCCTTCAGCTTCTTCACGTTCACCATGATCATGTTCTTGTTCACTCAATGGTGTTGCTGATGGTGTTTGTGATGCAATAACATTTCTTGATCTTAATTCAGCTAAAAAATCACTGTCCTGTTGATATCTACGTTGCAATTCTTCACGCCATGAATTACCACCACCACTGCTGTCATCACCATCTTCACCAGCTTCAAAATCTACATACAACAAAAAATAAATATTAAAAATTAATTATAATTTATCATTTAATTATTTTTATCATTATATTTATATATTATTTAATATAAATTCTACAGTGCTATTTATAATTTAATTATGGTGCTAAATTATTAAAATGTGATTTAAATATTTAAAATATTAATGTGTTTTTTTTATATATATAGTTTTAATTAATTAAGAAAATATATTGTTTCATTTGTAATATATTTATTTATTATAATTATTTTTTTAAAATATTTTAAATACCTATGAAACAATATTGTTGTTCTTAAATTAATATGTTGAAAATTTGTTATGAAATTAAATTATATTAATTTGTTAATTCACCTGTTATTACTTGTTAATTATTAAAAAAAATAATAATATATTATTTTTTTTAAAGCCAAGATAGGGATTGAGACTTACCAAGAGGTTTTCGGATGATACGTCTGCCAAAGTGATGGGATTGTTCCTCCTGGTCTGAGTCTGCAAAGCCATCAGGACACATTCACAGAGGGGTGCATCACACACATTCCAACACAACACGTCTATAGTGTTTTCTTATATATTTTTATAATTTTAATTTAATTATGTAAATATTGTATTTTGTATTAATTAAATTAAAATAATTTAAATAAATTAATGTTAATTGTATAAAGCCAAAAAATATATTGAAATTATAATTCAAAAAAAAAATATCAAATTAAAATTCAAAGTAAATTTTTGTTTTTTTTTTTTTTTTTCTGTAATTTATAATTAATTTATTAGTATAGCTATTAATTGGATTAAATAATATTAATAAATAAAATTTATAATTCATTTATTTTATTAATAAATTAGAAAAATTTTTAAATTTAAAAAATTAAATTAAAAGTTTTATTTTGTGTATGTTTTTGTGGTACTGTAGTTAAACTCACATTCTATAATTGGTTTTTTTTTTTATCTATGATTTTCTAGGCTAGTATTTATGAATACATGACAGGTGAGTTTGATATAATATTTTTGATTGAATTTCAATTACATTGTGTTGTGGAAATAATCATCAACATTTGGATATTAATTTGTTTTTAAGAAAAATTAATTTTACTAGTGGAAGATTTATTCTTCATGCTTGGTTTATATTTTTAAATATAATTATTTTAATAATAGATATAGAAAATAGACAAGCATCATGCCTGAGATTTAAAATATTTAAATATAAATAAAATAAATTTAATGATAAATATATATGACATTGGAGAAAAATAACATAAAAATTTAAAAAATTAATTTTAAATTCTCACCTGTCTAGTATGTTTTATTAATTATTTATATTTTTATTATTTTATTTTTTTTTTTTATAGATAATAGAAATAATTTGTCTAGTCACAATCAAAAATAAATAAAACTAAAGCTGATTAAAAAATTATTTAATTTTTTTTTTGTTATAAATAATTATTTTAATTAAATTTTTTTTCTATTAAAATTTTCTGGTCCAGCTTTTGTTTTATAATATTAAAAATAGTTTAAAGAAAATTGAAATAATAAATTTATTGTTAAATAAATTAACATCTCGTGTATTAAAAAAAAAATTCAATTGATTATTTTTTTCAAGACAGTAAAATTATTTTAAATATATAAATTTTTAAAACACGAGAATTAATTTTTTTAAATATTAATTAAATTAATAGGATAAATAAATATAAAACTATCAACATTCGTCAACTACTTTTGGCTTCAGAATCTATAAAAAATCAACTAAATTTTTGAAAATATAATAATCAAAAATTTATTTGATATACTAATTTAATTATTATTTATCTATCTTTTCTTTTTTTTTAATTTATTTAATCAAAAAAATGAATAATATATTTTCCAACCTGTTAATTAATTTATACACAAAAATATTTTTGTTTATTTTTATAAAATAATAATAAATTTGAATAATAATTAATCTCACCTGAATTTAATTCACGAACAAGTGTTGACATGGCATTTGTGACACTATCAGCAGCAACTAGAAGATCATTTCTCAGGGATCTTCCCAAACTGTTATTAGCACTGCTTGAACCACTTCCAGGCTGGCTGTTTGTCCTGAACGCAGACCTGACATCGAAAATCTCTATTTTCTTTGCGCGAAGAAGCAACTTTAATCAAAACAAATTATATGAAATGAACAAAAAACAAATTTATTGAAAATATAAGCAATTTGTTTTTTTTTTTTATTTCTTCTATTATTTTTAATTACATAGTAAAAATTATTATTATTTAATATTTATTGCTTTATTTATTTTCAATATATATATTTGTTTTTTGTTTCATTATCATTTTTTCCATTCTTTTTTTTTTTGTATTTGTTTTTATTATAATTTGTTCTTCGAAATCTGTTTTGATTTATTTTTATTTATCATACATATCAAAGGGTGACATTTAATTACTACGTGCTAGGTTTTAACTCTTTTGTTTTTATCATTTTTTTTTTTTTTTTTTTAACAAGGATATTGTGTTATAAAAGGTTTTACATTTTACAAAAGGTGCTTTTTTTCAGTTTAATTTATCAATTTTGGAATGTTTTAATTTAATTTTATATATTTTAAACAATGCATGCGACATTCAAGATAATATTTATATAATATTAATTAATAATACTTTATTATAAATTTAAACAATTCTATATAGAAGCAATAATTATTTTATTTATTATTTTTTTTTATGTATTCTTACTATGAGCATTATGGTGCTTATACCGTTGCACATTTTATTCACGATTATATATATTTTATTTATTTTAAAATATTAAAATTCAAAAAAAAATTATTCTACTGGTTATTGTTTGACAATTTAACTACAATAAATTATTTTTAAATGAATTTAAATTATATAATAAATTATTGCATCAATATACAAGTGAATTTGTATTATTATAATTAATAATATATTTATTTAAAAAAAAAAAAAAAAAAAGAAATAATTGTTTTTGTTTTTATATGAAAAATCAATCTATAAAGCAATGTACAACTTAAAAAAATAATAATCATGAAAATACAAATTGCATACAAAATTTAGAAAAACACATTTACTCGATTATTTTGTTTTTTTTTTTAAAAAAATTAATTTAAAAAATAATTAAATAATAAAATCACGAATAATAAATGTCGTTAATTATCAGAGTATTGTATTTCAATTTTATATCAGCATGCCATCCTACCTGACGTCACCACCAACACACGAAAGAGTATCAGGAATTGGATTTTGAATTGTTCCAAGCATTGAATTTCCTTGCATATTTGTCATACTTCCACTGATCACTGAATTTTGATAATTTTGTGATATTTGATGTTGATTTTGTTGCTGCTGTTGTTGCTGCTGCTGTTGTTGTTGTTGTTGATGATGATGCATCTGTTGTTGTTGTTGTTGTTGCTGCTGTTGATGTATTTGCTGTTGCTGTTGCTGTTGTTGTTGTTGTTGTTGTTGCTGTGATGCTGATAATGGAGCACCAGGTGTACCAGGTGCTGATCTACTATTTGGTATTCCACCTGATGGTAATGGTGGTGATTTTGTACTTCTTGGTGAACTATTGGGTGTTGAACGTGGTGATGCTTGATGATTCTAATTATTTAAAATGATAAATTGTATAAATTAAACTTAATTTATTTACTTTTTATAAATATAAATTCACTATACCTTTAACATTTTCATAAGTCCTTCTAGTTGAACCATAAGTTGTCTTCTTGAATCTTGTAATGTACCAAGATGAGTTTCCAATTCATCTTTACGAAGTCGCAATGCACGTAGTTCTGACATTAATGCTGGATCTTCCATTTCAGCTGCTTCAATTTCTTGTTGTCTCCTAAATTATTTCCCACCCAAAAAAAGAGAAAAAAAAAAAAAAAAATACATAGTTAGTATTAAATTTAATTAATTAATTGCCTAACAAAATAGTTTATGTTAATGTTGATCATGAGTTAATGTTGTGAATTGTTATGAATGTAGTTTAAAATGTTACAAATAGGTCAATTGTATATTGGTATATTTGATTGTTGTTATTACTACATTTATATATACTATTTAAGCAAAAAAAAAAAAATATATAAATAAAACAAGCAATAAAATTATAATATTCTACAATTATTAGAAAAATAATAAATTTAAAAAAAACATGCGTGAGACGAGGATGGTATTCGAGAGGATGATCCCAAGGTACAGGCTCGATATTAAGGAATTTTAAACGACACAGGTATACCTTAACCTTGCAATTTCCCGCATAATCTCTTTGTTCTTTGCCTCAAGTTGTGATATCAATTCACGTTGTGCTCTTGATCCATCAAATGATGCCAAGTTTGCGTCTGATGGTGCTCGTCCTTGTTGCTTTATTTATTTCAATTTAATTTTATTCAAAAAAAAAAAGAAATATTTAATCAACATTAATTAGATATAGTCTTTTTTTATTTTTTTTATTTATATTCGTGAGAATATTATAAAATTTATTTTGTTAACAATGAAATAATTACTCACCGACTGGTCAGACTGCGACATTCTCGATGATGCGCGCGGCTAAAATTTTAAAATACTCACAATTAATTATTTAAATCTGTTTTGAATTGATTTTCAAAAGTTAAAAATATCATCAGTATATAATAATGATAAAAAAAAAAAAAAAAAAGGCTTACCACTGTTCTTGCTTCTTGTGCAAGCCGTTGCGCATATCTAGCAATTAATTTATGCTCATCATCAAGTCTTGAACTATCAAGACTTTTAAGAGTTGAACGACCATCCATTGAACCAGAATCAAATGGTGCCATGAAATTTGGATCAGGAAAACCGTTGTGTGATGGTAAAGGTGATGGTGGTCTATTAAAATTAAATTAAATTAAATAATTTTACTTAAAAAATCATTAAAATAATATATAATTATTATTTTTTAATATTTACTTACACTATATGTGATAAATCTAATGTTTTTTCTGGTTGATCTGGAAATCTAGGAAGACTATTTTTTCCTTTTTCTGGTACACATCTAAAACTTTTACGTAGTGAATGTCCAATCTGTTTACTCGGTGATTTCTAAATAAATAAATTTATATTTAAATAACATTTAAGAGTATATATAAAATAAATGTAAATTACATAAAAATACTTACAAAGCTACTATATTCACGAGTTTCATGATCATTATTATGACCACCAGATACTTTACCACGCCAAAAACAATCTTGACATAATTGATAAGAATGACATTTTTGACAACGATAACGAAAACCAGTAAAATTATCTTTATGACAAGCATCACATGTTATTGGATGAGTAACTAAAATAAAATAATAAAATCAATAATAATATAATTTAATTAAATATAGTTGGGGCTTCTTTTTGTTAATAAATACATACCAGATTCAACTGAAGCCATTCTGTGATACAATGGTAACCAAATAAGACAATGAGGTCCTGGATCAGACATCAAAGTATCAAGAAAATCATTGACAGTTACTTTAGTATTCTATAATTAAAATAAATAAATAAATAAATAAATAAAATCATTTCAATTATAATATTTAATTAACTACATATTGAAAATTTACCGGTGGAAATATTGTTGAACCAAGACCCTCAGAGAATGGAAATGATGGGGTTTCATAAACAGCTGCTGTTAGTGATAATACTTCTTTTAAATAATCAGTAAATCTCCAGTGTATCATTTGACCATTACTATCAGATATTTGTGAATAAATATCTAAAAATAATAAAATTATTAATAAAGTGAAATATTAAATAAATAAAAACTATAAAACTTACATCGAAATTTGTCCATTAATTTACCAGCACAAAGTGTAGCAAGTGCAACTTTAACCGAAAATACAGTTATTTTATTATTATCCCTGTAAATAATAATTATAAAAATTATTAAATTAAATAATATTTGTATATTGTTTTTTAATAAAAATATTTTTTACCCGTTGGTATATGCAGCCAATAGCCAATTTAATAGTAATGCTGTTGTTGCATCAACTTTACATTGTTGTGAATGAGGAACTCTTTTGTTTAAGGCATGAAATAAGGAAGACAATAGTGTTTCAAGACGTGATACACCAAGTGTACTTGATGGCTCCAGTGTATTTAGTCCATTTTCTCTGAATGCCTCAATAACATTCCAAATATCAACATTGTGTACTGTAATTATATTATCAAAATTAATTTTTATTTATTATTTCATTATTAATTTTTGAGATATGGTTTAATTATTGTACTTGATTACTTACAATGAACTTTTTTTTGTATGTAACGTAATTTACATGCTGTACGATAAGATGCAAATCTAATACTGTCAAAATTTTGTTGTCGCATTTCTTGAATTAATTGAAGTCTACTTGTTTCACCACTGCTGCTACTTCCACCTGACATTGAACTTCTATCGTCTCCCATTTTTTTTATTCTATAATCAAAAATAAAATTTACATAAAATTAATATTTTATATATTAAATAGAAAAAAAAAAAATAATAATTTTAATAATTGAAATTGTAAAAAAAAATCAACAAGTAAAATTTCGAAATTTTTTCGATTTTTTTTTTTTTTACCTAGAAATTTCGAATAATTTAATTTATTTTTCAAGTGTTTTGAATTAATTTGATAGATTGAATATTATTGCACAATTTCATCTATTAATTATACGTCAAAATTTTACATCGAGTAATTTTAATTTTTAATTTTTTATATTTTTTATTTTTTATTTTATAGAAATAATATAAAGACAGGTTTCACTCGTCATCGCGTGATTGCTAGTAAAAAAGAAATAATATATAAATAAATAAATTAATATATAAAAAAAAAAGATATGAATTTTGTGACACACCTTCGTGTTTCGATAATAATTGAGGCAAAAAAAAAAAATTAAAATATAACAATGGTAAAGAAAAAAAATATATAATAATAACCCTTATATAATTCGATTTTTTTTTTCTTCTTTGACAAGCAGTATTATCATTTTTTGTTTTAATAATTCAAGCGACATGTATAACAAAGTAAAAAAAAAAAAAAAAAAAATATTACAAAAGTTACTTTGCCGATTATTTTTCAAGTATATAACATAAAATTAAAGGATTTATTTTTAACTGTTTCTTCTTATAAAACCACTCATTAAAACTAAAAGGGGAAATAAAATTTACCAGTTGTTAATTTTATTTTTTAAAACCCCATTTTCAATTGTTTATCTGCCAAATAAATACAACCTGATTTAAATTTTTCTTTGTTTTTTTACATAAACAATAATTTTATTTTTCTTTTTTTATAAATTTTATTATTTTTTTTCTACAAACTCATTGTTATTTAAAATTTTTTTGAGGGTGATATATCTGCATTGTCATTTTCAACTGAATATTATTTTCACACTTTACTTGTCCCATTTGAATTTGTTCCAATTGACACTTTGGCACAAATCCAGTTCAAAAACAAAAAAAAAAATTTAATTTACATTTCATATTTCTTTTGTTTTCCAGAAAATTTAAAAAACAAAAAAATAAAATTGTCACAAAATAATGATAATAATATTATTAAAAAAAAAGCTTTTTTTATATTTTAATTTTAATTTTGAAATGAAAAATAGTAGTAAATTATGAGAGTATTGATTTTTGAGCTTTTTGAGTGAATATGTTAAAATTTGATGTAAAAATAAAAATGTCTACAAGAGAGTTTACAAAATTATTATTATTATAAAAGCTCAATGATGAAAATATATATATATATTTACCACATCAAGTACCAATATAATAAAAAAGCTTTATTGAGGGAGTGTCAGGTATTTATTTTATTTTCAAACTTTTATTGCAATTTTCATGTATTTCATAAATTTAAGGGAGCTTTACAGCTAAAATCCAAAAATAAAAAAATATATAAATATATATAGCTACGTCATTAAGGGTAGATAAATCAACACAAAGACAATAAAAATCTGTTGAGCTTGAACCCAGCTTTTCTAAAATTTTACCCTAAAATAGACAGAAACAAGAAAATCCCCAAAAAAAAAAGCTACAATTTCAAAGAAATATAAATAAAAAATAAAAATATATTTTTTATTATAAATTATGTTATAATAAAATAATTTTTTAATTTATTAATTTTTACTATAAAAAAAAAAAAATAAATAAATTTTGTAAAAGAGAAATGCGCCATACAGTTTGAATCAATACAATAAGTGGGCCAGATGGGGGTGTAAGACTTCAACTAGCATAGGGGATGAAGAGGTCAAAGGTAGAGAAACTCATACTGTCATAATAATAATAATAATAATAATAATAATAATAATAATAATAATCATGTCATTATATTTTACATGTATGTATATTTATAAATAATAAATAAATTTTAACAAAATTTTAAACGAAAGGAACAACCGAATTGGAACGATAAAAGGCGCGGTCAAACTTTACATCTAAATATTTATAATTTTTATTTTTTATTTTTTTAAATAATAATAATATTTAAATTGTTTTTATATAAATAAATTATTAAATTAATAATAACATATAAATCATTTAGTTAATTTATGTTTTTATTTATAAAAAAACTAAATAGTAAAAAAATAATTTTTTTTTTTTTGATAAAATTTAATTACTACATTAGTTTTTTTTTTTTTTAAATAATTTTTTAATTTTAGATGATTTGAGGAAATTTTTTAATGTTTCAATTTAGATTGTAGGTCTTATAAATTTAAAGTTTATTACGATATATTTTTGATAGAAAAAACAGAAGGATATTCAGCTATTGCTCTGTGAAATTTAATAACAATTTAGTGTTATTTTTAAATATAAATACATTTATGTTAAACAGACTGTTAATTTTATGATTATTAAAATGGTTTTTGTATTATTATATTAATTACTCATTGAAAAATCATGTTTGCTGGACCAATACAACAATAACATCATCATAATTATTTTGTTTATAAAAAAAATATATTTATATAATATTCATTGTTATTCAATATAATTATTATTATATTTAATTATTTATGAGTATTTATTGCAATCGATACATCCAATAGCAATTTAAAATTTATTTTTATAATTGTTAATTATTATTGTAAAGAAAAATCCGGAAAAAAGTTGAAGAAATTCGGAGAAAAAATCCGTAAAAATATAGTAATTTTTGTATTTTTTTAAAAATAAAATCAAATTCAATTTTGTAAAATAATAAATTTTATAAAATATAAATTAATTTTAATATCAAAGCTACATAAATTATAAAAAATTAATAATAGTTTATGTAAATTTGTTTGCAACATTTAAAAATGTAAATTAATTTCCATCTATAATTTTTATCTTGTTAATAAATGTAAACATACGTACATAGTTCAACATATTTATGTAATAATTTTATAAATTTTTTTATTTATTTAATATTTTTTTTTATGTATATATAATATGAGTCATTTTGTATTGCGTCAAAGAAATAATTTATCATCGCATCTACTTGCTACAAAGTATATTAGGCGTAAAAAATATTTATTTATTTTTTTTCGTTTGTTAATATACTAAATGCACTTGTTTACAAATCAAACAATGATAATTAAATTTGTAAAAATGATGATGATGATGATGATAATTAAATAATTATATATTTTAAAATCCTTGAATAATCTTTAATAAATAAAAAAATTTAATTATTATATTAATTTATGTTTAAATAAATAAAACTAAAATTTATTAATTTATTTAAATAAATTTACAACAATATAACTGTAATAATATTAAAAACCAGTTTTATAAAAAATTATAAAAAAAGAAAAACTAAAACCACAAAATTAATATAATTATATTATTTATCTCATTAAAAATTTGTTGTAAAAGTTATAAAATTTATATAAAAAAATAATAAAAAGTTTTATAATTTAATTATATAATAATTAATAAAAAATTATAAAATTTTATCAAAAAGTTGACAATAATTAAAATTTGATTAATTTGTTAGAAAACTTTGTAATGATGTAACTTCAATTAAACTTTATGAATGGAACTGTAATTCATATATGTTTCCATTGAATGTTAAAAAAAAAAATTCTACAGATAAAAAAATATAAAAAAATATATACAATTGGATTGCGGAAGTAATTTCCTCCAGTATACACTTGTTTACAATTTTTTTTCTTCATTCATGCATACATGATAGACATTGTAAAAATCAAATAAATATTTTTGACATATATAATTTTAATAAACAATAACAAAAATTTACACTTGTTATTTATTGATGTATACATTTATAAAAAATAATAATAAATAAACCGGTATATAGAGCAACAACACACCTTGATCAAAAAAAAAAAAAAAATGGAATTTATTATTTAAAAAAAAGATAAAAAAAATAAAATCTGAATGAATAAATATTTTTAAATTTAATAAATTGAGTGTAACACACCTTGTGGAAAGTCCAGGGGTCGATGTATAAAGTCTAAAATATAATTTCACCTCAGTAAATATATAATTTAAATAAAATAAAAAAAAAAACAAGCTTTGAGTAAATAAAAAATAAAAAAAAAAGAAGTAAAAAAATTTCTGGGTTTGATAAATAATTGATACAGCTTTGAATATAACTTAAAATAAAAATTAATTTGTTGATTAATATAAATTTGTATATTTAATTTAAATTAATAAATGTTTTGTTATAAAAATTATTAATAAAAATACAAAAAAAAGGAGTTAAAAAGAGAGAGTGGTTTATTGTTTTGAGAGCTGTCAAATTTTGTATGTTGAAGTGACAGTTCATTTGCGTATGTTTTTTTTTATAAATTAACCGGTATTTTATAAAATATCAATAAATAAAATAATTATATTTATAATAATGTTTATTAATTATTTACCTTTTATTATGTATTCCTTGATTGTAATTATTATTAACTCAAAATAACAAAATAATTTTAATTGTAAATAAAAAAAACACAATCATTTACAATGTATCGCGCATCTTTGGCTCATGACGGCCATCACTGTAAATTCGCATTCCGTGTTCCGCAGTGCTCATATTTATTTATTTTTATTTTCAATTGAAAAAAAAATAAAAAAAAAAAAAATTGATAAAAATAATTATAACAGTATTCAAACGATTGCCCGCGCATCGAGAATTGACACAAGGAACATAGTGGAATATGAACCAACTCACGCGCGCGCGCCATTTTGAGCGGTAAAATTTGAATTGATTGTTTTACTTTTTTGTGTTGCATACGTATTTTATGTTTTTTTTAAGAGTTTAATGACATTTTTTTATTAGTGTGTAAGAAATACAATAAAAAAAATGGTGACTTGTTTAAAATATATTTATTTGATGGTAAAAAACATTTATGTTGTTTTTTATTTTTAAATAGTTTTTTTTTTTATTTTTTAAACGTTTAATTAGTTTTTGTGTTTTTTTGTAAAATGATATTGTGTATTTATTGTCTTAAAATAGTTGAGAAATTATAAATTAAATTTATTTTTTGATGATATTTTATTCAATTAAAAATATATAAATAAAATTTATCAGTTTGATATTATTTATTACTCATCGAAGCAATAATCTTATAAATGTATTTATAAATTTTAAATCTTAAAAAGCCACATGGCTTTTTTTATTAAAATATAAAATTTAAAAATAAAACATAATCAATTTATTTTTAAATATTTTTTTTAATTATAATTTAATTTGAAAATAATTGTACAAATAATTTTTGATAACATGTTACATCTTAATGTAAAATTAATTTATATTAATTTATATATAATTCCCTGATAATTTGTGTTGATTTAATTTTATTTTTTTAGTTTTAAAAATTCTTCTAAAATAATAATAATAAATGTATTTTTAATTACAATTTAATTACAAGTAATCCTTCTTGAAATATTATCTTGTTTTGTAAGACATAATTATATATTATTTGTAACAGCAGGATTAACCCCATTATTCTCTCGAGATTTTAACAAATAAATTGGAATTACAATTGAACAATGTCATTTGAATAGTAAATATGAAAAAAAATCTATTTATATATACTCAAAATTAAACACGTATTGGATTAACTCTCGTGAGACTCAATAACGACAATTCTATGTAAAATAAGTGCATGTAATGCAAAATAATTCAACAATGTAATCAACAAAAATAAAAACAAATTTTAATGATAAAAATATGACAAATAAAATATAAATATGTAAAAAATTTTACTTAATTTGTTATTGTAATTTAAAATATTATTTTAAAATTCAATTTATTTAAATTAAATTTATTGCAGTAAATTATACGTAAATTTTTTTAAATATAATTCTTATAGTATCTTGCTTTGAAATTTTACTGGAAAATTGTTGTGGTTTTGCTGGATTTTGCACGTGAATACTTATATTTCTTCCGGAATAAAATCACCCTTCTGATACACGACCCTTATCACTAAGAAGACTGTGGTTCAATACTACGACCCCTCGTTAATTCAGTAATGCCTTTTCTTTTTTTTTTTTGTACTTACTATAATTCTGATTTTATTTATTTATTTTATTTTTTATTCTTAAAAGTATATGATAATAATGGTAATTTAAATATTTTTTTAATTATTTAAATTTTATTTATGGTCATTGTATTGAATAGCAAGATAAATATTACAAAATTAAATATTAAACTGATAAAATTTTGGGTAAAAAAAATTCAAACACAATAATTACTAAGCGATCTTAAAATTCCATAAATTTTTTAAATTTTCAGAGGTTGTTGTAGAAATATTTTAAATTTTGACAAAAAAAATAAAATTTCAATTATTTTTTCAAATATTTTTTTATTTAAAAATATAAAAATTAATAAATAAAAATATATCAATAATTTATATTTTTGTTTTTTTTTAAGTATTTATTTTAATTGTATCATAATTATTTATATATATGTAAAAATAATAATCAACAAAGGCTCATATATAATTTATCGATAATTTATCGGAGAGTTATTCGGAGTTTAATCGAAAAGATTCATATTTTTATTGGAGAGATTTGAAAAATTGAGGGAGAGACGGAGTTGCATCGTAGTTTTTTGAAAAGATTCGGAGTTATTTCGGAGAATTCATTTTTCCAAAATTTTACTCAAGTGAGAACTATTGAATTTGAAATTATTATTTGTTTATTTGGTTCAATAATGTTTATAATAACATAATCACGTACATTTATTATTAATAGTATTCATACATTCACTTGCAAGCCATTTATTCTATTCATAAAAATTGTATAAATTTTAAATACTGGCAGTCACATAGCAAATTTGTTATCGAAAATTATCAAAAAATTCATGAGAAATAATTCAATGTATATTTAAAAAACTCAATTTTTATTTTTTTTCAGTATAGAACTGTATAAATTGACGAAATTGAAAACAATCATAGTTACCTCTCATGATATTATCAGATTTTAATCATTTGACTATAAATTTATTAGAAAAATTCCATTTATTTTATTAAATTTAAACCAAATAGATTGTATAAAGAGTGTATTATACTTCTTATTGTCAAAATACCGAACATTATATCCAATTTTAAATTAAAATTCAGACAACGACTTATTTTAATTTTGTCTAAAATAATAATCGTATAATAATAATTGTAATTTACAGGCCTTTTACGCAATAAAATTATAATATTTAATTTTTAAATACTTAAAATTTCCAATATTATATTTTATAAATAACAAAATTCATACATTTATTTATAAATTATTAATTAGAAAACAATAAAGATCATTCAATTAATTTTTTTTTTTTTAAATATTTAAATTTCCGGAGTTTACCGGAGAAATTTGTAGTTTTTCGGAGAATTTTTTATCAAAATTCGAGTATAAATCATAAGCCATAATAAATAGATATATTATCCAATAAAAAAAATTAAACAACCTTTAACAGCAGTAATTATGACAGATTGATCGATATAAAATGATGATCAAATAGACATTGAATTGCTTTTGTTCTTGGAAATTATATAAATATATTTATTAATACTGTGAGAATTTATATTCAACCAACATCAAGTCGTACAAAAGCCATGTTATACACACAGATATATATTATATACACCTTATCTATTGATTTTCTATGAAAGATACTACAGAAAACCTTCAGATGTTATACACACATAAATGCTTCTGTACATGTTTCAAGGACCCATATATATATTTATAAAAAAAGTGTAGATTCAGATTTTGATTAGAAAGGGTATTTTTTTTTTTTCTATTTATATTTTTTTTTTTTTTTTGCTCAGCAGACAGTATGTTAACCCATCCCATTTTCATCATTATCATCATCAAAGCGTAAAGATAAATAATTCAATTTTATATATATAAAAATTTTATTTTATTTTTTTTATTTTTTATAATGAACAATTACAATTTGATGAATTAAAAAATATATATATTTCTATTTAAAAATAAAGCTGTTAATTAATTAATTTATGTCTTTTAAATTACTAATTAATCTATTTTTTATTTTAAATAATTTTTTGTATAGTAAAAATTTAATTTATTTGAATGCCTTTGTCTTGGTGTGCTTTTAATCAACGCATATTTGTATTTTCAATTAAACAATATAGATTTATTAAAATTAATATAATAAAATTGACAACAAAAAAATTTTATAGGCATAAAAATAATTGTATTATTTATTTAAATATATTTTTTTTCTTAATTGGTAATTTATTCTTGAGCTACTCATTATAAATATTGACGTAATAAATGACCTTGTTGAATTTAATAATAATATATATATTTGTTTAGGTAAAATAAATTTAGAAAAAAAATAAATTTGCATATATATTTAAAAATAGTAAATAAAATTTTAAAATAAATATATAAAAATAATTATTTAAAACAAGCAAAAATATATTTGAAAATTTTTTTAATTTTTTGTATTTAAAACTGATTATTTTTTAATTATATAAGTATATTTAGTTTTTTTATGTAATCTTTTACTGGAAAATATTAAAACAATCATAATGTTCAAGTAATTATTTTTTAATCTCAAATTACGTAATAAATAATAATAAAAAAAAAAATGTATATCCGGTGTAGATAATTAACTGTATAAAAAATATATTTAAAAAAATATATTTAAATGTATATTTCTTCTTTTGATTATTCTTGGAAATATAATCTGATAAAAAAAATTGAAAAAGTACTTATAAAACTCGTTTTGAACTGTATTTTCATCACTAACTTTTTTTAAAAAAATTTTATAGTTTCAATCTTGGTTATTATTTTTTTCTTTTTATTGTATTTTATTATTACAAAGTATCTAATAAAATTTTAAATAACTTTATATAAATTCTACTCGATAAATTACTCTTAATTTTAACTATAAAAATTTTTTATTATTTATAAAAACTTTGTATTTTTATTTTGAACGATTTTGGTATTTTTTTTTTTTTTAAATTTATTTAATTTCTAATTCAGACTATCACGGAAACTAATGTCATATTTTAATCTTCAAAAGTTTTGTATTATTACTCTATAAAATCTGTAAAGTAATAATTATTTCGTGATGTAAATTTTCAATCTAAACAGCTCGTTAAAATTTAACTTATTATCATTTAAATTTATGATATATATTTTTGAAAGATATAATTTCTAACTAAAAGATAATAAATCATAAATTAAGTATAAATTATAATCCAGTGTTTCTCTTATTCAGATAAAATCTCACCCAGTTATTTTTATTTATTTTTTTTCTAACAAAAACCAACCACAATTGTATTAACAAAACCAAATGAAAATCAATTTTAAATTTCTCTTAAAATACTATAAATAAAATTATAAGACAAAAGACTTGTTGTATGACTCAATAATGTCATGTTATTTTACAACTCAATATAAATCATATCAGTTGGTTTTAATATATAAATTTCCACCAAGAAATCATAGAAATATATTACAACAAATTTAATCAAAAATTTACATTCAATAGTAATTTATCATCAAAATAATTAAACATAAAAATATTAATTAAAATTAAAAACATTAATTCCATAAAATATACATTATCAATTATTTTTTCTAGATATTTACATGGACATATATTTATTTTTTTTTTGTAAAATTACTATCTGCATTGCAAGCACATAGTATTCATTTTTCAAGTTGTTTGAGGGTGTATATATATATGAATCAGCAATCTCCCTTTTCAAACAAAAATAAAATAAAATGATAGGTATACAAATCAATACACGTGTACTGAATACACAAAAAAATAGTGTAAAACTTGTTTATTATCATTTTATTTTTTTCTATTTTGAATTGTCAGTAGATGGTCCATCTCTTTGTGGTATTCTGATTGTTGATATGTCTTTATGTTAGATCTGTGCTTGGGGGGTTGCTTTAACCCTCTTTGATCATACATTATACACAAATCGGATATTCCATCTTTCAGATGAATACTTCACCAAAAAAAAAAAAAAAAAAATACATGTAATTCACTTAAAAAAGACAAAAATATATTAAGAAAACTTAGAAACCTTAAATATAATAATAAAAATATTTCTTTTAATTTTTTTGTTTTAATTTGTTATAAAAGTATTTAAATAAATAAAAATAATATCAATATTTTTAATAACTTATAGACAATATTTTATAATTATATATTTGGTTTATAAAAATTTTTATTTTTTTATTTTTAAATGATTTAAAGTTTAGTTATACTTGGGTGAATTTTAAATTAATGAAAAAGTTATTTATTTCAAAAGTTACATTAAACTTGAAACCCTTTTGCTATTTAAACTTTTATAAATATAATTTTTAAATAATATAAATATTTTTTTTACTTGTTTATTTTTGGTTTAATTAAATATGTTAAATATTTTTAATAAAAATTTTGTGTTTAATTTTCATCAAGATAATATGAAATTATTCTGTAAATTTTTAAGGGTGATTAATAATTTACTCAATTCATTTAATTTTTTATTCAAAAAAATATTTATAGTATTATTTCAAAAGATTAACAAAAGATTTATTTATTTTTGTTCAACATCTCAGGAAATTGTATTAAAATTTCATATTAAATTTAAAATTTTATATAATTCTAATAATAAATTTATCAAGTCAAAAACACGAGATGAGTCATTTAGGGGTTGCAATTAATCTCAAGTATAAAATCAAGTCATTTTTTTTTCTCAATACAAATCATTGAGTCTTGAAAAAAATATAATCAAATAATTATAAAACTTTTTATTCAAAACCCCAAATGACTGATTAGTTTTTCAGTAGTAATTTATTTTTAAAACTTTATAAATTACATTTTAAAAAGAATCATTAAAAGTATTATAAAATTGTTACAAAAGTATATAATTTTAATAAATGACAGTCATTTTTTTTATTAAGACTTTGATTGACTCGAGCTTTAAACTATATAAGCTTTTAAATCTTTTGAAATAAATCATTGACTAAAAAAGTTTGAGAATGAATTATTTAAAATTATCATTCTAAAATATTTTGTATTTACTAAAATATAAATTACCTTCATTATTATAATCAAAATTATATGATGAAAAAAAAAAAAAAAATTTAAATCTAATCGATCGAATATTGATAGCATTGTTGTATATACATTGGTCACGCTATTTATATGATAGGGGATGTCAATCTTTTTGATGCATGTGTATTTATACCCCTTAAATTCATCAAGTTATATAAAAATTCTCAAGAATGTTCATCATGCTTACAAGTGTGAGTGTATACACTTATAGGGTGAAAATAAAAAAAATAAAAAAAAGATAAAGGGGTTGGTTATAAAAAGGGAAAGAAAAAATATACTGGAGGGTTCACATAAGGGAGTAACTTGACCTAGGTGTACAATATTAATATAAAGCAGGTGTCACAAATTTTTTATAATCCCAAAGGAATTTATTTGATATTTATATGCTTGTAATTCTGAAAAAAAAAAAAAAAAATACAAAAAATATCTTTTGACTTTGATTTTTTGATATGCAAATTGTTATATTTTTTTTTCTACAATTTAATTAAATTAATTATTTAAAAAAATTATGTAAATTTTAGATGAAAAGAATGATAAAATTTTTTTGGAAAAAAAAATATATTTGTAGAAAAATTTATGGAGAAAAAAATATGTTTATTTTTCGAAAAATAATTTTGGAATTTGATTTTTTGTTTTGAAAATGATAAATATATTTTATAATTTATTTATTAAAATGATAATTTGAATTGATGGGAAATATTTATCATTAAAATGGTTTATATTTTGAAATGAATCATATGAAAAATAAAATAGGAGTGTCGTTAAAATATATATATATATTTGATGATTCATATTGAACTTGGAAATATACCATGAATGTTAGTCACATCACTAAATTATACGACGTAATATAAGAGATGGAAAAATAATATAAAATATTGAAAATGTTTTGGAATTTAGTTGTCAACACATTTTGTCAGACTTTCATGGCCTTGTGTTTCAGATGTACGTGAGATCATGATTGAACCAAGTTTTGTTTATCTTTATATATAATGACTCATTGTTCTATAAATAATATAAATTAAACAAACTCATTTATTTTTTTTCTTATCAACACCGGCATTTCAAGAAATTCATTTCAAAGATAAAAAATAATTATAATTTTTCAAGTAAACAATTATAAAAATAACTGCGACTCATTTTTTTTCAATATAAAAAATTAAAATCATTAAAATTTATGTTATTTTTCTTTAAAAAAAAATATGAAAAATTGAATAAATATATAAATTTTTTATTGAAATAAATAAAATTATACTTATTTAAAGAATATATTATCTGAAAAGGAATATTTTTATATTAAATGTAAAATAATTATTTTTAAATTTCCATAAAATAATATAAAAAATATAACAATAATACACAAAGAACCAAAGACAGCAGTAATAAATTTTATTTTATCATGAAGGGGATGCTGATGCAATCAAGACTGTCAAAGGGAACAAGAAGAAATAGTAAAATAATGATTATTCCTTTCTCTTTTAGTGTGTCTAATGGACAAAAGTTGAAGAATATTTTATACAACAGGGGTGCCCAACATTCAATCAATCGATAAAAAATACTATATTCAAAATAACCAAAAAAAAAAAAATAACTAACAATCAATGCAATATTTTAATTCAACAAAAAAAAAGAAAAATTTTTTTAGATCAAAAATTAAGGCTGTAATTTGATCATCCCTTCGATAATTATTTCGACAGCGAAAAATAAGAAAAACAAAAATGAATTTTCATAAGAAAATTGAACCCAATTAATAAATATCAGTAAAATTTATGAAAAATATTTTTCTCTTATCTGATGTTTAATGTTATGAAAAAAAAATCGATAAATATAACTTAAAATATATGTATTTTTTGAATTTCAAATTGGAGAAAATACATCTCCCTTTGCTTTAACGAAACAATAATGAAGAATTTGTATTTGTGTTTTACTAGACATATTGTTAAACTTGACAATTCAAATATATACTTATTTTATTTCACTTGTTTTGCTAAATAGTAATCTATTAAAAGCTTCATTAATTTCAATGAACTCACATTGAATTTCTACACGAAATATTTTACTGAAATCAATTGTAGATTAGAATAATAGATATATAAAAGAGAAGAGAAATCATAAACAAAGATAAAGAGTGAGAAAGTAAATGACAGAATATTGATCGTAAAATATATACTCAACTTTTAACAATTGAAATAACTTTTCTGAATATTAGCTTTTTTTCTTTTTTTTTTTTTGGTGATTTTGGTTCATTTATCAATCGGATAATGATGCTTAACAAGCATTGTTCATTTTGAGTATTAAATTCACCAATTTTAATAAGAATTTGAAACTTTTTTTTTAAATACTTTTTTTAATAAATGCTTATTCTTCAAGTTCATTATTGCTTGTGAAAATAATATCAATTTCTTACTTATAAAAATATGATTTTTTTTTTAATTTTTAAATGAACTGGAAAAAAATTTTGGAATAATATCTAAATGAAAATCGAGCCCATGATATTTTACAACAGACAATAGCTATTGAAGCTTTTTACTTTTTTCAATCTCAACAAATTCAATATTTTTTGTAATAAATTGACCATTTTTTATAGATAAAAAGTTTTAAAAAGTTTAGAAACAAGAGATATCATTTTAAGAACTGATATTTCTCTTCCATGGAAGATATTTTTTTAGCTATTATTTACATCACTTTATTTTCAAAATGAAAATTGATTTTTTAAACAAAAAATTGAGAAAAATGAAAAATTGCTGGGAAGAGAATCGAACCAGCGATTAATGTATTCCAGCAAACTTTCTCAACAACTCGTGGTAATATTCAATTTTGTCGATACAATAAATATATTAAAAGCTGCAAAATTATATGTGTTAAAATAACATGATTTTATTTCCTTAGCTTCGATTTATGTTAGCAAGTCAATATGAATAAATTATAAGACATCTTGAAGTCGTTAAATAAATAAAATGAGCTATAAAAAAAATATAATTTTACGATAATATGTGTTACTTTGATGACGATAAAAATAACAGATGTTAGCTTCATAAAATAGAAACTTTTTCTTCGAAAAACTTATTTTTTTTCATATGGACATAATTTGCAGACAATTCATCTGAGTTAGATATTAGGGAAGAGTCGAAACCATTTGGGTAAAACCTTGAATTTTATTTTTTCAACTTGGTAATTTTTTAGATAAATTTCAACATTATATTCACCCTCTTGACCAAAACGACTACCTGGAAAACCAGATGTTTCCTTCTCGTTGGTCAATCCAAAAAAAAAAACCACATCAAAACTAATTTTCTTTTTTTTTTTTTCTCACAATAATGTACATCCAAATAAAAAAAAAAA
This sequence comes from Lysiphlebus fabarum, assembly GCA_011426435.1. Lineage (NCBI taxonomy): Eukaryota > Metazoa > Arthropoda > Insecta > Hymenoptera > Braconidae > Lysiphlebus > Lysiphlebus fabarum. The sequence continues at coordinate 453,578 of WSYQ01000021.1, read as the reverse complement.
AACTAAAAACCTTAAATTTTTTTTTTTATTTTTCAATTTTACATTTTTTATTTTAAATAATTTAAATTTTTACCCTTCAAATTTTTTATGCACTTACAAAGGTTTAATAATTCAACCCAAAATTCTTTTAATCTTAAAAAATAAAAACAAAAAATATCCATTAAAGGTTTATTTAAAAATTTCATGTAAAATTATCAAGTAAAAGACAAAAAAAATATTTTACATGTACATTCAATACATTCAACTGTTTTATATTTCGATGAAAATTCGAGTGAATAATTGACGTGGAAAATACTGAGAGAATAATACAAAAAAAACGAGCAGTAAATACAGATATATAACTGAAAAATAAAAAAAAAGGAAAATATCCTGTACAAGAAAATTTAAACATAATGGGTTGTGTAAAAAAAAAAAAAAAAAAAAAGATAGATAAAGAATTTTCAGTAAAATTGTCCAAGTATGTACCTTCAGGAAGAGACATCAACAGTGTTGCCACTTGAAATAACACATAATATATTTTTTATAACAAAAAAAAACAAATAAAATAATAAAAAAATTTTGTTTGTTTATTATTTAACATATTTTTATGATAATAAATATGTAAATTATTATTTTTTTGTTGTTCACAAGTATGTATGTACACGAATGTTTATATAATGAAAATAATAAAATCAACATTGAATATATTTTTTTATCATATCATTTGTTGTTTGTTTTACAGTCGCTGTGGGAGTCTATATAGTCAATATTAAACACAATAAATATCATGATAATACTGATAGTACAATCATCATCCACATCACAATATGTATGACGTATTATTTTTTTTTTTTAATATTACAATGTTGAAAAAAAAATTGTTTTATTAAATATTCATCAGGTATTATTAATTTTTTTATAATGAATATTTTTTAATTATAATTTTTATTTTTTTAATCATTTTTTTTTTGTAGGTATATTGAAAATGGCTTTGTGTTCTTCAGAGAAATTAAAATAATAGAAATATTATCAACTTTATTTAAGATTTAAATTTAATTAATTGAAATAAAAAAGTTTAGTAAATAAAAATATATTTATGTTTTTTTTTTTTTTTTTTGATTAAAAGTATCGTTAAATTGTCGAATAATATTTATTTTATAATTAGCAAACAAAAAAATTCTAACACCTGATAAGATACTCGAAATGAGTTTAAAAATTTAAAATGTATTTTTAAAAATATACAAGTTGTTACAAAAAAAAACACATCGTTACTATGTAGAAATAAAATTGTGATATGATTTCGAATTAATTGATGAGCTTTTTACTGATTTTATTTGCATAAAATTAACCAACAAAATAAAAAATCTACACTTGAATATTTATTACAGTATTATTTGTTTTATAAAATAATAACGAAATAATTTTCATTGTTATAAATAAATAATAAAATGAATAATTTTTTATATATTATTTTTCAATTATTTTAGAGTAATATACGATCTGATGATAAAAATTAATTGAAAATATAATTATATATGATAAAAAAAAATATTTTAGTATTAAAATATATACAATGTATATTATAATGAAAATTTTTTTAAATATAAAACAAAGTTGTCACGCAACAATGCAAATTGTGTCACATTTATTTTTCTATAAATATATTCTTACATAATCCATTACAAAATATGCAATTTTATTGTTACTGCGAGACTTGAAATTTTATAATAAAATTATAATAAATATTTACAACTTTTTAAATTAATAAATTATTATTTTAATGTTTAATTAATTTTGGGTTAAAACATAAATTATATTGAAGATAATTAACAAGTGTTTTGGACGTGATAAATTATAATTACATTACTGACTTTTGTTTGGTGACATTATTAACAAATAATTACTAAAAAATTAAAAGATTATCATTTAAATTAACTTAAAAAAAATATATTTCATTGTTTTTTATTATTTATAATTGAAAACTTTAAAAAATAAACGCATTTGTCTTTCAGATATCATAGAAAATTCCAAAATATAAAATTTATTACTCACAAGGGTGTAATAAAAATAAAAAGGTTTTATATTTTTCTTGATGAAGGTAATATTATTGTACTAAAATTTTATTCATTTTACGTGAATAGATTATTATTATGCTAAAAAAAAAATAAAATTTAAAAAAATAATTAATCCCAATGGGAATTAAATTTACAATTATTCAGTCGAATTGTTTTAACTACTTGAATGTCAATTTTTTTTACAATCGAAATACATCATACAATTTGTTGTAAATTATTAAAATTATTTAAGTAAATTTTAGAAAAGAATTTTTAGGAAAAGTTGTTTGGTTTTATACCTGAAGGTCAGTATTATAAATTATTTACTATCCATTATTGCCAACACTTATCTTGAACCCCCAAGACCCTTAAATAGATAAATAAAGATAAGAAATAAAAATCGTGCCTCATCGATGATACAGATGCTCAAAAATTCACTGATGACTTTCTCAAAACATTTAAAAGATATATATTTTATATTTTTCCCTTTGAACAAGCAACTAAATTTAAATCCCCTAAAACCAGCAACATCAACTCTCTCACGAAGCTTTTCATAGCTTACTTTTTTTTTCTATTAAATAAATAAAAAATTCTTAAATAAATATTAATTAAATTTCTTTATTAAAAAATTCAAAAACATTTAAATTTTAAATATATAATACTTGTAATTATACAAAATTTATTTATTTAAAATTTCTATGAAATATCAATTCAAAAAATTGATTTATAATTAAATAATAATATGAAATTATTACATCAAATTATTTCTAAAAACTTGTATCTTAATCTCATATTATATTTATTTATTTTTTTTTTTGATAAATCAATTTGTTTTTCTCAATTTTATTGTCATTTATATAATTTATTTGTTAATAATAAATTTTATTGTTTTATTTTTTAAATAATATAAATTATTTTTCATTCAAATATTTCTATAAAATAATTGTCTTTTCGTAATTAATTTGTTATTTTGCAAAATTTAAATTATCAAAATATTATTAATTGTTAAAATTAAATTATAATATATATTTCAAATAATATATGGCAACAATGTACTATTATATTCGTACACAAATAGATGTATTATTTAGCATGGTTGTCATGGATCTTTTGTTATATTTATATATATGTATATAATAATTCTACAGTTGCAGTTAGAAAAACACAAGGGGAAATTTGGACTTATAAGCTACGATGCATGCCTCATACATGTCACGCATATTAAACTCTATTCAAACAACAATATGCATATAAATATTGATCGAAAAAAAAAAAAATTTGCAGGATTTTTCAACACAATTATACATACTGTACAATAAAAATCGATAAACACATGTGGCTATTATCACACTGCATTAAAACTAGATGATTTTTGAAAAAAAATATAATTTTTTTTTGTCAAAATATATCTATCATTAAAAAGAAGAGAAAAAAAAAAAACTATTTGCAATTACATTTAAAAAATAATAAAATATTAAAGAGTATTATTGAGAGATTTTCCTATTTTTTTTTTTTTTTTAAAGGTTTTGATTTTACTTTATCGTTAAGTCACATGCAAGACTTACCCATTTAGCAACACGTGCCACAAAAAACTCCCTTACTTTTTTATATGTATTTTTTTTTTTTTATATTTAATACCCTTATTTTATATTTTATCATGTCAATCATAATTAATGATCTCAAAAATATATAGCACTGATTTATTAAACTGTAATTATTCTAGTTTCAATTAAAATAAATTATTTGTTAATTTAAAATTTATATATTTTATATTACAGGAATTTAAACAGATGCTAACAATGGATAAATTTAACAATGCATTTTAACTTTCATGAATATTCAATAGGTAATTTTATAAAGCAGTTACATATTTTTATTACACAAGGTCATTTTATGGCTGACATAAAATAAACTGAGTTTATTGGAATTGTCCAGATGGTACTCTTTGTACATACTTTGTAATATTGTATTCAAATTTTCTTAATTTTTATATATTTATAATCAGGCTTTTAGGATAATTAGTTAAATTTTATAATAATTGATAATATAGGTTTAAAATTCTCCCCTTTATAATTTTTATATAAATTTTTTTTTAATGTAACTTTAATATATATTTAAAGCTAATAATATATTTTTTAATTTAAATCAAAGCCAGGATTTTATAGACAGTATTATCGATTTTCAAATAAACAATTTATAATTTTATTTTATCTCAACAATTTCCAGTAGTACTAAATCAAAAATTGAAATAATGTTTAATTTAAATACTAAAATTATTATCAAATAACAAAGCTCTACTTAAAAAAAAAGATTCAATTTTCGCATATTACTTTCGATAAATTCAAATTTCCCGCCATGCGCGTTTCGAAATTTTAATCAAACCAATTTTGAAATAAAAAATAAATTTAATAGAAATATAATTCTAAAAAAAATATCATCATCAATATTTCAATGTATATGTTATTAAAATATTAATGTATATCGAATCCCAATGGATCTAAAATATTAATAATTAATTGTAACAAAAAAAAAAAAAAAAAAATTAGAAATTGAAACAGAATAACAAATTGAAGCATATAGTTTCAACTGCAGATTTTATAAATGGAAAATTAAATTATATATAAGTGTTAAGCATTACCTGTGGTCCAGCTTGTCCATCAAAACCATATGCACCCCTTGTTCCCTGAGGACTTTGATCACCCTTATCGCAAATATTGTCTGACAATCCCTTATTGCCCTACATCGATGGATTAATATAATAAATTGAAATACTAATACACCAGCTTATATTTTTTTATGTAAATTTTTTAAAGCTTATTCAACGATTATCCCTATATAAGCTGTTGGTTCATCAACAAATAATCTGTATATAATATTTTTTTTTTCTTACCACAATAAGTTTTAATGAATATATAGTTTTAAAAATTATAAATTAAAACAACATAATAAATTATGTAATAAAATTTTTTTTATTTTTATAACAAAACCATAAATTATTTTTTATATTTTTTCTAAATTTTTCACATAAAAAAAATTAAAAATATTCATGGGAAAGTTTTATATTTCTGTGGTATTAAATTACAAATTTATTTTTTTTTTTTATTGAAATATTTTTTAACTGCATCTTTTATATTGTAAAATGTTTTCTTTTTTTGTTTTTTTAAATTTATTTTGTTGTAAATTTGTAATTCACTTGGAAAATACGTTTTAATAATTAGTAAACTTCAAGTGGACTGAATGTGTTTGCTTCTATACATATTATCTCACAGATTGTATAAAATATCATATGTCTTCTCAGAATAATTAATGATATCATAGTTTATTTTTATAAACTAAAGAATTTTTTATTTTTTCATTTGTTAAATATATTTTTATCAAATAGTACAATTTATCTGCTGAATATTTGTAATTTCATTTTTTTTTTTTTTCAAATAGAAAATAAATATTTTACAGTCAAATTAATATCAAATTTAAATTATCAATTGATTTTTAAATTAATTTATTATTGTTAATTGTATTAATTACTTGAATTTAGATATTTTAAATTCAAAATAAATATATTTTTAATTATAAAAGAAAATTTAAAAAATGAAAAACTTTTAAATATTGATAATTTAGAATTAAATTTTTAATATATATAAATGATATTTAAATAATTTGATAGTTTTATTAGAGGAATATGTAAATTAACAAATGAATTTATAAAAAAAAAAATATTTAAAATATTTATTTCATTGATAGGAAATATCATTGACATGAGTATATCATTGTTCAACTGGCAATTCGTCACGAATGTCACGTTTTAGCTAAAATGTATCAAAAATCATCCAACTATATAAAAACAATTTAAAAAAAAAGGATAAATATATATATATTAAACAAACTGTAATCTTTCAAAGTCATTTAAAATCATCCATCAAATAGTTTCGACATTAACAACTCTGAAAGACAAAGGGTTCTATCCCAAAAATGTATTTCATCAAAGAAGAAAAAAAAAATAAAAACAAAGTAATAAAAGTAAGTTTAATTTAAAAAAACGACCAATAAATTTTAAAAGAATAATACTCAATTTTAAAAATACATTAGTTGATTAAAATATAAATAATTTTAAATTAATCAAAAATAGAAATCGAAATACAAAAAAATACAAAAATATATATTTTTTTTGTTTCGAAATACTTGAAAATATTTATCAAAATTAACATAAATTTATATATTTTTATGAATAATAATTGATTTATTGATTTGTAAATAATAAAAATATATATTTTATTTTAAACTGGAATATAAATTTATATTATTTTGTTACAGTTGGTGTAGATATGTACAGCTTGTTTGAGAAATTGCTATGCGACCATCTGTATCGATCTGCCACCACTCCCTTAAACTTCTTGATCCACAAAGTTTGCAATCTACATATATATTTCATTAAACTGTCAAATAAATACAAATATTAATTTTGTACAAATCGTTATGATTAAATATCTGTAAATATTAAAAATTAAAAACATCAGCTAAATATATTTGAGTTTATCATCGAATTTCGATTGAAGAATAACAAAAAAAAATATACAATGAAATCGAAAATTAAATTGATTCCATTTGATTTAATGAATATTCAAAATCTATCAATCATAATATCAATTTTTTATAACACAAAGTTAACAATAAATTATTTATTCATTTATTCAAAATTTATTTAGACTAAAATCGAAATGATGTATTATTTGCAGTTTAATTTGAATTTGAAAAGAAATATTTAAAATGCCACTCAAATATTTTGTTGAAGAGATGAAATAACATGAAAAAAATTACAATTCATACTTGTATATTGTAAAATAATAGAAAAAATAAATAAAAACTGTAAATACTTGAGTTTAATGTATTTTTTTTTCGGTAAAATTCGATATGGTTTAGCAAAATCGATACAATTCTAAAGATTTTTAATTCCAAGGCCATAATGAAATGATAAAGTATTATTTAACACATTTTTAAACAAAAAAAAAGGAAGTGTAAGGCTATAAAGATTCAATACTGCTATTAAAAATAAAAAAGTCGTAAAAATAATAAAAAAAAAGAAATAAATTACAGTAAAAGGTTGAACACCCAAAACATCATAAAAATGTCCCTTTAGAAATTATGCAATGGGTCAATGGTACAGGGTTCAAACAGTATCCAATATCCTTGACAAAAAAAAAAATAAAATAAAAAATATAAAATTTCTAAACGTGTATATTGAAGGGGAACATTGTCGAAACAAAAAATAAAAAAACTATCAGTGAAATAGTAGAGAATATTTAGAAGTACTCTGAAATTTGTATTGTTTTTTAAAATTAAACTTGAATTTTATTATTTTTATCTGAAAATAATAGAGATACATTAATGAATTACACAAGTTTCTCAAATTCATGTTGTAATTTTATGTATCTTAATTCATTTGTCTTGTATTTTCTAATTTAATTTGAAACAAAAATTATATTTCAATAAAGTTTGTAAATTGATTGACAATATCAAATTTAAAGTTGATAAATTTGCTGTAAATTGAAAATTATAAAATCTATAAAATAAAAAATCTTAAAAATTATAAATACTTTCATCAATACTATTGATTTTTTGAAAAAACAATTTAAAAAAAGTGCATCTTTAAAAAAAAACTAAATCATCATCAAATGGACTAGTCAAATATTTGTCTGTGTAAATTCTGAGATAATTTTTAAATCAACGATCAAATAAATTCAGCATTTTCCGTACAAAAAAAATAACAAAAGATTTAAAAAATATAATAGAAAAAAAAAAGAAATAGGTGGTAGACCACCTGAGTTTCTATTATAATCAATTCGTGACTATAAAATAAATTCACCCTATGTAAATAATTTTTAAAAAAATTAAATTTACCAAAATTCGAAAAATACGGTTTTTTTAAATTTCTTTTTTAGAAAACAACATGACAATAGTTACAAAACAATAGTTTACAAAATTTTATATTCAAAAATCATTTATCATGCTGTGAAAAAATAATAGTATTATTTTCACTGACAAAGGTACAGACTGGACCCAATTGGACAATCCGGCATCAGGCAAAATAAAAATTTAGAAAAAAAATTTAAATTTTCTTCTAACTTTCAATTTAAATTTAAGGATACATCCATTAACAATAAAAAATTTAAATTTTTGTATTTTTATTGTTTAGAAAATATATTTAAATAATAATTGTATTAAAAATTTTACCAATAAATTTTTTTTCTAAAAACTATAAATAGGTATAATGTTTATTTGGAAAATTGAGACATTTTTTAAATTGATAAATATTTGGATCGAGACAACCTGTGAGCAAATGTATTGATTTTTCTAAATTTTTTCATTAATAAATGATTTTTTTCATTTATAATTATTATTATTATCAATATTGCAATTATTTGAACAATAATTTGTTAATATTATTCTTTTTTTATTACAATATTTAAAGTTTTTGCTCACAGGTTGTCTCGATTTGAAATTTTTTCGTTATAAAAATGTCTCAATTGTTTTTTTAAATTTTTTTAATTGATAAATGATTTTCTTTTTTAGTATAACCATCAGCTGACCAATTTATTTATTTCTAATAAAAATTTTTTTTGTTGCAATTCAGGATATAATTTATTATTTATTAATAATTGAATAATTTTTTTGAAAAAAAAACCTGCTACAACAAAGCTATTACCATAAAAACTTTAAATAAAAATACAACTTTAAAGAAAAAAAAAGTTTTATTTTAAAAACAACTTGAAGTTTTAATGGTGATTTTATTTATTTATTTATTTTTTTTTTTTTTTCAAGTGAACAAAAGCATTAAATAAAAGTGTCCAAGTCATAATATTCAACTTTTTTTTATGACGTTTTTTATTTTGCATATATGGATACAACATTTATTTATTTTTTTTTTTTATTTAAAAAATTTAAAATAAGTCTGTCGACTTTGAAATACACTCTATAAATAGACTAAATAAAAAATAAATATACAGCTGTTTTCCCTGAAAATATTATAGTTTTTTTTTTCTTCATACATTTAACATTAAATAAATCAAAAGGGGTTGTAAAACTTTAAAAAATATTTTTCAATTCTTTGAAATTTAAAATAAAATAAAAATTAAATTTTCTCTTTCAAAATTAATTTTAATATTTAATTTATCATTTAAATTAATTATTATTTTAATATTTTTTTTGTCATTAATTTATATTGTAATAAAATAATTCATTCAATTTAATTGACTTTAAAATCCTCAATATAAATCGTAATTAATTTTATTATTTAAAATAACAACTGAATTGCATTTATACTTTAAAGGACGCAATAGTTTTAAAAAAAATGCGTTTTAATTTAACGATTATGCTGCAGTACTGCGTCACACTGCACTTTTAGATGCGTGAAATGATAAAAGCACGTATACATGCACTATCAACATAAAAAAAAAAATACCAGGTGTAATGTATCGTCATAAAAATAAAATTAAATATATAACAGTTTACGAATAATTTTCTAATAAATTTTTATAGAAACAATCAGCTTGATCTTAATTGAATCATTTTACTAATCAATTACGAAAATTAATTATTTTTTAATTTAAAAAATAATTTTATTGACATGTTATAAATCAATATCAGTTTAATAATTATAATTATTCAATTACATCATCTTTTGATTAAATTAAATCTGATAATTTTTTAAATTTAAATTAATTTTATTATTAAAAATAATTTTTACTTCAATAATTACTATAAAAAATTAGATTTAATTAATTTATTTTAAATTTTTATTTATTTATTTATATTTTAATAATTAAGTTATTTTATGTTATGTTGAATGACGACTAAATTTGTAATTAGTTTTTTAAATTTAAATTAAAAATAATTAAATAAATAAATTGACTTATTTAATTTTTTAGTTTATAAATTAAATTATTTAACTAAATATTAAATAATAATATTAATAAACAATTAAACATAAAAAAATCATCATATTGTTTCAAAATTAAGACATAAATTTTTTTTCTATAAAAAATATATATATTATTATTTTTCTTTTATATAGCAATAAAATTTCTTCTCATAAACTTCTTAAATTACAGATGAAATTTAATACACTGAATTTTTTTTTTCAGACAATAATATTATAAAATAGTTAAAAATCTCAAATTTCTTATAAATTTTAAATAATAATAATATATTTATTTTAAATGCAAAATATTTAAATAATTTTATTATTTATTTAAAAATACATGTGTTCTATATAAACAAAATTATTTAAAATATTTTATTCAATAAACACTTATGTAAACACGTCAATAATTTATATACACAAATGCATTTTTAGAAAAAAATAAAATAATATAAAATGACTCATTTTATTTTTGTTAAATACCGTCTGATAAAATATATATTAATAAATTTTTTTTAGACGATGATGTCATGGAACTGATGACTAATGAAACGCAATAAATTTTATATAATTTTTATATTTTAATCATTAATATTATTATGATAAATTTGACGTCATAAAATTCAATAAAAATAAAATAAATAAAAATGACGTGGTTAAAAATGATTGGGACAATCTTAAATAATAAAATTTAAAATTAAAAAAATATTTGATAATTTACAAATATACTTTTTATTTAGATTTTAGATTAATAATTAATAGATATTTTATTTTATTTTTCAAATTATTTTTCTAATCTTTTAAAATAGCTATAAATATGTAAATTAATTTTTAATTATTATCATTTTTTTATTTTTTAAGTAGATATATTTTCTTGTAAATAAATATTTAGAAAATTAAAAATACATCGACCTTATCGTTATCTTAAAAATATATTATTGTGATGTGCCAAGTTGTGCAATGTTTATCTAATGCATTAATAATAATGAGGTTAATGACCTCATTGAAATACATTACATCAACTAAAATAATATGCAATGCCAATCATTAAAAATATGTCAAAACAATTAAATAAAAAATCTCTTATTGCAGTGCAATTTAAAATACATAAACTTCCGAGTCTTGAATTTTAATTAATAGAAATTAATTTATAAAAACTATACTGACATAAGTATATTAATAAAATAAAATAAAAATAATATTTTAATTTTTTCCTTCACAATTTCATCCCTCATTAAAATTAAAAATAACCAATATATTTCTATCAATTAAAATACAAATAAAAATTTAATTTTTTGTTATACTAAATGTTTATTAATTATCTAAAAATATATTTGTATTAAATTGAAGAATTTTAGATATTTTAGTTGAAATTCACAACAAAGTTTGATCAACTACATGATGTTATAACAAATAAACTTTACCAATAATAAAATTAAAGTTTTTAATATTAGCTTGGCTAAAGGGAGAATAAGTTTCATATATTTTTTAATAAAAATTTTCCCTTCGATATATATTGTATGGGTTGTTATAAACACCCCGCGAAGAACTGCAAATATATATATATGTATTTTTTTTATATCGATCGAATTTATATATGGAAATTGTAAAAAGCTTGTTAATTATATACCTTGAATTCATTTGTATCTTGATATTTATTTGTACATTTTTTTTATGCTTTTTTTTAATACAGTAAATTATTTTATAAAAAAAAAAAAATAATAATGTTCAGGTCTTGACCATATGCTGAGTAGACAATCGAAAAGACGCACGACATATTACAAGTGTATTGAAATATATATTTAAGTATAATTTAAAAAAATTACAAGAGAATTAATAAATGAATAAAAAAATAATTATATCAATTTTTTAGTCTTTTAGGAATTTTTTTTTTTTATATTACAATTGTTTTTATCTATATTTAAAATGAAATAAAAATAATTAAACTTCAAATTAATGTTTGATTTTTGTCTAGTTGGATTGAGTATAATTAAACATTTAATTTTTATATTTTATTTATTTTTTTTTATTAAAAATTTTTAATGATATTGTGAGGTTTCAAGAAACATATACATATTAGAGTAAATAAATTTATATAAATAAAATTATTTAGCTAATGTTTCGAGGGAGTTATTGATTGCGATATATATGAGTAGAAATAATTGGGTTAATTATATATTGTTAAATTGATAATATTAGAATTTTATGATTACATTTTTTGGGAAAAATAATTATGTAGTTTTATAATTGGATAGTAATTTATTACTATCGAAATTATATTATTTATGGAAATATTATATAAAAATAGCAGAATTTTATGAGCAATTTTTAAATAAATTTTCATGGAAAATGGAAGGATTTTCATGGGGATAAATGAATAAAAATAACAAGTGAATTATTATTTATAAAAAATTTAATAGCTATATTTGCTATTTTAAATTTAATTTAAAAACAATTTATATATTTTTATGAGCTTTTAAATAAATTCCAAATAAAATTAAATATATATATTTTATATACTTACTTATATAAGGAAGTAATTATTATTTTATTTCTTTTAATATTTTCAATTTAAACAAAGCATTACAGAGAGTGTGAGAAAATACCACAAATAAATAACCACAGATGTATATAATTAAAAAATATTTGAGTATATATATGTAATAATTTAATGGTGTAATTTTAAAAAACCATATAAATATATAAAGATTCAAGTGCATGTTTAGACAATAAATATTAAAACTTGAAATACCATTAAAATATAAAAAAAACCTTTTTTAAAAATTTATAAAAATTATATATTATTCAGTAAAAAATACTTGAACCTTATTATTACATGACAATAAATTTAAAAAATTAAAATAACAATAAAAATTGTTAAATATTATTATTTTTATATTTATTTATTTAAATTACTTGTATATATATTTTTCCATAAATTTAATTAAATCATTGCACATGAATAAATAAGTTATGCAATTTAATTTTGTCTGCATAAAATAATAATTAACAAAATAAAAAAAAAATCTAAAATTCCATAGTAATTTTGCATGGTGCCTATTAAATAGTACGTGAAGATTTTTTTTTCTGTTACCCTTTTGTTGAACAATTTCTCTCCAGCAAGATTCAGTCTTCCAAAAACTCCATAAAAAATATAAAACTTGCTGGAGAATTATAATGACAAAGAGAGAGAGGGAGTGCACGTATTGAGAGAGTTGTGCAATAATGTGATTGGTTTAGTTGGATGAGTTAAAGTGCTGCCATTGGCCATTGAACAATACAATACAGCACAGTGTACTGAACGGCGGGAAGGATGTCGACAGCATTCAGACATTTTTGCCGGGTCTAGACCGCTCAGTTGGCTTTTGAAACAAGTCGAGTTTACAGGTGGTCCATTGGCTGCTGCATGCCACATGAGGAAAATATCAAAAAAAATCAACAATTTTCTATCAATTTATTATTAATATCATCAACTGTGGATTTATCAGTGTCATTATTATTTTAATTTTTTTTTTTTTTTTTAAATTAAAATTATTAAAATAACAAGTGTTTTTAATTAAATTTATATTTTTTATTATATTTTTATTATTTTAATTTAAATAAAATTGTTAAATTATTTTATGTGTTATTTAAAAATTGTATATTGGTTTTTAAATATTTAAAAAAAAAATAATAATAAAATAAAATTGATTTAAAATTAAAGACTTTGGTTAATTAAAAAATTTATCATCTTGAAGAATTAATTGCTGTTGGCTACCTGACAATGTGGATACTGATTTAGAAAAAAAAAAAAATATATATATATAATCAAAATTATAAAACAAAAAAAAAAAAAAAAAAATTGTAAGTCGTAATTCATTCGTTTTTCTAAATCGTAGTGTTTTGTCATTTTTTTTTTTTTTTTTTTTATTATTATTTAATTTGTGTCGCTTGCCATGTGTTTTATATATTTTTTAAAAATTTTTTCGATAAGCAAGAGGATACTAAAAAATAAAAGACGAATAAATAATTGAAGACAATTTATGTCTAAATATAAATGAGGAAAAAAGGGAGGGATGTAGATATATATAGAAACAGGATATAGATCTTTTGTTTGTTACTCATTAACTAAGCAACTTTGCTAGAGGCAGTCTCTCATTTTACCTTGAATTATTTCATTTTGTATCTTTTTTATATCAATATGGTAAGTTTTGATTAGGATCCATACAAAATATTTCATAATTATTAATTAATTATTTATTATATATATTTATTTTAATACGAAATTTAAAAATTAATACTAATGTCCATTTTTTATGAGATAAAATTTGTGAATATTTTTGAGATAATGATAATAAAAATTATAATTTTTTATATTTTTATTTTTTTTTTATTATAATAATAAAATAAGACAGTTTGAATTGACCAATCAAATGAGGGCTTTAAAAAAAAAAGAGGGAAATGTGTTTAATGATAAAAAAAAGGCGGCAATTAAAATCATTTGTTTTTATAATTTTTTATTTAAAATTTATTAATTTGTAGTTACTTTAATTGATTAATAAATTTATTTATTTAAATGTTTAATTTTTTAATTATTTATTTATTAATAAATTTCAATTGTCTTGCAATTTATGAAATCTTTTTTCCAAGTAACATTAAAAATTTATCCTTTCTAAGGAAAAAAAAACAGAAATACCCACAATTTAGTAAAAAAAAAGAAATAAAAAAATTGTCTATTCTTGGAAAAAAAACCAAACCTATAATCATACCTTTTTTCGATTACGACAGTATATCCCTTCAATTTTAGCAACGTAATATCACACACATACATAAATTATTATAGTAAATTGTTCTATAGATATCGGACGATTGATACTTTGAAGAAAAAAAAATTAATTTTATTATTTACAAGAATAATGAATTGATAATTACATAATGATTAGTACAGCTGTACAGCTGCAGATAACATAAAATGACTCAATAATTAAATTTTTAAGAGTATAGTCTCATTATATTTATATTTATTTGGTAGAATTAATAGATTAATAAAAAAAAATATATATATGTATATGATATGTATATCATCTTCACCTTGACAAAGAATCTCGACCTCGGTCTTTTTATTTTGCGAGTTGAAAAACAGTTCAATAACTTTCATTTTGTCTTCAACCCACGTCACAATTTTTCTGCATCTCTCTCTCTTTCTTTCACTCTAATGATTATTTGATTATTTTTTTATTTGTATATCTATACATTAGTCATATATGAATTTTTTAAAAAAGATAAGATTAGATTAAAATTAAAAATATATTTATTTATATATATAAATAAAAATACGATAGTTCAATTCCATAAGTTTATATTCTTCATTTTAATTCAGAACGTGAACAAGAAGAAGACAACAAAATGGCGCCGAGAAACATGGCTGCTGTTGATTGTAATCGTTATTTACTGAGGGCATGTAAACAACAATCATCACATGGAAAAATAGATGCATCAAATATTACAACAAAATTTGAATTTCTTCAATTTCTTGGATTAACTAAAAGTGAAAATATTATTGAAAAAAATTGTGATTATTGTAATAATAATTGTAAGTGTAGTGATAGTGTTACATCATCTGATATAAATATGACAAATGAAAATAAAAATATGAATAATTTTAATTTTAAAAAATGTTGGGTTGTTGTGGCAAGTGAAAAATGTACAATTTGTAAAAATATATTTAAATGTCAATCAGATTTAGATTATCATATACGTAAAAAACATCAAAAAAAATCTAAAAAAAGAACACGTATTGTTTTAAAAATTGGACATGAAGTCGTTACTGAAAATTATGTTAAAAAAAGATATTTACAATTATCAAATAATAATAATAATAATTCAAGTATTATTACAACTGAAGATAAAAATATTAATGATAATTCAACAGAAAATTTAGTCAACAATTCAGTGTCATCAAATATAAATACATCAACTTCAATTACCGAGTCATTGTTAAATTCTGATGACTCAAATGAAGACAAAAGACAATCTGATTCAGTAAAAATTAAATCTACCGAATATAATTATTCTAGAACTCATTCAACATCATCTGCAGATGCTGATGTGGAATTATTAAATTGTTCGGATACAATTACTTGTTGTGGACTCAACACTGATACTTTACAAAAAAACAAAGAAAATATAAATTTTAAAGATCAAAATAATAATAATAATAATGACTTTTTTTGTAGTGATAATAATAATAATTTATCAAAAAATAATAATTATTTATCTGATAAAGATGAAGATTCATCAATGAATGATGATAATTTTACATCAAAAAATAATAATAATAGTTTTAAAAATATTAATGAAAATTGTATTGATAATACTTTTACAATTGATGACAATACTTTATCAAATGATAATGATAATAATACTGTATTATCAGAAAATAATAATAATAATATATTAAATGAAAATTGTAGTTTAAAAAGTGAAGATATTGAATGTTGTTCAAGATCAATATCTGTTCAGACACCAAGTTACTGGGATTATCAAACTTTTACACTTTTGGAATATAGCAGAACTCTTGAAGCTAATCGAATGAAAGATATTAAAGAAAAATCAATACTTACAAAAAAAGAAAATCAAGATGATAATATTATAACAATTGATGATGATATTGAAGAATCAATACTTGAAGATAAAATTAAAAAATTCAATGACGAAACTACAAATTATTTATCAAAAAATAATAATAATAATTGTTGTTTGCTAGAAAATAATGATTACTCATCAAAAATCATTGATGATGACTCAATGGAAGGAAGTGATGATTTATCAATGGGAGAAAGTGATGATGATTTAGAAATTCAAGAAATTTCACAAAATGAATTACAATTATCAAAAAAATCACTGAGTTTAACTGATGCTATAAAATCATTAATTGATACTGAAAATAGTATGCAAGATTATAATAAATCAAATAATAATAATAATAATAATAATAAAATAAAAAATATAAAAAATTATGAAGATGATATTGATGATGATATATCATATGTCAGAATGCAAATGGAAAAAGAAGTAATTGATTGTGAATATGATTCATTTGATATATCAAAATTTGAAAAAGTAATTGATGATAATGATGTATCAATTGTTCCACTGTTAGATTGTCAAGAAAAAAATTATAATGATGATTATGATTATGTAGATTATGAATTGGCATCATTAAAACAACTTGCTAAAACAAAATCAATCAATGATGAATTTGATAATGAATCAAGATCTTGGGAAAAACCAGATAGAAATAGATTATCAATAATAACTACACCCATACAATTTTATAATCAAAATAATTCATCAATACTTATCAAAGAAGAAATATCAATTGATCATTTTACATTTGATCGTGAATAAAACATAAGACTTTTAGTATTTTATTTTATTTTTTTATATACCAAAAATTATTTGTGATATATATTTGGTAAAAAAAAAAAATGTATAGACATGTTTTGTTTGTTTTTTTATTTTATTTTTTATATATCTATTTAGACTTTAAATGTAAATAGTAAAAAATAATTTAATGTTTGATGCATTATCATATTAATTAATACAGCCAAATGTCAATGAGATAGTTTTAATGTAAATAATAAATATGCAATTGTGTTGCATTTTAAAAAATATAAAATATAAATATTTTAAAAATGTGGTCCAAGTAAAGATAAATAGATTAATAATCATATCAATTATTTAAAAAAAAAATATATATTATTCAAGATAAATACAAAATTTAGATTTATAAAGTAAATTAAATGTTTTTTATAAAAAAAAATGTATTTCACTGTATTTAAGTGATTTTAAGATGTCAAAATGTTTATATAAAATATTTTCTAAATTTTTCATTGTTTATTTGTTTTTTTTTCAACAAATTTGTTATTTATTTATTAAAATTTTAATTTTTTTTTCAATTATTATTAAATTTTATATTAAAAAAGTACAAAATATACAACTTTTTTTTTTAATAAATAAATTTTTATTTTTATTTTCACCATGATATAATTTTTATAAATTTTTTTTTGCTTTTATTTGACTTAAATTTTATAATCCCTAAATGAATATCTAAGTGCTTGAATGTCTGAACTGATAATAATCTGGCTTTCGAAGGGGCTGAATGCAATGTCAATCTGCATACTCAACAATAAGAGTCAATAGAATTTAAAAAATAAAAAAATAAAAAAAGGGTATACACACAAAAAAAATTCATATAAATAATAGAATTATTAAATTCAATGAATAAATAATATTTTAAATTATTTTTTTTTGTTTATAAATTTATTTTAAAATCATTATTTATTTGAAATAATTTTTTTATTTTATTTATGCAATTTATTATTTGTAAATTTATTTTATTTTTTATTTTATAAATTTTATTGGTAAATATTATTTTGAAAATATTTGCGTATAGTCGAATCATCAGTTTGGCTGTATTGATTTTTCATTCTGAATAATATCATCATTTATTCCCCTTTGTATGTAAAATGACCAGAAATCATTGAAAATACCAGCAGACGAGTGTATTGATTAAATTTCAAAAAAACATAAAAATATATAAAATTCTTTCTATAAATTTAATTAAATTAAAAAAAAATTTAATTTACTTTTTTATTAATTTTTTTTTGTTTAAATTTTTTTTTAATTGGAGAAAAAAAATGATGTACCATTGTGTTTTATTAAATTCCACTAAATAAATTTATTGTTTTGAATTTAAATTAATTTTTCAATTCAAAGTTTGTTTGAGTAGTATTATTATGAAAAAATTAATAAATAAAATAATATATCTCATCTGGTAACGTCAGCTGTGTATGATGTATTTTTTTTTTTTGCCTCGGGTTTAGTTTTGTATTTTAGATAATTCCCTTATATTATATACAAAACTTTTTGATCCCTCAATTCTCTTCGTCATTTGCAGGGTCACGTCTCTTTGGATTATTTTTACTCTTTGAACAATTTTTAATTTTTATTGTTAATATAAAATAAAAATTAATATAAATAATAAGATAAATATAGTTTTTAAATGAAATTAATCAATGAATTTGTTATTTAAATTTAATTATTTTTTTGAAATTTGAAATCGAAATTTTTAATTTAATATTTTTTAAATTTTAGAATATTAATTTATTAATTTTTTCATTGATTGTTTATTATATATTAGAGTGTTTTTTCAATATCAGAAGCATAATATCATTAATAGATTGATTAGAAATATTTTTTCTAGGATCCATATGAGTTTGCAAAAGTCAGACTTTCTCAAACTCATTTGAAAATTATAAAAAAATTTTAAAAAATTAGAAATAATTGAAATAAATTTATGAAACTCACAGGATAATTATTTTAGGGTGTTTTTTAAATAATAGAATTGAAATATCATTAATAAATTGCCTAGAAGTATTTTTTTTAAAAACCGTATGAGTTGACGAAAGTCAGACTTTCTCAACCTCATTTCGAAATTATAAAAAAATAAAAAAAAAATTAGAAATAATTGAATCAAATTTATGAAACTCACAGGATAATTATTTTAGGGTGTTTTTTAAATATTAGGAGCATAATATCATGTCTAGGTTGATTAGAAATATTTTTTTAAGCCAACAGGACATTACATTAAAAACACTGGACTTTCATAAGTGATGTCCCGAAAAAATATAAAATTAAAAAAAATTATTAAAAACCAAAATAAATGCTTGAAACTTACAGCATAATTATTTTAGGGTGTTTTTTAAATATTAGGAGCATAATATTATGTCTAGATTGATTAGAAATATTTTTTTTAAAAACCGAATGAGTTTGCAAAAGTCAGACTTTCTCAAACTCATTTGGAAATTATAAAAAAATCAAAAAAAATTATAAATAATTGAATTAAATTTATGAAACTTACAGGATAATTTTTTTAGGGTGTTTTTCAACTAATAGAAGCATTACATTATGAATAGATTGCCTAGGAATATTTTTCTATGATCGAAGTGACAATGCAAAAAGCATCTTGTCCATCTATCTATAAAGTTAGTATTTAAAAAGAAATACACAATTTATATTACTAAATTTAAAATTTTATTATTTATTTATTTTTCAAAATACATCAATATATAAATTCCAAATCAATTAATTTTTTACTTGATTTAATAATTAAAAAAAATATATTTGATTAAATAATATCTATTCATTATTATTTTTAAATACTGAATTATTATGAAAATCTTTGTATTTATGAAAATTTTCAATGCAATCAATAATAGATGTAAATTTATCATCGTATTTTTTTTCAATTGTTAATTCAAGACTAGCATACAGTGCTTCTAATTGTTGACTTGGCCATTCTTCAGTATAATTAACAACTCGTTCAAGTAAATTTTGTATTTGTGATTCATTTATATTTTCTAGTGAATTTATATTGCTACTTAAATTGGTAGAGACACGTTGTCGCTTTGATGTCACACCCTCACCTGATTCACTGTGTTCACGTTTTCCATTAATTCCTGTAATTAATTACATAATTTAGTCATATAAAAATTTTTTTTTTCCATAAAAGTACAAACAACTAAGTAAATATTCTCTTTTATATTTTTAAAATTAAATTATCAAATAATTTACGTGTATTTGAACCATTTGTTGATTCCGATGAATTAACAACACTTAATTTTGTTCTCAATCTTGTTCTTCTTGTAATTGGTGCATCAATTTTTTCAATTTCTTTATTATTTTTTTGTTGTTCATTTTTATTTTTTCTTGGACCCATTATTTGAATAAAATCAACTAAATAAATAAACAAAAAAAAAAAAAAAATTAATAACATTAATAAAATTAAATTAAATTTAAAAATAAAAAATATATAAAAATATTAAACCATAAGATGATCTGTTTGATATATTATCTGGTTTATTATTTGACTGATTATTTTTACAAAATAATTGTTGAAAATATGATAATCTTTCAGTTGAATTTGGTGTTGGTACTTGATAAATTTCACCTTGATGTTCATCAAATAATTCAATTAGCTAAAATAAAATAACATGATTTATTTTTTATGTTTTTTTTTTATTAAAAAATATAATAATTGACAAACTTCTTGAGGTATATTATCAATGTCGCATTTGATTGTAGCCAAAAGAAGCATATGAACAGATCGATCAAGACCCTTCATAAGTGATGTAAAAACAACACGTGCTGCAACCCCAACTAAATCCCACCATGCAAGTATATCAGGTACATAAAGTAATGATGGTAATGTATGTCTAGCCGTTTTTACTTTCTAAAAAAAAAATGATAATAATAAGCAATAAATAATAAAAATAAATGAAAAAAAAAAGAATGAATAAAACAGAATAATAGAGAAATAATATATAATATAATAAAATAGGGGAAAAGTAAAGTAATAATAAAGATAAAAAAAAAAAATTCAAGCTACAATGAAATTGTATGGTATTATTAAATTTAAAAAAAAAATAAAATAAAAGAAAAATCTGTAATTGACATGCCTGGATAATTGTTTCCTCTGCAGCCCTTCCTGTCTCTTCAAATAGTGTCGTTACATCCAACACATGACAAGGAAGATGTTCCAAATTATGAAGCAATGCTGGTGCCAAATGACGTGTATGACAATCATCATCACCATACAATAAAATACGTGGACAATTTGATGATCTTGATGATAATTCATTTACCCTTTTAGCAGAAATAATAAACATAAAAATATTTTAATTAAATTTATGTATTTGAATGTATATTAAAACAATTGAATAATAATTGATGATAAAATATTGATTAAATTGAGCTTTTTATAATTTTATTTGAGAAAATTTTTTTATTTTTAATCATTCATTTGGGTTTGGTCAATGAATAACAAGTAGTTATTGAAAAAAAACAAATTTATTATTCATTCAAGATGGATTTGATGAAGATAAAAGCTACGTGACTTTGATTTTATTTATTTTTTTTTTTTATATAATTTTGACTAGTTGTATGGTAAATGGTCAGTATGTGTCATCTTTTTAATACGAGGATTGACAACTAAGTATATATTTTAAAAATTTATAGTAAAAAGGATGTGAATGTAGCTGAGAAAAATGTATAAAATTTTTTAAATATTTTTGATTTAAAATTTAATCAAGAAATAGAATAGAAATTGTTTTTTTTTTCATTTAAAAAATAATTTAAATTATTAAAAATTTTTGTATTTACGGATTTTCAGTGTTTAGCATTCCTTCTGGACAAATACCCTGTAATCTAGTCAAAATTGAATACAAACTGTCTTGTAATAATGGATATACTTTTGTTGATAAACTTTTGACTGGAATTATTGTAACTCTGTGAGATGCTGGTACAATATTTTCTTGTGCTTTTATAAAATCTTGTTTTTCAATCTAAAAAAAAATTAAAAATTTAATTTAATTAGTTAAATTTAAATTATATTTATTCGTTTATAAATTATTGAAATAAATTTATTGTACCTTTAATGATCTTTCATTAATATGATATTTATTTTTTGATGTATAAATTTGAGGATAATGTCTTCTAACACAACACATTACTGATTCAGCACAAAGTGCTTGCAAATCACTACCACCATATCCAACTGTTTTAGCTGCTAAATATGCTAAAAATTTTTGAGGTGGTTTTTGTTTCCAACTTCTCACATGAACCTGTTTATAAAATTCTTAATTTTTTAATTTTTAATTTAAAAAATAATTGAAAATAAATTATTGTAATTTAAAAAAATATATATATATATTTCTACTTTAATTATTATTTTAAGTAACTTTGGTCTTTGTAGAAATTTAAGAAGACTTAATATTACAAGAGACCCTTAAAAAAATATCTTAAAAAGTCAAATTTCCTTGAAATATATCAACAATAAATATTTTTGTCTGAATTGATACTTATCATAAGAAGCAATTCAAAGTTTAAAATGGAAAAAATATAATAATTATATGTCAAAGGACATTCAAGGGTTTCAAAGAAAAAAAAAAGAAAAATCAATTTTTTATATTTAAAATTAACGAGGATAATTTAAATTTAAATTATCTAGAATATTTAATTAAATAAAATTTGATAATTAAGTAAAAATAAAATATAATAATGTTAAGTTCTTCCAAATGATGAAAGAAAAAAAACTTACAGAAAGAATATCTTTTCTAGCAGCATAACAAGGTAATGGAAAATAAAGTTCACGATCAAAACGACCTGGTCTACGTAATGCTGGATCAATAGCATCAAGTCTATTTGTAGCACCAATAACAATTATTTCTGAATTATTATCAAGACCATCCATCAATGCTAATAATGTTGATACAATACTAGCATGAACAAAATCTTGACGACTTGTACGTACTGGTGCTAAACCATCAACTTCATCAAAAAATATAATACAAGGTTTTGTTTGTTGTGCTGTTTGAAATATTCTTTGTAATTTTTTTTCACTTTCACCAACATATTTACTTAAACAATCTGATCCTTTTCTTGATATAAATGATACTTTTCTTTCTGAATTACTACATTCAACAGCAAGTGCACTTGCAACAAGAGTTTTTCCAGTTCCTAAATATATATTTATTAATTTTAACATTTTATTTTTATTATTTATTAATTATAATTTTAATTTACCAGGTGGACCATAAAATAAAAGTCCTCTGGGTGGACGTAAATTAAATTTTGCATATACTTCTCCATACATTAATGGAAAAAGTACCATTTCTTTGACAATTTTAATATGATTTTCCAATCCCCCAATACAAGAAAAATCTTTTAAACCCGACATAATATACTCTTACACTTTTTTAAATTAAATTAAATATTTTTTATATAAAAAAAAAATAAGAGAATTAACTCAAAATTTTAAAGCCAAATATTAAAAAAATATATAAATATAAATATAATGATTAGTTTAACTGATAAAATTTCATGTTTTTGATGAATTACATTTATAAAAAAATAAAACAATTGATAAATTAAAAAATAATTGACAAATTAATATTAAACTATATTCAAGGAATTGATATAAAAAATTTAAAAATCATATTTAAATATAATTTTATTCATTTATTTATTTTTTTTCATAATGACATAATTAATTGTTTTTAATTTTTTTATTATTCAATAAATAAGGCAATGGTATTTATTTAAATTCAAACATAAATAATTATATTGTAAAAAAAATGCTTTAATAAAAAATAAAATAAAATAAATCAAAAGTTAGTTTATTAATAATAAAAGCATGGAATATTAAAACTTTATTATATGATAAATTATTATTTAAAAATTAAATTAATTTAACAAAACACGTTGGATTATTAATTAAAATAATTATAATTTTGGGAAAATCATATTGACATTGGTTGTTATTAATCTCTGGAAGCCCATTTGGCTTTTACAATTTAAATATTATTTAATTATTTATTTAATTATTCTAATATAAATAAATTCACAAGTCTTTTTATTATTTTTTTAAAACAATTAATTTATCTAAACTTTTTATCTGGCTTTTTTATTAACCAGAGATTTAGCTTCCATTGTCCCATTTTTTTGTTTAATTTTTATTTATCGGAATGTCGCTTTAGGCGATTGTTAATATTTAAATAAAATATATAATTAAAGGCAGTGTGTTATTTATTTTATAATAACTATCAACAAATTGTTAGGTAAGATCAGAAACTATTACATTCATCAGAATATTTATTCAAGTTTATATTTTTTTTTTTTGTTAATATATCCTCCATTTTTTTTTTGTTTTAAATGTAAAAAACATATATTTTGTTTTCATCAAGTTTTTAATATATAATATACTTTCAATTGATATTATTATTATTACTATTATTATTAATTTATTTATTTATTGTTTGCTTAAATTAATCTATCAATCTTAGGCAATATTTCGTATATCAATTTATGGGACTTTGGTTAGCAAATTAATTAAATTTAAATTATTTTATATTTTTTTTTTTTTCGAATTTTAAACGTAATTTTATTTAATTTTCTAAAAACAGAGTTGAATTGAAATATAGATTTTTTTTTTTTTTTTTTTTTAATCAATTTAAGTACAATTTATCAATGAAAAAATTTAAAAATTTTTAAAACATTTTTATTTTATTATTTTTTATTTAAATTATTAATTTTAAAACACACGGTTTATTATTTAAATTAAATTTATATTATAATAAAACACAAATGAATTTGATATTATATACAACAACTAAATGAAAAATGATGATAATTAATGTTAAATTAAATTATTGAATTGTAAAAAAAATATATCAACTGGTTAGTATTATTGACTTGGCAGTTTTTTTTAGTTGAAATAAAAAATAAAAAATAAAAATAAAAATAATAGTCAAGAAAATAATATAAAAACTATTTAAAAGGTACATGTTACGTGTTTCTTAGGCGATGGGAGATTTTTGTGTCTCTGATAAAATTGAAGTATCTTCTTCCTCGAATTTCTGTAGTTCTTTGAGCAAATCCTAGAAAATAAATTTTATTAAATTAATTTTAAATTAAATAAAAGCTAATAAAAATATATTTTAATTAATTTACCTTTGGCAGTGTTTTTCTATCGTATGTATGTTCATATTTAGCAACACATCTACTAAGTTGTACATAAATATCGCAAAGTACATCAACTGATGAATTCATAGTAACATCAACAGCATGTTTCCATAAATTATCAAGTTCAACTTCATCAATAATAACAACATTATTATTATCACTATTTGATAATTTAACACAACTATTATCAATAACAACAGTATTATTTAATTCATCACAACTTTCACGTCTTGATGATGTATTTGAATCAATTATATTATCAATTTTATTTAATTCAATATCTGAATTTAATAATTTATTATCAGTATTATCAGAATTTATTATTTTATTATCTGTATTATTAATATTATCATTATTAATTTTAATATCATTAACTATTTCCATTTTTTCATCAATTAATTGTTCATCTTTTGTTGTACTAATATTATTATCATTTATTATTTCATTATCTGATATTTCTGAATTTTCAATGATTGGTGTAGCATCATCACCATTAACAACATCAATTGAATTTGTATCAAATTCTTGACATTTATCTGAATCAATACGTCCACTATTACTTGATGTTAATGATTTTTCTGATAATGATTTTTCACAAATTTCATTGACATTATCATCAAATAATATTTTCTTTTTTTTAGTTATTTTTTTAACATAACCACGTGCCCATGCTGGTATTTTTCTTTTACGTGAACTTGGTAATCTTTTACCATTTATAACAACAGAACCACTTGGTAATGGACTATCTTTTTTATTACTATTATTACTATTATTATTTATTGTTTTATCATTATTATCATTTTCACATTTTACTATTTTATTATTATCACCATCACCATCAACATCAACATCAACATCAGCATCATCATCATCATCATCATCATCCTTGTTATTATTATTATCATTAACAACATTACGATTTTTTGATATTTCACGACATTTATCCTCAAAATCTGAGTCCAGCTCTGCTTTTATAAGGGCATATGCATTATCACGAAGTGAACAGGCACGATGACGTATCAATTTATCTGCTGGATCTCTGTTAATTTAATCAAAATAAATATACATATATATTATTAATAATATAAATTAATTTTAACAATTCTTTTTTGTTTTATTATTAATATTATTATTTTTTTCATACGTTATTTTAATAATTATATAAATAATAACAACATGGACAAGTAAACAAACTACATAATACGCAACTACTTTTTAAACAATAATAATAACAAATAGATTTATAATATTTAAACATAATACGATATTTTTTTTTTTTTCAAAATTAATTAATTTAATTTAAAAATTATTTATTATTAAATTAAAATTATAGATAATTCGTATGACGTTTAAATATTAATTTTGAATAATAAATATATAAAATTAAATAAAAAAAAGGCATCGGAGTAACAGGAGAGACTACCTCTTTAATATTCCAAGGGAGGGCCTATCGCGCAAGCTGAAGTGAAAACACACAACGTAATTGTCAATAAAAATTTTGTTATAATCTATTATTATTATTTTTAATATATATAATATATAAGTAATATTCAAAATATAAGAATATAATGATGTACAATTGATTAAAAAATATTATCATCACTTAAACTTTCGATTGTTTATATAGGTTTTTTTTTTTTTTATATTTTGTATTTTTTATAAATAAAAAAAATTGTTAATTTATTGATTAACTTACCGATCAGGATTATATTCAAGTGCATTTCTACAAATAAGATCAATGTCATCAAGAAAATCACGAGCACATAAATAACAATGCATATCAATTTTAGTCATCATTGTTTCAAGATCCATTGGTTGTTTAATAATTGTATTATAATCTGGAACTTCTTCAGTATCAACTGGTTTTGTAAACATGAAAAATCTATAAAATAATAATAATTTATAATAAATATATGAAATAATTTTAATAATTAAATAATTTAATAATGATATTGATATACTTACTGTCTATTTCTTGCTAATTTGGCACATATTTCTCTTAAAAATATTCTCAATTCTCTCAATGATATTTCTTCTTTTTCTCTTAATTTTTTAATTTCTTCAACAGTTAATTTTTTAGGTGATGGATCTGGTGCAAGTGGTAATTCTTCAAGTGGTTGTATTTTATCATCTTTAATAAGTGGTAAATTTAAACTTTGTATCATAAATATTGGTTTAAAAAAATCTAATCTTTGTTGTATATTTGGATTTTTCATAGTATATACTTCACCACGTAATTCACTAAATAAATTTTTAACTTTTGGTGCAAGTTCATTGTATGATACATCACTTGTTGCAAGTACAAGTATTGGTAAACATGGATCAAGTGCTGCAATTCTACACATAAATACAGCTTTAACTGTTTCAGGTACAAGTGGCCACCATTGATCAATTGAACGTATATATATTATTGATGGTACATTTCTTGATGCTTCATTAAATACTTGTACACATGTTTCTTCTGGTGATCTAGCACTTTCAGCAAATAATGTACTAACATCAAGTGTTTGTACTGGTACATGTTCCATTTTATATAATAATGCTTGTGCAAGTCTTGAACCTTGACAATGTGATAATTCATCACCAGTTACAAGCATTCTTGGTCTATGTATACCTTTTGAAATTTTAATTTTAGCAAGTGATGGTTTAATACCTTGTGGAAATATAATTTTAACAGCACATACAAGATCATCTAATGCTTTACCTAATAATGGTTGTAAATATGGTTGTAATTTTCTACTAATACTTGGTGCTATTCTATGACTTGATGGTACTAATATTGTACTTGCTTGCATAAAATCATTTTTTTTAACTTCTACTCTTTCTGGATCTAATAATAATCTATTTGTTGTTAAATATATTTGTGGATATGTTCTACGTAAACCTTGTAATACAGCTTCAGTACATAATGCACGTAAATCAGAACCACAATAACCAGTTGTTTTTTCAGCTAATGTTTCTAATAATTCATCATTTGGTGATATTATCCATTTATTAACATGAATTTTTAATATTTCAAGTCTTTCTTTCATTGCTGGCAATGGAAAAAATAATTCACGATCAAAACGACCTGGTCTACGTAATGCTGGATCAATAGCATCAATTCTATTTGTTGCACCAATAACAATAACATCACCACGATCACTTAAACCATCCATTAATGCTAATAATGTTGATACAATACTAGCATGTATTTGATCTTGTTTTGTACTACGTACTGGTGCTAAACCATCAATTTCATCAAAAAATATAATTGATGGTTTCATTTGTTGTGCTTGTTCAAATAATAAACGTAATTGACGTTCTGATTCACCAACCCATTTTGATAAACAATCAGCTCCTTTACGCATAAAAAATGATACTTTTTTACTACCTTGTGAACATTCATTAGCTAATGCACGTGCTATTAATGTTTTACCAGTACCAGGTGGTCCATGAAATAATACACCTTTTGGTGGTGTTATATGAAATCTATCAAATACATTTGGATACATCATTGGAAATACAACCATTTCTTTTAAACAATCAATATGTGATTCTAAACCACCAACATCACCAAAACGTATATTTGTATCAACTGTTAATGGACATATATCTGCTTTTTTATCTTGTATATTAATACCACCACAATTACCACCTTGTGATATTGTTGTTTGACGTGTTTTTTTATTTTTTTTTTTATCATAACGTTGTGCTTCTGAATCACTAGTATCACTTGAACTTGTACTTTTACTTCTATGTTTACGACGTCTCATTGAATTTGTTAATACACTACGAAATACACGTATTGGTCTTGGTTCATTATTTGATTGATATCTATCAACTATTGGTTTTTTTTGACGTAAACTATATTTTGTACGACGTTTTGGTATATCTGATGATTCAGATAAATCACTATCTTCTGTTAATTTTTTATTATTACTACTACGTTCAATTTGACGTTGTGATTTACGTCTTGTACGTTTTATACGTGAATACATATCTTCAAAACCATTACCATTACCATCACCATCATTTTTTTTTTGTTTATTATTATCATCAACACTATCATCATCATCATCATCATCATCATCATCTCTTTCATCTACTTCATCTTCTTCATCATCATCTTCATCATCATTATTATTACCATTATTTATTTTTTGATTTTTTAATTTGACTGGTTTATCAATCATACCACTGTATCTTGTAACTGGTCTTTCACGTAAACGATTTGGACTATCTAATTTACGTGTACGTAATTCTTTATCATCATTTTGTGATGCTTCTGATTTACTACGTGTTTTTATTTCTTTTAATTCTTTATCTTGTTGTTGTTGTTGTTGATTATTACTACTATTACGTCTTTGTTGTTGTTGTTGATCTTGTTGTAATGGTTGTTCTTGACAATCACGTATTTCACGTTTTTCTTTGGTTTCTTTATCAGTATTACGTTCATCATGATCACCACCACCACCACCAGTACGTAATTCACGTACAGTAATATTATCATGATCACGTATATGACGATTTGTTTTATTGTTTGGTGGATGATTTTCACGTGAACGTAATGGCATACGTTCACGTAAATTTTTAGTACGTTCTGGTGGATCATCAACTTCTTTATCTGATGATGAACCAGGTTGTTGAAACATTGGATAACCTTTTAATGTTTGTGTTCCTAATATCCAACTGGTATTTAAATTATCATATGTTTGCATTCTATTTCTTGTACTTCTTCTAACACCTGGACGTAATGGACGACGACTTGATCTTCCACTTAATCTACGATTACGTGGACTAAATATATCTTCATCTGAATCCATTGATTCCATTTCAGCATTATCATCAGTCATTCTATAATAATTTATTAATAAAATATTAAAAATAATAAAAAAATTATTAAGTTTAACAATAAAGTTTTAAAACAATTATTAATTATTAATTATTATAATATTAATAACAACAACAACATCATCATTTATATTTTATTATTAAATACAAAATAAAATAATGTTTATTAAATGTATTTTTAAAATAAATAAATTACCTAGATAATAATCATCTCCTTCAGTATGGATAATGACAAACTTCTGCGCGTGGGCTGTAAATCGATTGATAGGCGTTGTTATTATAAATTATAATAATCTAATAATTAAAAAATACAAATTACATAATTATTTATAAATTAATTAATACTTCAAATTTATTATTTAATAATTATAACAGGTTGTCATATAATCATGTAACAATATCCTACATTAAATTTAATTTTTATTTTGTAACACTTACCAACAGTCACACACACACAAACCCAAATATATACAAATTCAATGACAAAAAATATATATATTTTAATATAAAATCAATTTATTTAAACTATAACAATTATTTATATAAAATTTATAGTTAAATTTATACATTAAAATTTATAAACATTTTTTTTAAATAATTTTATTTGTCAATCAAAACTTTTTTTTTTTTTTTTTTTTTTTTCTTTCAATCATCCAGGTTTTATATATCCCCTCTTTTTTTCTATCATCCAAGTGAGCATGCAATTCTTGCACCCACTTTCCCCTTTTTTTTTTTTTTATTTCTCCCCTAATTTTAACCCAACCTAGATTTTGTAACTGCCAACTTCAGGTCACTTTAGGGGGTATTCTTTTGTAGCCAACTTCATGATGGCCGCCATTTTTGTTTATTTATTTATTTTTGTTTGTTTTTTTTTTTAACAATGCATCAATTGTCAATGTCATTATTATGTAAAAATATAATAAATAATAATAATAATATTTATAAAATATATGACCCCTATTGAACCCATCAACATAACCAAAACATTAATAATAATAATAATAATTAAAATGTGCGATCATTAATTATCAATTTGTTGTTTTGCCAATTTTTTTTTTTTAATAATCTTGTTTTTCAATGTTTAATTAATTTCTTCTCATTTTTTTTTTTATAATAAATAATAATAAAAATTGTATTATTTAATAATTTATATGATTTAATACATTTTATTATAATAAAAAATTTTAATTAAAAGTGGGAGAATGTTTTTAAATGTGTGTGACATTTGTGATGAGTTCAACATTCCCAAAATAAAAAAAAAACAATATTCGTGAAAGCTATTACATTGTTATTATTATTTATTCAAAATTAAAAAAATAAAATATATAAAAAAACATTTCCCCTTCTATATTTTTATAATTAATTTTAAAACCTTGGAATAATTTTTTATTTTTTTATTTTTTTATAGCAAAAAGAAGCTGATGTTAGACAACACAATAACAACATCGTAGACATGGATACACTTCACCTGTCGATGAGACCGTGATTCTTAAATTTTTTTATATTTTTATTTTTACTATTGTTACTATTTTTATATTAAAAAAAAAAACTATTCATCACAAACGTTGTTTGATTAATCAGATATCTAAATCATGGATTTTTTAACAAATATTTTCAAGAGCCTTGAACATGTCATAGGTATGTTTTTTGTTATTAAATTAAATTAAAATTTATTATATTTATATTTCATTATAATTCTAATTAAATGTACTATTACATATTTTATATGACAAAACATATAAACTATTGTGTAAGAGGATAATTGATCTCTCTCATCTTGTAATTTGATCATACGATATTACTACATAATTATTATTTATCATTTAATTATAAATTTTATAGTTAATTATTAATTATTATTATTCATTTTGGAGTACATAAAAATTAATTACTATATTTGAAATATAATTATTTAAATTATTATTATTATTATTATTATATTATAATTTTGTTTTTTTTTTTTGTTTTCTATATGTTAATGTTTCAGTTGATTATATTGATGTGGACTTTACTCTCTGGTTATCGTGGCTTTTAATGCCACTTTTGATCACCTTTCTTTTACCTGGTTTTATTTTAATATTGTTATATATAACAGCTTTAATTCTTTACATATATAAATTACACAGGTATTTATTTATTTTAAATAATGAATAATCATTAAATTTAAATTAATTTATTTTTGTTATTTTTAAAGAGTAAGACTGAGAGAAGCTTATGGAAAAGATTGGAAAATTGCAGCAAGAAGTGTTGGTGCTGCAATATGGGATGTTCATGGTTATATTTTACATGGTAAATAAAAAATAATTAATCTATTTGAGTAATTAGAGAAAAAAAATAACATTTTTATTTTTTAAAATTAGGATATGAAGTTGTTGGAATGGAAAAAATTCCAATGGAT
Organism: Lysiphlebus fabarum; assembly: GCA_011426435.1. Taxonomy (NCBI): domain Eukaryota; kingdom Metazoa; phylum Arthropoda; class Insecta; order Hymenoptera; family Braconidae; genus Lysiphlebus; species Lysiphlebus fabarum. Next base: position 420,835 of record WSYQ01000021.1, on the reverse strand, counting down.
GAACCAGTGCTATTTGTTTACTATCATGGTGCATTACCAATTGATTTATATTATTTTATGGCAAAAATAATATTACTTAATTCAAAAGTTGTACATACTGTTGTTGATAGATTTCTATTTAAAGTACCAGGTTTTTCAATAATATGTCATGTTATGAAATTAATACCAGGTACAATACAAACATGTTCATCAATATTAAAAGATGGTAATATGCTTGCAATATCACCTGGTGGTGTTTATGAAGCACAATTTAGTGATGCATATTATCAATTATTATGGAAAAAACGTTTGGGTTTTGCTAAAGTTGCAATTGATTCTAAAGTTAAAATAATACCATTATTTACTAAAAATTTACGTGAAGCATTTAGAACAGTTAGTTGGGGTAGACGTATTTGGTTAAGAATATATGCTGCAACTAAATTTCCATTTGCACCAGTATATGGTGGTTTTCCAGTTAAACTTAAAACATATGTTGGTGATCCAATATTATATGATGAGAGTTTAACACCAGAACAACTCAAAGATAAAGTTGCACTTGCATTAGAACAATTAATAAATAAACATCAAAAAAAACCTGGTAGTATAACAAGAGCTCTTCTTGAAAGAATTTATGATCCATCATCATCAAATGATCAAAAAACAAAATAAATATTAATCAATAAATTTTTTTTTTTTTCTTATTAATATTTATTATTATTATTTTTTATATTTTTTAAATTCATTTTACAATATTTATTTAAAACAAAAGAGAAATTTATTAAACAAAAAATATTGGTAAATTTTTTTTATCAATTAGTTAATTAGTACTTCCTATTTATAATTATAATAAAAAATTCCATTTTGGGTAATTATTTTTAAATAATACTCCATTAATTTTTGCATACATTCCTCAATAAGTGACATTAATAAAAAAAATATATATATTTCCAATTTTAAAATAAGACTAATTAATTATAAAAGTACTTTAAAAGTTGGTTGTGCAATTTAATTAATGTATAGATCAATATTAATTATTATTTAATTTACTCAAAAAAATAATGTTAAAAAATTATATACTATGCTCATTTAAATATTTAAAAATTATTGTTAACAAAATTTATAATTACAATTGATCTGAATATTATAAATTATTTTGTTTTTTGTTGATAAATAAATTGTAAATTAAATCAAAATAAAATTGTAATTATTTATACGTAAAAAAAATAAAATTAATAAATTCCGGATACGGAAGTTTAAATATATTCTAGTGGTGGCTTTTGGAATTATTATAAAAATGGATTCCTTTTTTTTTTTTTCCCACCAACAAAAAAAAAAAAAAAAAGCTAAGAAAAAAAAAAGCCGTGTTGATTTTTGTGTGAAACGTGTTTGTTTTTAAGGTAATTTTTATTTAATTTATTTATAATAAATAATCAATGTTTTATTGATAATTTTTTTTCATATATTATTTATTAATAATTAAACAATAATAATAACAATAAATTTTTATTTGTTTTAGCATTATTATTAGCAACAATGGGCGTTGATGTTGAAGTTCTTTCACCCGGTGATGGTAATTATTATTATTAAAAATAAATAATTATACAATTTATACATAAGATCAATAATTTAATTAATTATATTTTTAATAATGATATTAAATAGTAAAAATTGTTTGAATTATTTATTTTTTTTTCAAATTTAAATTGTAAATAATTGTTTGAATTTAAAGGTTAGGTTGACTCGTTGTGCTATTTGAGAGTGACAAGAGGTTTTTTTTTTTTTTTTTTACTTCAAGATTGATTTTTTTTTTTTTTTGTATAAATTATCATAAATTTACCTTGTGACCTAGTTGAATATATTTATTAAAAATTATTTTTACAATATAAGTGTATATTTATGTTATATTTTTGTGAAATTAAATTAAAATTTTATTTTTTTAGGTCAAAGATACCCAAAAACTGGACAAACTGTCATTGTTCATTACACAGGTAAATAATATAATTTTAAATGTTTTATTGATATAATTAATTTGTTAATAATATATTAATTATTAAATTTATTGTTTAGGAACATTGACAAATGGAAAAAAATTCGATTCAAGTCGCGATCGTAACAAGCCATTCCAATTTAAAATTGGTAAAGGTGAAGTTATCAAAGGATGGGATCAAGGTGTTGCACAAATGTCTGTTGGTGAACGTGCAAGATTAACTTGTTCACCAGATTTTGCTTATGGTGCACAAGGACATCCAGGTGTTATTCCACCAAATGCAACACTTATTTTTGATGTCGAGCTTATTAACATCAAGTAAATCATTATTTTACTTGAGCGAGACATGCCAAATTTCGATTAAAAAAATTTCAATCATCAATGTATTTAATAAAAAAAAAACAAAAATTTTTAAAACAAATAATTATTGTATAAGTTGATCGTCGCAAAACGCACAATTATAATATAATTAATTATCATCTGATTTAATCACTCGCATAATTTTCAATAAATACTTAAACAATAATAAAATTACCTTTTTTAATAATTTAATATTCATTTACAAATTTATTAAAAAGTAAATAAAATATACTCATTCCTGATTAAAAAAAAAACAAAATAAATATATACTTATGTAATTCATTGTTTGTAAATTCTACTTTGAGTGGTAACAATTAAATAATAACAAAATCTAAAAAACTGTTTAATTAATTTATTTATAATTTAACATAATTTTGAAATAATTTTCAATTTCATTTTTAATATAATTCAAATAGATAACAATATATTTAAATTATTATTATTATTAATATCTAATACACGTATAAATATTTGATTAATTCATTTTTGTTTTATTATAAACAATTGTCAATTAAATTTAAATAAAAAAAAAAAAACAACACCAAGATAATTCAATACAAAAATATTGCATGCATTGTGCATATTTTTTTTTTTTGCTTTTCAAAACAAAATAATAATTATTTGTAAAATTTAAATATTAAATTTGTTAGTTTCAAATGCAAAATAAAAAATAAATTAATAAATTGGACGAATATATAATTGTATTTATAAATAATATATAAATTTAAATATAAATAATATTTTTTAATTTTTTAATAGACAAATAATTCAGGAAAATGTACTTCATATGCTGGTAATTGATTTGTTTTATTATCAATAATTTGAATTCCTTGTGATATATTTCTTGGTTCAATAGTTAATGAATTAAATATATCTGATAATTTATTTTGTAAAACTTCATGTTTTGGTTGTGTTTTAGTAACAAGTTCATCAAATGGTGCATTTCTAAATACTTCTGATAATTGTAAACGTTTTTCATCTTCAATTAATTGATCATTTGCACAATCAGTTAAAATTTTTTTCATACTTTCAAATGTTAATTCTTGATTTATAATTTTTTTTTGTACATCAGGTGATGAATTACCAGAATCAAGTTCATTATTTGATACACTAATATCTGTTATTGAATTTCTACCAGTAGTATCAACCCATGAATTTCTATGAATACTACTGTAAATTGAACAATTATTATAAGTTGAATTATGTTGTAATTTTAATGGATCAAGTCCAGATGATTTAAGACATTCAGTTACAATTGATTGATCAACAAGTAAAAATGCTGGTATTTTATTTGTTAAATTATTATCATATTTAGATTTTAATTTTGGTAATAAATGTGGACTATCACGTTTTCTTGATTCAATTAATTTTTTACAATAATCAATTAATGGATTAATATTACATACATTTGATATTAATACAAGTAAAGAAATAACAATAGCATGTAAATTAAATTTAATTGATATATTTAATTGATTATTTGTTAATGCTAAATCTTGTAAACTAAGTACAAGACGTAATTGTTCAAGTATTGTATCTTCAGATGCTAATTCAACAGCTAATAATGCTAATGTTGTATATATTGCTTCAATATTATGAACATTATTACTTGATAATTCTAATGATTCATAAAGTGCTGAATATATTTCTGGTCCATGTTTACGTATAAATATAATATCTGGTCCAGATGATTTTTCAATAACTAAATCAAGTTGTAATATATCTATTGTTGGTTTATCAAGTTTTTCAATATTATGATGACGATCAATAAGTGTATGAAATATTTTTTGTACTAATAAACGCATTTCAGCATCAGCAGCTAATGACATACGTAATAATGGATCCAAAAAACTTGGTGGAAATGTTGTATTAAGATGTATTGTTCTATATTTTGTACCAACTTTAAGTAATGATTTTAATAATATACTTTGTAATAATACATCACCTTTACCAACAGATATTATTCTATCTGGTTGACAATATGGTACTTTACTCATAATAAACATCATTATTTCAATTTTTTGATAATCTGGTAAATGATTTGCAAATTCACCAAGTGCATTTATTAATGCCTCTTGATATAATTGTTCATCAATTGTTGATGTTTGATTTCTAGTTACAGATACACGAAGATGTGATAATAATGAATTTATAATATCAAGTACAGATGGTCCAACACTTTCACCAGCAGCTATTGATATTATTTTAGATAATGTATCAGCAATACATGTACGTGTTTTTGGTGATGATTTTGAATTATTATCAAGATGTGTCATTAATGCTTCAACAACAGTATAAGAATATTGTGACTGTAAATAATAAATATTATTTATTATATATTTATTAATTTATAAATTATTTATAATAATTACTTACTTGAATTGAAAACATTATTATTCTGAATGTATGAATTGCAAAATAATTTGGTACCCATAAATCATGATTATCAAGATGTTGTAATACTGGACTTATTACACAACGAATATGTCCAAATGATGCACGACCAACTAATTCACGCATACATGTTTCAGCAAATTGTGGAGGATCAGAACGTTCTTCTGTTGGACTTTCTGGAGTTGTATTTTCTTTATCAGCATATCTAATTTATAAAAAAAAAATAACAAAAATATAATTATTAATAATTACCTATAGGTATATTGTCAAAATAAAAAATACATGTGTTGTTTTAAATTTATAATTTACCTAGCATTTTGCATATTATAAAGTAATGACGGTACAATTTTATCCATATGTACAGATTCCCAAATATTTTCTACTAAATCATCAGATAATGTTTTTCTTACGACACCCTGCAATCCCTGTATCCCGGCGAGTCGTATCTGTTTGCGAATTGCCAAGTTGTCGTCGTTGGAGTGACACATTGAAGAGTATTTTGATACAAAGAAATCGTAACTTGTGTGATAAGACGGCGTATCCTCTTCGATGTTGGCAAATCTGACAAACTGTCAATTGAAAATAATTTTTTCAACTTTTAATTCATTTTATTTTATAATTATTATGTTCATTATAATATTAAACACACAATAGCGAATTTCATTCATCAAAAGCTAAATGAATATTGAAAAATAATTTAAATTAGTTTTTTTTTTTTTTTATTTTTATAAAAATTAAATGTTAAATATCAAATAGACACACACACACACAAAAATAAATAAATGATTATTACATATTTATTTCAAGATGTTATTCAAGTTCAAAAAAAAAAAAAAAAAACATCATTTTAAATAACATCTTTTAAATATAAAAATTAATAATACTTACTGATTGTGTTGCCATTATTTGTAATTGTGAATCACTTGATTCCAATAATTTTTGTATCATTTTTAAAAAACTTTCAACAAATAAATTAAGTGTTTGTGCATGACATGCTAATAATAATTGATCCATAGCTTCCATAGCAATTATAACAAAACCATGTCTATGTCTATTAATATCACGTGATGCACGTTGAAATAAATATTCACCAATTCTATCTAATTTTTCTGGACTACTCAATGAATAAAATGTTAATTTTTCCATATTATTTTTTACAAGTCCATCCTGTTTTGTTCAATAAAAAATAGTAAAAAAAAAAAAAAAACAAACAAAATTATAATAAATTATATAATTTATTTAAATTAGATTTTTTTTGTTATTAAATAACAATTACCTGTGGATTTACTGGAAATATATTGTCAACTAGTCTCTTGTACCTTGGCCTCAAGGCTGAACAACACCAACAACAACCTAGACAATAATATTCAATTAAATGCATATCAAAAATTAATAACAACAATATTAATTCATTTAAATAATTATATATATTTTTAATAAATTTTTTTCTCTTTATTTTTTTTTTTATCGATAAAATGATAAGACAATAATATCAAGACAATCTTGACTTGTGTACTTTACTGTCAGTACTGAATATGACATAAAATTGATTTACCACACATGCTGCATCGAAAAAAAGTATATAAAAAAATAAATAAATAATATAAAACAACTTTACATTTATCTAACCAAAACCCCACTACTTGTTATTACTATCGTAATAATTTATATACATATTTTTTTTCATTTTGCAAAGCAATCAAGTTAATTTTCTTGATCGTTGTTGCTTGACGTGTACATAATATATACTTAAATGTCATTTTTTATTTATTTTTTATTTTTTTTGTGTTTTGCTACAGTATCCATTGCGCAATGACATTAGTCGTATTGACTTTGGGTTATACCCGGAAATTATTTTTATATTTTTATTAATAATAATTGACTTGTTTAGATTATTTTTATGAAAAGTTTTTTATTTGTATTACGGTTATTAATTAAATTGTAATATTTATTTATTATGGAATAATTATAAAGGTGTTTTTAGAGTAATTATAAATTGGACTTACATAATTTGTCCATGATTTTATACACCAACTAAATGAGTTTTCTATTGTTTCGTCTGTTTTATCGATTGAAATTTTTTATTTTTGTTTAAATAGTGGGGAGATTGATTTTGTTTAGAGCGGGAACGATAGATGGCACTACTAGGATTATTTAAAAGTTTATTTAATATATACGAAAAAAAAAAAATAAAATTAACAAGTAAATATATTTTATTGATTATATAAATTAAATAAATTTAATTAAATTTGTAAAATTAATTTATTTTAAATTTAATTTAATATAAATTAAATTGTTTAAATTATTTTAATTTATTTTATTAATTATAATTCAAGTTTTTTTATTTAAAAAAAATAATTTTGTTTATTTTATTTTGTTCGATAAATTTTAATAAATTTGATTCAATTTTTAAGGGTTAATGCTTGAATAATTTTTTTAATTTAAAGAAGGGGAAAATAAATGGGGTCAAATGATGTTTGTGAATGTGCTGGACGACGTATCACCTTGAAATTGAATAATGAGATAAACCACTATCACATATTGTCACTGACATTTCGTATTTTATAAATAAAACTTTTAAAATCAATAAATAGTCTTGTTAATATTAAAAAAAAAATAAAACATTTTATATTTATATATCATTTAATAAGTAATTGATTAATATTAAAATACAATTTCTTTTTTTTTTATTTAAAAGTTTTTTTTTAAAATATATAAATTTCACAATTGACAGCTTGATAATAAATATGCAAAAAATAAGATTATATTATTATTTTTTTATTTTATTTTTTTGAATAATTTAGACACGATTTTTTATAAAAAAAAAAAAAAAAGAAACGGTATTTTAACCACTTGAATTTTTTTATTTTTACTTGACACCTGTATATCAATATTTATGAGCCACAATACTAAAAAAAAAAAAATAATAAAAATAAATTTTAAAATTGCAACAATGATATTTTAAAAATAATTTTATTATTAATTTTTATAAACTTACAACCAGGATTTGTACATTTTCTAACAACACTTTCAAAAACTTCTGAAGCTTCAACTTCAAAGCAACATTTAATAAGAGCCATTATTATTTAAAAAATATTAAAAAAATTATCAAAAGAAATTAACTAATTATTTTGTAAATTTAAAAAATAAAAAAAAACTTTATTATGTGACAATTTAACCACCGGTTTTTATTTTATTTTTTTAAAATTTATTTAAACATTGGTTTGAGTCGCGAGATGACTCGCGACCCGCACCCCTGTCAGTGCTCTACTAACCCCTATTTACACGAGGAAATATTTTAGCCCACACCCCATTTTAACATGACGTCATTTAAATAGAAAAGCGCCTGTGCAAAAGCTTTAATCTTTTTTTTTTATATTTATTTAATTTTTTTTTTTTTTGATAGTTTTTTTTGTTAATGAGTGGAATATTTGAGTTGTCTAGATATTTTCGAGACAAGTGCTTTTGATAAATTTAAAATTTAAAAATAAAATGATTTCATGGGTCAATGAGATTCAAGAGAATCATCTGCTTTAATTTTTATATTTATTTTTATTTTTTTTTTATCAATATTCAATAATTTAATAAAAATTTTAATTGACTGTTTTTATTTGTAAAATAAATAGTTGAATATTTTTATTTATATTTTATTTATTAAAAAATATTAAATATTTGTTGAATAAAATAAAATTATTTCTATTAAAAATATAATTTGTATTTTAAAATTTCAGTTAAAATTAATATATTTTTTTACATTTGATTTTAATTATATTTTTTTATGAACTTGTTGATAATTTAAAAATCCAATTAACAAAAATTTTTTATATTTTTTTATTTATTTAAATTACAATATCATAAAATAAATTTTTTAATTATAAATTTTACTGAAAAAAAAAATAAAAAATATATATAATAACTTAATAAAATAAAATTCGCACGTTATTTGTATAAACAAATTTTTTATGTATTTTTTTGTTTATTTTTTTTTTTTGATGATTTTTTATTTTACGAGTTAAAAAATGTAATAAAAAAAAGAGTCATGTAAAGATAAAGTCAGTGAAAAAAATAATAAAAATGCTAAAAATTGGGGTCTCTGAACTCTTTGAAAAAAATTTTAAATTCACTGTATATTTTTGCACCTTTTTTTTCTTTTACGTGTTTGTAATTGTCCAGTTTTAAATATTGCGTGTGATGACGTCATTTTATATCATATTACTGTGACGAGATTACAAGTTGATTGTAATCAAATTTATAGCAAAAAAATGCTTCAACTTTATGATAAATAATTTCAAAATTTCAAAAATTATATTAATTAATTTACAATTATATTTTTCTAATTTTAAAATAATAATTAATTTATAAAATTCAATTTATTTATTGCATATCTTCAATCGATGCCAATACATCATTAATCCATGGTAAAAAATAATTAATTCTAAAAAAAAATAAATAAATAATATAAATATTTTTATATAAAAAATAAAAAATCAATCAATTCACCTTGTAAAAATAGTTGGAGTATTTTTTTCTGTACATGGAATTCCAAATGAAGCAATGCCAACAAGTGTATCACCATAAAATAAAGAACTTCCAATATCACCCTGAAATATAAAATATAAAATTTCAACAAAATATTATTTTATTATTAAAAACAATCAATAAAAAAATTAAATAAAAAATTATATTTACATCACAAATTGAAGAATCTCCTTTAACACAAAATTGTTGATGATCAATTGTTCGTTTAAGTAATTTTTCACATTCAGAATTACTAATAACAATTGTTTGTAATTTTTTAATTTGAATTGAAAAATTTTCAGGATCAAATGAATGTTGTATATTTTTCATACCAGTTACAATGACACTTGTACCATCTGATAAATCATTTATTGGTAATTTAGCAGGTTGACGAAATGAGCTAAACTTAATATTGCTATAAAGCTAAAAAAATATATTAATTATTTATTTATTTATTTAATTATTGATTATATTTTTAATTAATATAAATTATTATATATACTGTTATTATTGCAATGTCATTTATATATGTTCCATTTGATATGAATTTATTGTGAAGATGAATATTTTTAACATCATAAATAAGTGATTGCCATGGTGACCATTGAGTTATACCAGATTGTACAGTAAAATCATTTGCTGGCATTGATTTATTTGCATAAAAAACACAATTAGCACCAGTTATGATATGTATTTCATCAACAATTGTACCTGTACATTTAACTTGTCCCCTGAAATAAATAATAACTTGTGATGGAAATTCACCTGTTTAAAAATAAACACATCATCTACATTAATTTATTATGTAATAATTAATTTTATATATTATTATAAAATTATGTATTTATATAAATTACCTTCAGCAACACTTTCTCCATTAATTATTTTACTCGGTGACTTGGCCAAGGCCAAAACTGTAAAAAAAAAAAATTCAATTAAATTTTTTTATTTTTATAATTTATAAATATATATTATTTAAACTTACTGAAAATATAAAATAAAAATATAATTAATTTAATCATAATTATTTTTTTAAAAATATATATATAGAACTTAAATAAAATTTTTATTTTTAACAAAATTTTTAATCATTTTTTTCATCATATTTTTTATATATACCAATGAGTTACATGGTTGACAGATTTTTATAAAATTAGGACACACAATTGAGCAAATAAATTTATATTTTTTAATAATAATTTTATATAAATTAAAAATTTAAATTTATAATTAATATTTTATGTGTAATTTAATTATTATTTTTTTATTTTTTTTTTTTTTGCAGTTATAATGAGAAAAAAATAAATTAAATTCTTTGACAATTAATTATTTGCGTCATACTTGAACAAACAAAAGCATTACTAATATTAGACTTAAATTTTTTATTTAATTATTCAATGACACGTATATATTGTTGTATAAATCTAAAAAATACAACACAAAAGTATACACATTTATAACGTATTTTTTATTACAAGAAAAAACATTTTTTTTTTTTATTACTTGCCAGTTTGATAAGATAACAAATTCTTGTGATACATAAAAATATTAAATTAAAGAAAAAAAAAATAAAAATTATTATTTAAAAAAAACTTTGATAATCAAAGATCAAAAAAAAAAAATACAAAGAAAAAAATGTTAAAAAAAAAATATTCAATTGTTTTATTAAAATATTTAATTTTAATAAATTTTTTAATTTTAAAATCAGGTTTGTTTTAAATTATTTATATTTATTATTATTATTTATTATTAATTAAAATTAATACGTATTATTTGTGGTTAGAATGTCGTGGAAGAACAAAAAGAATTGTTGGTGGTGAAATTGTATTAAATAATGAAATAAAATATCAAGCATCAATAAGATATGATGGTTATCATGTTTGTACTGGAACAATAATTAGTTCAAAACATATATTAACTGCTGCACATTGTGTTGCTGATCTTGGTTTTGATTTTACTGTTGTAACTGGTTCAACAAAACTTTATGATACATATAATGAACATAAAATATTCAATATAACTTGGCATGATGATTTTGTAAATGGTGCTAATTACAATAATTATAATAAAAATGATATTGCTGTTATCACTGTAAGTTTATTAATAATATTGATAAAATGTTTGATAATGTTTGATGAATATTTGTTTTCTTTATTGTAGCTTGATGATGAAATTATATTTGATGACAATCAAGAAGCTGCATTATTACCTGTTTCATCAACTCCTGAAAAATCAAATGGTACTGTTTGTGGTTGGGGCTGGGAACAACAAAATCATCAGTATCCATCAAAAGTACTTAAAAAAATACTTGTTCAAGTAATAAATAAACAAGATTGTCAAAAAATATTGAGTTTTAATATTTATCAAGGACAATTTTGTGGTTTTGCTGGATCAAATTCTGGTTTTTGCAAAGTAATAATAAATTTATTAAATTATTTATCATTAATATATTATTTTTATGATTTTTTCATTTAAATTTTAGGGTGATTCTGGTGGTTCTTTGGTTATTGACAATCATGTTGTTGGTGTTGCATCATGGAATGAGGGATGTGCTAAAGGAAAACCTGATGTATATACTGATGTTTATGAAAATTTAAATTTTATAAATAATGCCATGAAACAAATAAAACCGAAATATCGAACACCTGGATCTAAATAAAATATTTTAAATCAATATTTAATTTTTTTTTTTCTTATCATTTAACATGTGTTGATAAAATTAAAAGTAATAAAACCTTGAAATTTTTAATGCACATGAATTATAATTTTTAAATTAAAATAAAATGTAAAACTTGATAAATAAATAATTTAATAAATAAAATAATTTAATTTAATTTGATTGATTATATGATTATGTCATTTTAATATTTTATTTTAGCAATAAAAATTAATACCAGACTGGTAAAATAATAATTTAAATTATCAAGTAGTTTAATAAATTTTAAATAATAAATTTAAACTAATAAAATAATAATTACAGCTGGCTATAAATAATTATATATGCCAATTGAATTGATCATTTATGCATGAGAAAACATATCAGATATATATAAAGTCTAAAATAATTATTAAAATTAATTCATTTTAATGTAAATTATTGTTAAAATGACAAGTCTGTTTAAAATTATAATTATCATAACAATTTCAACAGGTAATTTAAACGTTATTAAATTTAATTTTTTTAACAAAATAATTTATCAGTTTTTTTTTTGAATAATTAATTTTAGTTTGTCATGCAAAACCACCAACAAGATGTGGTGGACCATATTCACATGTTCATCCATTTCCTTATGTTGTATCAATAAATATAAATGGACAACATTCATGTAGTGGTACAATTTTAAGTGAATTATGGATTATAACATCAGCAAGTTGTCTTGTTAATAAAGTAACAAAACCATATAAAAATTTAGTTATTATAACTGGATTACCAGTATCAAATGTTAGACAAGCATACTCTGCTGATTTTATACTTGTTACTGAACAATATCAACCTGATAATAAATCATCATCACATGATTTAGCACTGATAAAGGTAAGAAAATAAATAAATAAATAAATAATATAACTTTAAATGATGTATTCTTTTTTTTTGTTAATTTAAAGCTTGTTTATCCAATTAAATTGGGCTATCATGCTGATAAAATAGTACTATCAAAAACACCACCATCAACTGGATATGCTGCAATAACACCTGGTTGGTCAAAACTTGTTGCACATTTTGGTGATATTAAAAATGAATTTACACCAGTATTGTTAAGTACAGTAACAGCTAATGATTGTTTAAATTATACATCAAGATCAATAGCAATTGATAAAATTTGTGGATTAGGAGAAATTAGAAATAAAGGAATATGTGCTGGTGATAATGGTAGTCCACTTGTTCATAAAAATCAATTAATTGGTATTGCTTCTGGTAAAGTTGCATGTGGAACTGAAGAAAGTGATATTTTTACTTCAGTTTATTTTTATTATGATTGGATTGATGGATATATTAATGGAAAAATACCAATACCTTTTGAAAGACCTTGAATAATATATTTATTTAATGATTGTAATTTAAATAAAATTAATTTAAAAAAATTTTTAACAGTTGAATATTATTTTTTTTTGTTGAATAAATTTTATTATTAATTATTTTGATAATTTTTTATATTTATTTAATGATAAAATTATTATTTATTTAAATAAATAAATATTAGCAATAATATTTTTTGAAAAGAAAAATTTATCTATTATATATTATAAATTTATAAAAAAAATAAACAAATTACAATGAAAAAAAAAAAAAAAAAAATCTTAAATATACTGTTTACTTGAATAAAAAAATATTTATTTATTAAAATTTAATCAGAGGATAAAAAAACAAAGATGTTTTTATAAAAAATTAAGAAAAAAAATGTATAAAAGGTGAATTGACTTGATTGAATTTTATATAAATTAAAATTATTTAAAAATGAAAAATTTATTGTTTATTGAATTTTTAATTTTTGCAATTGTTAGCTTGACAAATGGTAAGTTAATATGACCTTAACAATTGAATAATAATTATTAATTATTTAAAATAATTTATATGTTAAAGCTAAAAATCCATATCAACGTATTGTTGGTGGTACTGATGGTAATTATGGTGAATTTCCATATCAAGTATCAATAAGAAAAATTTCAAGAAGAGAAGGACATACAACTTCTCATTGTTCAGGTGTTATAATAAGTAACAAACATATTTTAACAGCTGGACATTGTGTAAGTTTTCTTGATGTAATTAAAGATCCAATAAAGGAATTAGTTGTTGTTGCTGGTACCAATGTTATGGTACCAGGTGCTGGAGTTACATACAATATTAAATCAGTCATTGCTCATCCAGGATTTACTGGAACATTTAATGACTCTATGAAACATGACATTGGAATAATAACTGTTAGTTAAAATAAAATAATAATTTTACATTTGATTCATCAAGATCTTTTAGTGTTGATATTTTAATATTGTTTTTATATTTTCTTCAGCTTGAAAAAGAGTTGTCATTTAGTCCTTTGATAAATTCTGTTAAATTACCTGAACGTGATGGATTACCAGATGAAACTGCAATGGCCAGTGGTTGGGGAGTATTGTCATATCCAAATGGATTAAATCCAGCTAATATTATGAAAACATCAATGACTGTTATTTCAACACCAACATGTAAAATCCTAATTGGTTATGATATTCTTGATGGACAATTGTGTGCATTTTCTAAAAAAGGAACTGGACTTTGTACTGTAAGTACAATTGTATTGATTAAATTATATTGATGATATTTATTTATATAATTTATTTTATTTTATTAAAGGGTGACAGTGGAGGACCACTTGTTAGAAATGGTGAAGTTATTGGCATTGCTTCTTATGTTATACCTTGTGCTCAAAATGTACCAGATGTTTACAGGTAATTAATTAGAAATAAAAATATTTTTAAATTGATTTAATTTATATAAATTAATTTAATTATTTTTAATTTTTTTCTTACAGTCGTGTTTATTACTATCGTAGCTGGATTCAAAGTGTTATTTCTAAATAACTTGAAAATTATTGTATGATACTATTTAATAATTAAATTAACGTTTAATAAATTTTTAATATCAATTTTTGTTGTTATTTTATTGATCTTTATAAATCACAATTTTCCTTGTTATTTTTTTGATAATATTATTTTATATTTTGTTTATTTATTTCATTATGTTAATTTAATGATAATGATTTTTATTAAATAATAAATATTATTTATTTAAATAAATAAATATTAATTTAATCAGAGGATAAAAAAACAATAATTCAATGAAATTTTTTTTCCAAAAAATGTATAAAAGGTGAATTAAATTTATAAAATTTATTTAAATTGAAAATTATTTAAAAATGAAGAATATATTTATCAGTTTTTTAATTTTTGCAATTGTTAGTTTGACAAATGGTAATTTGAAAATAAAATTTAATTAATAATATTGATTAAATAAATTGATATCACTTGTTTTTCTTTTAGCTAAAAATTTACAAGAACGTATTGTTGGTGGTACTGATGGTGATTATGGTGAATTTCCATATCAAGTATCAATAAGACAAGTTGGAAAAAGACAAGGGCATACTTACTCTCATTGTTCTGGTGCTATAATAACTAACAGACATATATTAACAGCTGCTCATTGTATAACTAATTTAAAAGTAATTAAAGATGTAACAAAAGAATTAATTGTTGTTTCTGGTACCAATGTGATGTCACCTGGTGCTGGTAATATTTACAACATTAAATCAGTTCTTCCACATCCAAAATTTACTGGATCATTTAATGACTCGATGATGTATGACATTGGAATAGTAACTGTTGGTATTTTAACAAAAATAATATGAATAACAATTTTTGATTGCAATGTTGATACAAATCATTCATCTTATTTTTTATTTTCCAGCTTGAAAATGAGATGCAGTTTAATTCTCTTCAAACATCTGTTAAATTACCTGAACGTGATGGATTACCAGATGAAGTTGCAATAGCAAGTGGCTGGGGATCATTGGGATATCCAAATGGATTAAATCCAAATAATATAATGAAAACTTCAATGACTGTTATATCAAAAAAAAATTGTCAGGATTTAATTGAGACTAAAATTAATGATGGACATTTATGTGCATTTTCTAAAAAAGGAACTGGACTTTGTACTGTAAGTACAGTTATATTGATTAAATTATATTAATGATATTTATTTATATAATTTATTTTATTTTATTAAAGGGTGATAGTGGAGGACCACTTGTTAGAAATGGTGAACTTATTGGTATTGCATCTTGGGTCATACCTTGTGCTCAAAACGTACCAGATATTTTCAGGTAATTATTAAAATAAATAACAACAACTTAAACATCTTTTAATTTATATAATTTTATTATTTTTATTAATTAATTTTTTTACAGTCGTGTTTATTACTACAGCAGTTGGATTAAAAGTATTATTTCTAAATAATAAATTACTTATTTTACTTGTTAAATATTTTTATAAATAAATAAAATTAAAAAATATATTTATTATTTCTATTATTTGTTTTTAATTTATTTATAATTATAATAATTATTTGTTGATTTTTGAGCAGCAAGAATTTTATTAATCCATGGTAAATAACTGAAAAGATAAAAAAAAATATATATATAATACAATATATTTAAATTATTTAAAATATGATTGATCAAGTACACCAACCTGTAAACACGAGTAAATATATCTGGAACTCTACCACATGGTTTTCCCCAAGATACAATTCCAACAAGTTGATCATCAGCAACCAATGGTCCACCACTATCACCCTTTTAATTAAAAAAATTTACAATTAATATTATAAAATATATTTTTATATAAATAATTAAAAACTTACGATACACATTCCTTGTCCTTTTGCAGTAAATGCACAAACTTGTTCAGTAAAAATACGATAAACATGAGAACGAGAACATTCTTCATTACTAACAATTTTCATATTTATTTTTAATAATTTACTTGGTGAATAATATTCATCAATAGATTCATAATCATATGCACCCCATCCACTTGCTGTTACAACTGTACCAACTGGTACATGATATCTTGGAGCACCAATTGGTTTTACTGATTCACTAAAAATTAATCGTCTTGCCAACTGAAATTAAAATAATTATTTTCAAAAAATTATAAAATAAATTATTATTTATATTTATCAATTACCGTAATAATTGCAATGTCATTTTGATTTGTATTTGATGAATAACCAGAGTGATAATTATATGTATAGACTGGATATTCTTCACCAGGACCATATTTGTCTATTGCTCCAACAAATATACGTAAACTATTAACTTGTAATCTATTAGTACCAGTTACAACACAGTGTGCAGCTCTGTCAAACAAATCATTAACAAAATTATTAATAAAATTTGATAAATTTATTATAAATAAATGTTTAAACTCACGTTAAAATATGCAATGGATCAATGATTGCACCTCCACATATATGAACACCATTTAGTCTGATGCTAACTTGATATGGAAATTCTATAGGTCTTGCATTATATCCACCAACAATTTTACTTGGTGGTTTTCCATAAATACCTATTAATTAATTAATTAATTAATTTATAAATTTGTTAATAATTTCATCAAACTTACCAGAAATATTTGTACATAATAAAAAAAATATCAATGAGATAATCATCATCATCATCATCATCATTTCTTTTTTATACTTTAATAATGTTTACTAATTTAATATTATTAAAACATTGTCTTATATAGGTACGTTGTTATTTTTAATAAATTAATTAAAATTTTTATTCAAATACATAAAGTATATTTAATTTGTTAAAACAATAAAATTTTGATTTACATATGGATTTTATAAATATTTTTATTATAAATAATATATTTTTTTTGATTAAAATGTTATTGGATTGTCCAGACTTTTAAATATTGATATAAATATATAAATATATATTCAAACAATTAAATAAATATCTTGATATTTATAATAAAAATGAATTTCAACTGGAAAAATAATAATGTCATTAATAAATGATAATTAAAATAAAAAAATAAGTTTTTTTATATTTTTTTAAAAATATTTTATTGAATGATTAGTTTAAATAATTAACATTGAAAATAAAGACAACGACTTGATGATGATATTTTGTCATCTGATGATGAATTTGTTTTTGGTAAATTATATTTTTTTTGTGGTGTTTTTGAATTCATTGCATTATCAATCCATGAAAGATAATTAAATACTCGTGTTCCAACATCTGGTACACCTTTACCACATGGTCTTCCCCAAGATACAATTGAAACAATTTCATTGTTTGCAATAATTGGACCACCACTATCACCCTTTAAAAATTAAATATAATTATTATTATTTATAATTATTTAATAAATTATAATCAAATAATTTTAAAACTTACAACACAAACACCTTTTCCTTCACCACCAAATGCACAAACTTGTTCTGGATATATTTTAATTTTATGAGCATCTTGACATAATTTATTATTAACAATTTTTAATTCAACTTTTTGTAATTGTTTTGGTAATTTTTTATTTGGATAATCAGTTGCTCCCCATCCACTTGCTGTTACTATTGAATTTAATAAAATATCATTTTTTGGTAAATTTATTGACTTAATTGAATCACTAAATGTCAATGGTTTTTCCAACTAAAAAAAAATGTAAAATATTTTTATATTTATTATTCTGATTATATTGTTTTATTTGGGTGATTTTTTTTTTTTTTTTTGAAAAAACTTACTGTGATAAGAGCAATGTCATGTCGATCTGATTGTTTTGTATTGTAATCTTCATGATATTCGTATTTAATAATTTTATATTCTTGTGTTAAACGTGAATTTTTATCATTTGTTCCAACAATAATTCCAATGTCAGATGGACGAGGAATATTTCCATCATCATCAATAAAACAATGAGCTGCTGTTAATATATGAAGTGGACTTATTATTGTACCACCACAAATGTGATCACCACCATCTCGAATTGATACTTGATGAGGAAATTCATTTTTTTCAGCTTGTTCACCTCCAACAACTTTACTTGGAGGTTTTCCATATCCAACTGTTTATTTAAATTAAATTAGTAATGATTTATTTTAATAAATTAATCAATTTTTTATATTTTTATATTTTTAGTAAAAAAGAAAATTGAATATAAATTTACCAGAAATTAGAGCAACCAAATACACAATTATTTTCAACAACATAATTTTTTAACAACAAAAAATTCTCAGTTAAAATTAATAAAACTAATTGAAATAATTGTTGGATTTTTAATTTATATACTCTGATTTTATGTACTACTGTTTTGACAGTGATAAATAATATTTTTGTTATTATAAAACGAAAAATCATAACATTAATTTTTGTATGAAATAATTTAAATTAAAATAACAAAATTTTTTTTATTTATTATTTTTATTTATGTTAATTTTCATTCAAAGTTAAATGTATTTTATAAATTATTTTTCAATAATTAATATTTTTTTTTTTATTATTTAATTTTTATGCAGATTAAATATTGTGGGTCATGACTTTTGATGTTTTTCATTTATAATGACGAATGAATAAATATTTGCATTTGTAAGAAAATAATATTAAAAAATAAGTGTCAAAGGAAGTGATTATTTAAAATTACACAGGTGAAATAAATATCAAATTGAAACAATTAATAAACATGAGTCAAGTGACGTTTAATTATCTCTGGTTTTCAATAAATTTATTAAAAAAAATTATTATAATTATACGAATAAAAATAATGACAGTTAATCATTCAGTTTTTCAATTAAAAAAAAAAAAATTTTCATTTAATAAATACATATAGAAATTCATTAAAAAAAATTTATAAAATTCGAAATTTTTCATAGAAATCTTTTTTTTTTCTATCGAAAAAAACAAATAATTTCTTTACTAAAATTATTAAAAATAAAATACAAATAAATAAATTAATTCCAATAATTTGAAATTATATTCTTCAAGTCAAATAATCAAACAAGTCAAGTAGAAATTTATTAAAACTGTCAAGAAATTATGGGTGAATAAATTAGGTTATCAATTAGCACACTGGTAAATATTAAAATTCAAAAAAATTATATATCTTGTTTATAAAAAAATATTCTTAACACCTGATGATATATATAAAAAATTAAAATGAAAAAAAATGTATTATTAATTTACAAAGTGTATTGAAAAGAAACATCATGATAAAAATAAAATTAATATTTTTAATTAGTATAACAAGTGAGTTTAAAATATATATATATTGTTTTTCAAAATTATTAAAATGTATAATTAAAATAAATTAATTTAAGGTGTACTGGGTAATCTTGAAAATAGAATAATAAAAGGAATTCAAGCTGAAGAAGGTGAACTTCCAAGTTCAGTTGCAATTTATCTAAATGGACATTTAAAATGTGGTGGTACCATCATTGATGAGATTCATATTATTGTAAATAATATTAACAAATAATTATTAACTAAACATAAAACTATGATTATTTATTTAATTTATAATATCATTTTTATATAAATAGACAGCAGCTCATTGTCTTTATCAATCATCACCAAATGAATTGACTGTTTTAGCTGGATCAAATGATTTGTCTTCTTGGTCAGTAGTATCATATGATGTCAATAAAATTTATATTCATGAAGGTTTCATTAGTAATGGATCATTTGAAAATGATATTGCAATATTAAGTTTAAGCAGAAATATTGATTTTAATTCAGTAAGAAAAGCTATTAATTTACCAACTCAAAACACACCAGAAGATACTAATTTAACACTCAGTGGTTGGGGAAAAATTAAAAATTCAGATGGTACAAATGATTTACCAACAGATTTAAGAAAATTAGAAACTAAAATAATTAGTAATTCTTTGTGTAAAAAATGGTTATTACGTGAAATTATTGACAGTCAAATTTGTACATATATATCAAAAGGACAAGGAGCATGTGATGGTGATAGTGGTGGTGGACTTGTTGATGGTAATATCCTGATTGGAATTGCATCATGGATAGCAGGAAAAAATGGTTGTGCAACTGGTTATCCTGATGTATTTACACGTGTATATTCATTTATTCCATGGATCAAAAATATAATAAATAATTAATTATGTATATTTATTCAAAAAAAAAAAAAAATTAAAAAAATCATAATAACAAGTTTTTTAAAAATAAATTAACATAATTATTACTCAATATTAACTTGTTATTAACATGACAATAATGTGTTAACAAAAAGAGTCATAAAAAAAAAAAAACCTGGAAAAGATAAAATAGAAAATAAATTATTTTTTATTTTGTGGTTTTGCAATTAAAATAAATTTTTAATTGTTATTTATTTATTTTATAATTTATTTATAAAAATAGATTTTAATAAATAATATTAATTATTTTATTGTCTACATGATAAATGTCAACATAAATTGTCATTTTATTTTTTTAATTTTAATTAATTACGTTGAAATTTTAAATGACAATTATTTATTAACATTGAGTTATCGTAATCAGAATATCAATTAGATATTTTATTTTAAATATTTAAAATACATCAACAAATATGAGACAGATGTTTAATTTAAATACCAAATTTTTTTTTTATTTCGAATATGTGTATATATAAAATTGAGTTTTAATATAATTTTAATTATCGTAATTAATCATGTATCAGTTGGTAATTTTAGTAATCAGCAGCATCTTCATTCAAGGTACAGAAAATAATTACCAATCTTTTTTTTTTTTTTATAAACTTTTTATCATTTTAAAATTCCAAGTACAGCTGTCTTTAATTTTCTATCATTATCACCAAAAAAAAAAAATAAGAAAACAGTCAAGTATAAACGTTTTTAATAATTATTTCAATCAACAGATGTTTATGGAATTGTTGGAGGTATTGATACAAATATAATTGATTTACCATATCAAGTATCACTTCAACGTTCATCAAAACATATTTGTGGTGGAGTAATAATCAGTGATCGACACATTCTTACAGCAGGTCATTGTATTGATGGAATATTTTCATTTCCTTTCACTGAACTTACTGTTGTATCAGGTTCAAATACCCTCAATGACCTGATCAATGTTCATCTTGTTGATAATGTCATTGTACATCCTGCTTATGTACCTCGTGGTACAACTCAACGTGTCAAAAATGACATTGCCATTATAATTGTAAAAAATAACACAATCATAAAATTATAATATTCAAATAATATTTACATATATTTATTTTAACATAATTTATTTTTTATTAGCTAAAAAATTTGATAAAAGAAAATCAATTTCAATCAAGAATTAATTTACCAAATGAAAATACTAAAAGTGGAATTACAGCTGTTGTTAGTGGTTGGGGAAGAACTAGTATTGATAGTAAAACTTCAATTGTTCTTAAAAAAACAAATGTCAATATTTTAAATTCAACAGAATGTTTAGAACAAGGTGAATTTGTTGGTCCTGGACAATTGTGTGGTTTTAGTAGCCAAGGAAGTGGAACATGCAAAGTAAATTATTAATTTTTATTTTAAATATTTATTTGTATATTTAATTAATTTATATATTTTTTGTTGATTGTTTTAGGGTGATAGTGGTGGACCACTTGTTTATAAAAATACAATAATTGGAATTGTATCAACATCTGATAAAGAATGTCTACAAAATATACCACACACTTATACACGAGTTTTTACACATTTAAAATTTATAAAAAATATAATTTCTTAAAATTTAAATTATTTGTCAAATATAAATAAATTATTTCTCAAGGTTATTTTATTTTTTGTTAATTAAAAATTTTAAATATTATTTATTAATTATTAAATTTCATTCAACAATATGAATATTAAAAAAATAATAAATATTATATATTTTTTAAAAATATTTCCAATGACCCAATTATTTTTAATTAATTTTTTGATAATTTAAATTAATCTGTAAATAAAAAAAAATAAATAAATATGTTATCTCAATATCTGAGATAAAAGTTCAAGGCTTAAATTCATTAAAAATTTTTAAATTTAAATTATATTCATTTGTATTTTATTATCAAGTTGATATTTTAAATTTTCATAATGAAAAAATTTTTTATAATTATTAACAATCACATGATTATGTTATTATTTATAAATTTTTTTAGTAAGTGTTATTTAATAATTTAATAAAATAATAAAAAAAATTAATTGTTTAATAATAATATAATAATTTTAAGTAACACAAGGTGAATTAATAACAAGTAGAATTAAAAATGGTGAAGAAAGTAAAGAAGCTGAATTTCCACATCATGTTGCAATACGTCAAAATGATAAATATTTATGTGGTGGAAGTATTCTTGATGAGCTACATATAATTGTATCAATTATTTATTTATATTTACATCAACATTGTCATTATAATTGTAATAAAAATTATTATATTATAAATTTTTTAGACAGCAGCACATTGTGTCATTAAAAATAATAAAAAATTTAATAAGCTAAATGTTATTGCTGGAACAAATGACATTGGTTTTCGTTGGCCAAAAACTTATGGTGTTGATAAAATATATGTTCATCATGATTACGTTGATGAAAAATATGAAGATGACATTGCAATATTGAGGGTAAAAAAATATATATGTATTTAAAAATAATAAAACTTATAAAAACAAACTTTTGTCCTCTCTATTAATAATAATTTTGATAATTTAGCTGGATGAAAATATTAAATTTAATGATAATAAAAAACCAATTAAATTACCTTCAAATAATACTCCAGATGAAAGTAATATTGTTATCAGTGGATGGGGTAGATTAGATACAAATGGTAATCGTCCATCATTATTGAGAAAATTATCTGCAAAAGTTATTAAAAATTCAAAATGTCAAATTCAAATTGGAAGACGTATTTATGACAGACAAATATGTACTTATGCACCACATGGTGCTGGTGCTTGTTTTGTAAGTTTAAATAATACTATAATAATTTAATTGATAATTATTTTGTATTTAATTTCTGGTTAAAAAATTAAAGGGTGACAGTGGAAGTGGACTTGTTGATGGTGATATTTTAGTTGGAATTGTTTCATACATTGTTGGTGTTGGATGTGGTAGATTTTTTCCAGATGTTCATTCACGTGTGTACTCTTACATTTCCTGGATCAAGAAAATAATTGAAGATGATAATAAATATTATTCAAAAAGTATATTTCCATTTTTCAATTAAATTAATAATAAATATTAAACAATATTTTAAATAAAATTAAACAATTTAATCAATCAAAAATTAATGTTAAATTATTTTTTGTCATAATTTAATCAAGTACATTTGACAGTATAAATAAATAAAAAACTATTCAGTCTTTAATCTTGAAAATAAATGTTGAATAATAATATATATAAAAAAAATTAAAAAAATTATATATCTTTGGTATATAATGTTGTCTTGAGTCGTGGGAAATCTCATCTCTATATGACCCCTTTTGTGGTTTTGACTTACCCATCAGAAAATTTTATGCAAATGCATAATTTAAAACTCATCAAATTTTAAAAGACACTAATTTTATAATTTTAAATAACGCGTCTTTGTACATATACTGTTTAATAAAAAAATAATTAAGATGAAAATAAATATACTATCAAAAAAATATAATTATCATAAAAGTCATATTAAAATTTGAAAATAAAAATCATTCAATTATATAATAATTTTTTTAAAATTTATTTTTAAATATTTTTTGTTTAAAAAAATTAAACTTAATGTATTTAATTATATTACATATATTTTTAATAAAGACTTTGATTTTTAAAATTATTTCATTTTGTCGAGATGTTCTCACATTGTCAAGTTGTATAAATAGTTGTTGAGATAATTACAGTCTTCATGATGGAATTAAGAAAACTTAACAGATAACTTTGTTGAGATTTTATATTTTATAATTATTTATTTATTATTATTTATTTATATATATATTTTTTTTATTTATTTTGCAATTTATTTATAGGTGTATGCCGACGTTTTCTTTACATTTAAAATTATTTTCATTCCACGTGTCTTTGTTAAAAGTGGAATTTTATTTAATTACTTTGTACTTTCAATTGATTGTACAACTGATGATTAAATATAAAATATTTTATATTTATTTTAAGTAATAATAATTGATGGAAAATATCAATTTTATATATTAATTTTGGTTATATAAAATAATAAATAAGCAACATTTGCAAATGAATCATTCAAATTTTAGTATATTTTATTAATTAATTTTAATAATTTATTAAAAAAAAAATTACAATTAATCTTTTTTTATTTTTAATAATAATTTTTATTGATAAAAAAATTTATATC
This sequence comes from Lysiphlebus fabarum, assembly GCA_011426435.1. Lineage (NCBI taxonomy): Eukaryota > Metazoa > Arthropoda > Insecta > Hymenoptera > Braconidae > Lysiphlebus > Lysiphlebus fabarum. The sequence goes on along the minus strand of WSYQ01000021.1, from coordinate 395,719 downwards.
AATTAATTTTAAAATTAAAAAACAACACAAAGATATATGTAAAATAAAAAATAATTTAATTGATTAGTTTATTCATTTGACTGTTTAGAATAATAATTTTTTTATTAGTAAAAATTTTTGCGTGAGACACGCAAGAATACCATCACTTTGCTTCGATAATACTTAAATGATTTATCGTTGATCGATTGGCAAAGTAAAAATATATATTCAGCCAGTTATATCCAGCCAAGATGAGCATAAACTTTATACATTGTAGTATCAATAAATCAAATGATGCTAGCTCGTATTTCACCATTTTAAAAGTATCAATTTTCCAGAGGTGAATTGGATAACGAGAATAGAAAATCTATATATATATATATATTAATATTTTTTTTATTTTTTTATTTTTTATTTTTATACAATAAATACTTAGCGATTAAATATTAAAAATAATAATTTAAAATATAATTTTCCCACTCAATGTCAATGTGAGTAGTGACCTAACATTAGCCCTGTGATTATTCAATTAAATAAATAATAAATTTATGAAACTTTTTTATGGAATTATATTTAATTATTTTATATATAAAATTAAAATTATTTGATGAATGAAAGTGAGACAGGGTCAATGACATTGTTGTTATATAAAATAGTGAAAAATTATTATTGTTGTCATAGTTGTTTGTAATATCACGTACATCTTGATGATGAGTAATGATAATTTATCTTGTAATTACATATATGTACACAATGTTTATATATATCTTAAGAAAATAAATAATATAATATAAAAAAAATAATATTAAAAGAGATCAACGATTAACGTGACTTCTAGTTCTTTTTAAGTGTCTCATTTATTATTTATTATTTTTAGTTTTTTTTTTTTATAAAATTATTTTTGTATTGTGATATATTGTTATTATTATTTTTATGATTAATAACAATGTTGACATTTAAATTGTTATAAATATCTAAATATATAATTAATTGGTGTATTGTTATTTTGTTATTGTTGATAATTATGAAAATTGGAATTTATAATTAGGATTAGTTGAATAAATAAATGAAAATCAATTTTGAAAATTTATAAACTTTTTTTTTTTTTAATATTTGAATAATTTTTTTTATTTAAAAAGGTCACAAATAATTGAAATAAATACTTGAAAACTACAGGATAATTATTTAAGAGTGTTTTTTGAATAATAGAATTAAAATATCATTAATAGATTGATTAGAAATATTTTCTCTAGGATCCATATGAGTTTGCAAAAGTCAGACTTTCTCCAACTCATTTGGAAATTATAAAAAAATCAAAATAAATTATAAATAATTGAAATAAATACTTGAAACTTACAGGATAACTATTTTAGGGTATTTTTTCAAATAATGGAAGCATAATATCATTTATATATTGCCCAGGAACATTTTTTCTAGCAAAAGTCATGGCCATTTCGAAATAATTATAAAATATTTATTGAAAAAATTAAAAAAACTTATAATAAATATTATTCAATAAATTTGTAATAAATCTTCAATAAAAAAAAAAAAAAAAAACAAATTCAAAAAAATTAAATTGACATTTAAATAACTAAAAATATCAAAAGATAATTATCAATATATATAATTCAAAAAACAAATAATAATAATTTTTATCATTTAAAAAAATAAATAATATTTATGATGATAAATAATTTTATAAAATCCCGTCAAACTTGAACAATAACAATCGATTAAATAATAAAATAAAATAAAAATAAATATATTTTCAGATAAAATTGATAGCAGCAGCAACAGCAGCAGTCTACTGGTTGTAATCCGGCTGTTGATGATGCCAAAACCAATCTTGTATCATCTTGAAATAGGTGACTATATAACTGCCGATAATAGTTGTTCGCCTCAGGGATCAATGGTAATTAATAGTTTACGAGTACGGTGTTAAGAATTATCATTCATAATCAGAAAATATGCGTGACATGAATATTCCATTGGATCGTTGTAAAAATATACTTACACTTATACATCTTGTGATTAAAAAAAAATAATTATATATATTTATTTTTTATTTATTAAATACTTGCAATATGAACAAGGCATTTCACAGTTCTCCCACGTAATAATCTACTGGTTTTTTTTTATCTATATATATAAATTATCCAATAAATATAATTATTATTATTATTTTTTAAATAAAAAATTAAAAGCATTAAAGCATGTCACCCTGAGGGTTTTTTTTTTAATATTTCACTGCAATTTGTCTGTACAATAGCCAAATAAACAATCATTTTTAATATTTTTTTTCATTTTTTTTAATTAACTTTTTATTTATTTTATTATTAAAATTATATTTTGCAAAAAAAAAAAAAATCTAATAAAAGTAAAATTTTAATATTTTAAATTTTATAATTATTTATTTTTAAAATTAACAGTAATTTTTTCGAGTTGAAATTATTTTAAATTAATTAAAAATTTAAAAATCTAATAAATTTATAAATATTTATATTGTAATAAAAATTAGTTTAAAAGTATTAAAATTTCTGTTACATTTATCCGGCACCGTGGCTTAGTTGGCAAAGCGCCTGTCTAGTAAACAGGAGATCGGGAGTTCGATTCTCCCCGGGGCCTCATTCGGTGTAATGATTGGATTTATTTTTTTTTTGCTTTTTATGATAAAAAATAAATTAAATAACAATTAATAATTAATCAACATATTTTTAATCATTAAATTTTTTTATATATATTTTTTTGAAAGTCACAATCATTCCATCAATTTTAATTCTAACAGTTTTTTTTTTTTTAAAAGTTTTTTCCATTTAAATTATCACTGCACTTCTTGTGTCAACAAAAATTAACAAAAGAATTATTCAAATCGGTATCTTGTTGTATTTAAAATCTAAATTCCACAGTGCTTATATACAATTTATAATTCTTTTCTTGTACTTTCAAATAAATAAACACCTCATTGAATCAAACTAAAATAAATAAAAAAAATATAAATAAATTTAAAATCCAATTACCATTATTATTATTATGTAATTCTAAATAAAAAACCAATATGTTCCTATTTTTTTTAAATTTATTTTATACTTTTATCTGATTTTAAATTTATCCATTTTAGTTATTCAATTTACGTATTCAACAAGTCAAAAAAATAAATTAAAAAAATATTTTTTTACAACCTTACGTGATGTCCAATTATTGCAAAAATTTTATAAAAATATATTGTCATCAACAAAAAAAAAAAAACCTCTCCAGTGTTAATTTAAAATAATAATAATAATAATAATTTTTTATGAGATTTTTTTATATGAATATTTAAATCTACATTTGGTATTTTTTTTTTTTTTTGCAAAAAACATAAACAAAATGACATTTTTTTTTTTTTTTTTTGGTTAAAAAATAAATGTTCAAGTATTGGTGTGAAGAGTAAAAAATAATATAAAAAAAGGGTTAAAAGTTGTAAATATTAATATGAAAAAAAATAAAAAATATAATAGCATTAGTAACATATTAATATATGCAAATAAAACGTGAGGTTAGCTACCCTCCAGGTGGGAGATACAACACAGAATAAAATCAGCAAAAAATTATACTTGGCATATTATTATTTCATCTTTAAGATGAGTATGAGAATGAAAGTTAAACTCAATGAATAAACCAGCATAATAAATGCAAATAATTTTTTTTTTTTATATTTTTTACATAGAGATATCAAAGTCTGCATTTAATCCTCGGTGTTATATGCAACACAAGCTTAGTCAACATGAAATTTATATATATGACTTTAGACAACTTGATCAAAATGTTTGTTGTTAAATAAAAAATATAAATAAAATTATAATCCAAATGGAATTTACAATATTTTTTTTATTTATATATATATATATATTTTTTTTACAACTATAAATACAAGTAAATTATTTAGTTGACATTGATGATGTTATTTTTCTAATTTATAAAAATAAAAAAATTATTATTTTTCTATTTATTTTGTGTTATTATTTTTGATAGTAATTTGTTATTTTTTTTTTGGTAAATTGGAATAATCATGTATTAATTTTATTGTTGGTTGTATTATTTTATTATTTATTTTGATAAATTTTTAAAGCCAAGGGGTCTATGTTGGTCAGTAACTTATGGGCTAAGTGGTGCATTTTTTTTTATGTTACTGTGAATGCATTGAGAATTGCATGTGGGCGAAGCAGGTTGTTTGCATGTGTTCATTAACCAAAGATTTTTTAAAAATTTTATATATTTATTTATTTATTTTTGTTATTATTATTTTACTTGTGATTGTCTAGCCTAGAGATTCCAGGCTAAATTACATCCCACGTTATTGAGATTGTTTTTGTTGTTTGATTGATATATTTTTTTATTTTTAAATATTTAAAAAAATAATATAAAAAAGTATTTGAATCTTGTCATTTTATAGAGAAATTTTTTGATGCATTTGTTAAAAAGATTAAATGATTTTTATAATTTAATAATTGATTTATTATTTTAAATTTTGAAAAGTAGTTAATGTTTGACATTTATAATTGTAATTTTATTTATTATAAATATTTTGTTATTTATTTACTGAGTAAACAATTAATTAATTAATTTAAATTTGATGAAATTATCTTGTTTATTTTTATTATGACAACACTTGTTGTTAAATGATTATTAAATTTAATTTTTTATAATAAATATTCAAGTGTCTAAATATATTTAAGTATCTATTTAAAAAAAATTAAATGTCACGTTGATTTTTAAATATTAAATTGAAAAAATAAAAAGTAAAAATTATATTGATGTTATTTTAAAAGATACTGGTCATCAAATAATTTATTAAAAAAAAAAAATTTCTACATTCTCTTTTTCTTTTTTTTGTCTATTTGATTTATCTGTATTTTTTTTGTATTATTTTTTTTTTTCATCATACATGTTTTGTGGAGAATAAAAAAAAAAAAAAAATATTAAAATCATCAATTTCCTGTTTTCTCGTAAATTATTAGTTGATTTTTAAATAATTTCTTTGAATTTAATAAATATATCCAATATTTGAAATAAAAGTGAATGTTAGTAAAATGTGAAAGTGATCATTTATAAAAAAAAATATTTAACAAAAATATTTTTTTAAATTTAATATTATCTGATAAAAAATTGAAGCAAAAAAAATATAAAAAATATAAAATAATTTAATTATAAATTTATTTTAATGGGCTATTATATTATAAACAATTTGTTATTTAATTTTTTATAAAATTTTATTTTATTTTCAAGTGTAGGTAGTCAAAAATTGATCATCAAGTCGGTTTTCTTTGATGACAACAACATTTAATTTACCAGTAATAATAATAAAATCATTTAATGCGAATCTTTGACGCGTTAAATCACCAAGATATTTTATTTAACTTGCACTTTTATTTAAACATTAATTTTTCCTTCTCATCTTTTTTTTTTTTTATATATCATTCATAAAATTATATTAACATTTTAATTTTTTAAATATACTTTTTTGCATTTACATTTATTTTAAAATATTTTGTACATCACCGAATAAAATTTCGATTTATAAATTTGAAAAATAATCATTAAATCATGCACGCAATGTACAAAGTTTCTCATTGAAATAAAATTGAAAATATATATGATTTTTTTTTTACAGTTACTTGTGTCTTATTCAACAGTATAATTAGTTTTTTAAAAAATACAAAAATTTGATGATGATATCCTTCTTCAATTAGGGCTTAATTCCATACCAAGACCACTTTCGTCTTGAAAACCAAGCCAAGACCAAGACAAGACTGGATACAGTCTTGGCATATTTACTCTTGGGTGCAGCCACAGTCTGTTTTGTAAAAATAAGGCATTTTAGTCGAAATAAATTTTTCTAAGTCGAAATTTAATCGGGTTATGATTGAATTGAGTTAACAGCAATGTAAAACGTTGTTTCGAAGTATTAAATAAATTATTTCTTCTCATTTTGAGATTTTATTGGGCTTTAAAGCAGACTTTTACCTCCAACTTTGAGTCATTTTTGTAAAAATAGAACATTTTGGTTAAAATAAATTTTTTTGAATTATGATTTCATTAGATTATGATTGAATTGAGTTAACAACAATGTAAGACGTTGTTTCGAAGCATAGAATAAATTATATCCATTTATTTTGAAATTTTATTGGACTTTGAAGATAACTTCTACCTCCGACTTAGAGTCAGCTTTTTGAAAATGAGACATTTTCCTCAAAATAAATTTTTCTCGGTTTAAATATTGAAATATTATGGTTGAATTTAGTCAACAACAATGAAAGACGATGTTTCAAAGCATAAAATAAATTATATCCATTCATTTTGAAATTTTATTTGACTTTGAAGATAACTTCTACCTCCGACTTAGAGTCATCTTTGTGAAAATGAGACATTTCGATTAAAATAAATTTTTCTCGGTTTAAATATTGAAATATTATGGTTGAATTTAGTCAACAACAATGGAAGACGTTGTTTCAGAACGTAAAATAAATTATATCCATTCATTTTGAAATTTTATTGGACTTTGAAGATAACTTCTACCTCCGACTTAGAGTCAGCTTTTTGAAAATGAGACATTTTCGTCAAAATAAATTTTTCTCACTTGTAATATTGAAATATTTTGATTGAATTTAGTTAACAACAATGGAAGACGTTGTTTTAGAACATAAAATAAATTATATCCATTCATTTTGAAATTTTATTGGACTTTGAAGATAACTTCTACCTCCGACTTAGAGTCAGCTTTTTGAAAATAAGACATTTTCGTAAAAATAAATTTTACTTACTTGTAATATTGAAATATTTTGATTGAATTTAGTCAACAACAATGGAAGACGTTGTTTCAAAGCATAAAATAAATTATATCCATTCATTTTGAAATTTTATTGGACTTTGAAGATAACTTCTACCTCCGACTTAGAGTCAGCTTTTTGAAAATAAGACATTTCGATTAAAATAAATTTTTCTTGGTTTGAATATTGAAATATTATGGTTGAATTTAGTTTACAACAATGGAAGACGTTGTTTCAAAGCATTAAATAAATTATTTCTGTTGATTTTAAGATTTTGTTGGACTTTGACGCAAACGTCGACATCCGAGCCATAGTCAGTTTTTTGGAAACAGGGCATTTTGGTTGATAATAATTTTTCTAAGTTCAAATATAATGGTTTTATGATTCAACGGTGTAGACAACAGTGAAAACGAAATTAAATTTAATAATAAAAAAAAATCAATTTAAATTATTAGAAAACTAAATTTAACATTGTTTGAAAGTATTTGATGAATTAATAAATATAAATTAAATTCATTTTCAATAAGAACAATAAAAATAATAAAAATGTTTCATCAATTTAAATTTTAAAATAACAAATTAATTTAACAGTAAATAAAATGACGTTACAAATTTTATATTTCGATCAATATTATATTCAAAATATCATTAATATTGTGTCTAGTATTATTATTATTCATTTATTATATTTTAATTCATTTTTTTTTTTTTTTTTTCATCAAAAAGTGATGTGAGTGTTGCAGAAATAAGATCCAACATATAACGTGAAAGTTTAATCGTCACGATCAATATGCTTCTTTATTATATATTTTTTATTTAATTTATTTATTTATTTTTTTATTTTAAATGTATATTAATATTCTCTCTTTCATCTTGATATTTGATTTTTAGCCTTTGGATATATATTATGATGTTTATGTGTGTTGGATCTTCTTTAATATATATAAAGCTAAACAACGACACAACGAAAAATCTTGAAATGTTTTTATATAAATCAACAAGAGTTCAAGAACCCTTTTAAAATTTTAGTTTTCTATTTTTTTATTTTTTTTAATATTCTTTTTTTGTATTTATATTTGCAGTCTATTTTTTTTTTAGAAGCTGACTGGTCAATATTTAAAAGACTTATGGCTTAGCAGTAGCTTATTTATAAATAAAAAAAAAAAATGAAAAAAAGTTATTTAAAATATATTTATATAAATTTTATAATTATTAATAATTTTTTAAAGAATTAGTTATTGTATTTTTAAAATTAAAAACTTCAAAAAAGTTGATAATTAATTTTTTTCTAAAACAAACAGATTCATTTGAAATTTGTTGAATTTTTTTAGTAAAAATAATTTAAATTTTTGTTGTCCAAAAATTAATTATTCAATTTGTCAAGAACATGTTGATTATTTTTGTTTATAATATTATTTTTTTATATTTTAAAGATGAAAAAATAAAAATACAATTTAATTGTTGAGCTTAACATTTATCTACTTGTAAATAATGTTGTACTTGACTCTTTATTACATGATAGAGTCAAATAACCATTTGCACGACTGATGACCACTATTTATCTTATAACTATACACTTTTTTCGATATTGAAAAATAACCCAACACATCAACACTCAGTATCAGCACGAATAAACGATCAATTGTTTTTTATTTTGAATTTCAAATATTACAATAATTTTTTTATTATTTTGGCTTATCGATTATTTTGATTGTTCTCACGTTGAAACATCAAGTTATCATCATGAAAATATTATTTATTCATTTATTAAACAACTTTAAAAATAGCCAATTTAAAAATGAAAAACATCTTTTTAAAATATTAATTTTAAATGATTCAAAATTAATATTTTTATGAAAACTTGTCTCATAAATATTGATAAATAATTAACCAATTAATTTAAAAAAAAAAAAAATAAATAAATAAAAATATTTCAATAACACTGCAAACTATATTATTATAATTAAAATTTATATAAAAAAAAATGAAAATTAAATACAAATTTCGATCATAATAACCCCATGGTTTCTTAGCAAAAATAATAATTGACATTTAGATTGACAGAGATGTTGTTTGTTTATATATATAACACAGACACCATAAAAATTCATGATATATTTACCTAGTAGTATCAAAAGCAAGACCAAGTAGTTGTTAGTTGAATACTTGAAGTAGTAGGGTGTATCATTGCCCAGGTGAACGGAGTTTACTGTCAGTTCTTTCTAGACCATAGACATCGAGTCATCCTGTGAGTTGTTTTAATCCGTATTTCATCTAGGTGAAAAATATAAATACACATCAAAAAATTAATCACGTTATTATCATCAATAATTATCACAAAAAAAGTTATCTTAATAAATTCATTATTATTGAAAAATTTAAATGAAAAAATTGACAAATTAGTATCAATATTAAACAAGTGTTATAATTAAAATGTGAAAGTGTCAATTGATGATGATTTCCGATGAATTAAATTATAAAAAAGTGAGTAAATATAATTATTAAATTATTAATTAATTAATTTCAATTTTTGGGTAATAATTTAGAGAAAAGAGAGAGAAGAGAAGTGAAATAATATGATATTGAAAAGGATGGGAATAAAAAGATAATAATATAAATATTTATTTAAAAAAAAACATTGTTAGATTGACATTTGAGACAAAATACATACCGGCAAGAATGACGAGGCCATTGGCTTTTACTTTCTTTAACCGTTTGAATAATTTGACGTCACGCTGTCTTTTAAATTTTCTACAACACTAGATGAAAATTTTTATATAAATATCTGTGTTTGTGTGTGCATCATCATGCCAAGATGATTGTCTATCATCAGCAAAATTATTATCAGATAAATTACTCTCTTCTAGACAAAGAATCATAACTTGTTTTAAATTATTTTTATAAACAACATAATTTATAAAAAAAAAAGAATCAAATTTATTTATTAATTTTTTGTCTATTTAATTTATTTTTGTTTAAAAAAATTTAAAAAAATAAAAATAAATAATTTGATTTATACGTTTTTTTGATCGTAAAAATTTGTTACTTTTTAAATAAAAAATAGTAAAATGGATTAAAACATAGGCAAGATCATTCAAGGGTCAACAAATATTACTATTAAAAAATAAAAAAAAATAAATGAATAATTATTTTTATTATATTTTTGTTTATTTGTCTTGCAAGTCAGAAAGATATTATGTAACAAGACCTCGGCCTTGTCGAAACAACTTTTGTCGGCGAAAGTTTTTTTTGATAATAAAATTACGACATATTGAAATTCGCATTAATCATTAATTCTGCTTCTTCAATAATAATATGTTTTTTTTTTTTTTTTTTTTTTTTGTTCAATTTATTCTTCTTCTTTTTCTTTTTTGATAATTTTATTTTTGATATAATTTTATTCAACTGATTTCTTGTAATTAATGACTCAAATCATATCGAGTCCTTTGACTTCCTACAATTTTTTTTTTTTTTTATATTTTTTTTTTCAAAGCGTAGGTTAAATAAATTGCGTGGGTTTAATTTATAGATCGATATGTTTATAAAAATCATAAAGTTAACTTGTTTTTATTAATGCATCTTTCTCAATGATGCCAATTAATTTTAAGCAATTAATTTTAATTTTTTATTACACTTAATTTATACAAAAATTTAATAATTTTTGTCAATTAATTTTATAATTTGATAATTAATTTTTTACTCAGATTATTTGTAATAGAAATTGAAAATTATTAATAATGATGAAATTATTTTTATTTATTTATTTAAAAGAAAAATATAAAAAGAAAATTAAAATTATAATATTGAGAAAGGTCATTTACATCTCAAGGTAAATATCTCAAATAATTTCACAATATATTTTATTTAATTTGAGATAATACGATAAAAATTATTTAAATATATATTTCATATACAAAAGATTTAATCTAATAATATTTACTATGATATTTTAAATTTAAAAAAACAATAACAATCAATATGGAAATTAGTAAAATCATTAAATAATTTATCTAATAATTATTTAAAAATAATTTATTTTATCAATATTATAAATAATAATTTTAAAAACATTTAAATATTAATTTTACATTGTTAATTATTATAAAATTTATAAATAATTATATTGAGAACAAAAAAATTAATGGTTTGTTTTACAAATTATTGTGTTGTCAATAAATTTTTCACATAAAATAACAAAAAATATTCAACAAAATTATCAAGATGAAAATCACAATTGAATTTTCATCTTGAGAAAATAAAAAAATAGTAACATTTTTAAATAAACAATAGAGTAATCATTTTTTTATAAAAATTAATTGTTTAAATATAAATTTTTATATGTGAAAAAAAAAAAAAAAATGAATGAAAAATGTTTCATAAATAAAAATAAATTAATTTGCAATTTAAAAATAAATCCATGTGTTTTTTAATAAAAAAAAAATTGTAAAAACAATTTTTATGTCATCAAGATATTTTTTTATCAGTAATTATTGTAATTGGTATATTTTTTTGTTGTTTTTTGTTGTTTTTGTTGAATAAGATTGATTGATTGACAAACAAGTTAAAGTTGACTATCTTAACTTAGTGACAAGGTGCGTGTGCACGTGCGTGGTAATAAATACACGTGACATTTGACGTGAATATGTCTCTCACAACAGTTGAGTGTTGTCTTCATGAACAACAACAACAACAACAACAACAACATCTTGATGTGCTTGATGAAATCTTGAGAGACTATATACGTAATGTGATAATAAAAAATAATGTTACACGAGATTGTTGTAAAAACAACTGTCAATTTCATTTGTAGAAATTTTTTCTTTTTAATTTTTTAATTTTACTTTTTATATAATTTATTTTATAATTTTAAATAATTTGTATTTTATTTTTGAATAAATTAGTGTTGTTTAATTGATGTAAAATTAAATTGTTTTATTTTTTATTTTGATAGATGTTTGTTAATAACTTTACAGCTAAAATTTGAGCTGCTAGTTTTTTTTTTTTTTTTTTAAATAAAATTACTCCAATTATTTAATTATTTTTTATATAAAATTATAAATTAAATATTTTTTTATATTTTGGTAAAATGTATTTTTTTAAATCAACATATTTATCCATTTGATTTATATATTTTAAAATATTATTTTTTATTTGTTAAAGATATATAAAAATGAATGAAAAAGAAAGATATTGCTCGTCAATGTCAATAAAAATAAAATAAAAAATTTTTTAAATAAAAAATAAGAGTGTCAGATTTTACGATCAGTTGAAAAGTTTAAATTTTTATTATTTTTTATTTCTTTGCTCTCGTGCAAAATTCCATTTTGTATATTGCATTGTAAATATTCTGATGATATTGGAGAGAAGCAATACTTGATGTTGCATATAATATGGGTGTGTTTGAAGTTACAGGAGGCACTTGTATATTATATGGTGTATAAAATATATTGGTATGAATTTTTTTTTCAATGGTTAAAAGAGAGAATAAAAAATATCTTGATAAAGGTCATTTGCACCAAATTGCTATGTGTTTTATTTTCACGTATGTATATTAACTCACTTGTACAAAGCAGAGAACAAAAATCATCTTAATTTTTGTAATTTCATTTTTTATTTAAAAATTCAAAATTTAATTTCTTTTTTCTTTAAAAATCTCACAAATTTTATACGATATTTGCACATCATCCAATTATTTTAAAATACAAATTCAATTTATTCATCTCCAAATTTAAAAAAGCTCAAGTTCAATTTTCCCAATAATTTTCTTTTTTTCCATTAAATTTTTTAACTTTTCTTTTGATTCTTTTTTAAAAATTAAAAAATACAAATAAATATAATTTAATTTTCATTTAATTACTGTATTAATTAAATCTATATATTTTATTTTCCAAAAATAACATAACGAGCTTTTTTAAAACCAATTTTTTTTTTTCATTAAAATTTTACAATTATACCTTTAACTATATATATTTATAATCCATGTATATTTAAATATATTTTAATAATAATAATAATAATAAATAAATATAAATATAATAATAATAAAAAGAATGTGTGCAAATGATTGCTCACGCCCACTTAGATTGAGGAAATGTCTTGAAAGATATGATTGATTGGATAATTCTTGACCGGCCTTACCTTTTTGCCTACTTTCAAATAACTCTTTTCTCATTTACCGAAGATATTTAACATCACACTCTTAATTGAGATAGTGAATCATTTATTTATTATTTCATATTTTATTTTATTATTTTTTTTTGATATCCACTTATATTATTACTTTATTTACTTACAAATAAAATTAAATAAAAAATAAAAAATTATACATCTACCTACACATCTCCTTCAAAAATTTACAACATTAATTTATTTATATAAAAAAAAATAAAAAAAAAACCAATTTATAATATAAAAACAATATTACTATAAAATAAAAATATAAAAATTTTGTATTAAAAAATCAAAAAAATAAAAATAAAAGTCTTCAAGTGTAATATTCAAATCATCATATTTATATTTTATTTTTTTATATAAATATTAAATAAAAGTGTTGAAGTATTTAAATCCATATATAACTAGTGTGCAAATATATTTTATTATTATATTTATTATTTATAATATTTTTTTTTGTATTTAAATTAAAGACAAACATGAAATGTCATTAATGCGACCTTCAAAGAAATCATACAAGTTTTTTTGATGTACATTTTTTATATTTAATATCTCACTTGTTTATCAATCTCTATCTCACTTTTTTTTTATAATTTTATTTTTTTTAAATAATATATATTTTTTTTTTTTCATTATATTTTTCTATGTGTTATATACAACCACAACCACACACGATTATCTTCGGACACCTTTTTATATGCTGCCTATTCAGGGTCATCCATTGTCATATACTCGCGTTTGTCAGAGACGCATAGTTTTATTTATATAAAAAAAATTTTTTTTTTTTTTTTTTTAATACGAATTGTTAATAAATACATGTACAATTGTAGTGAAGCTATATAATCGTTTAAAAATAAAAATAAAAAATAATATTTCATTGTCTAAAAATGATTGAGTGAGAAGTAAGTCATTTTTTTTTTTTTTTTTTTTCATTTTTTTTTAAAATTTTTATTGATGTCATTGAACTTGGATAATTTGTTAATTTTTTTTTTTGATTATTATATTTTGTATTTTAAATTTATTTATAGCCACTGTTGACAATTGTAATCTATTAATTTGAATTATTAAAATTAATTTTTTAAGTTGGTGTGAATTTTTTTTTTTTTTGGTAAAATTATTTGAATTATTTTTTGTTGATTTTTTATATTTCCTGCGGCACTTTTGATTTATTTTATGTAACTTTTATAATTTTTAAATGAGAGGGAAGTTTATGTATTTATATATATTTTTTATTTTTATATTTTTTTGTAAGTAATGCACTTTGAAAGCTGCTTTCTCTGGCAATGTCGAGTCAGTGTCCAGTTTATACTAAGTGTGTGTAATCAAGTGTATGCATAGCACTCATCTTTGATTTTTTATCTATTGAAAAATTATTTTTATTATTTTTATTATTAAATAATATATTAATGAATTTGATAATTGACTCTTTGATCTTTTATATTTTTTATTTATTTTAGTATTTTTAACACAATAGTCAAGTTTCATTGAACATTTTCTTTACGAGAAATTATTAATATTTTTTTAAATTTCTATTGATTTTAATCATTTTTTTTTTTTTTATATAATATATCAATTTTTATTTAGATTTTAAATTATTTATAGTTGAATAGATTTTAATTTTATATTAACATTGTTAAGCTTTATAGTAAAAAATTTCGACAAATAAAATTTCGAAATTTCAAATTTTCGAAAATTTCTATCATAGTTTCGATAAATTTACCAAATTGATAATAATTTTGTAATTAAATTTATATTTTAATGTTTAAAAAATAAAGTAGATTAATTTTATAATAATTTACATAAAATTTGTTTAAATTTGTAAAAAAAAAACAGTAAAGATTAAATAAATAAAAAAAAAAGACAATTGCATTGAATATTAAAATGACAATATTGATTATTGACATGCTTTTTCAAAATTCCTCGATGATTTTAGCATAATTATTTAGAAAATTTAAATGTAAATAATGATTACAATAAATAATAAAATAATTAATCATGAATTATTTATAAATTCTATATAATTTTATAAATAAATAATAAACAAATATTCAATAACGTCGTACGTGGGAGATATAAAAATTCAATTGGAAAAAAATCTATGCCCAAAGTTTTTATTTGATAAAATTTGTTATTCATATAAATGCATATAAATTATTTCATAATTTTTATATAAAATTGTCAAATAAATTAAATAATAAACTTTCTATTTTCATTTCTATAAATTTTATAATTTTACAATTTTAAATAAATTAAATATATTTATTTACTAAAATGAATATAAAATTTTTTTATTAATTAAAATTACTTTCTAAATATTATTTAACATCGATTTATGTTTTTCTAATAATTTACAATAAATATTTGAAAACTTTTAGAAATTTTTATCAACAAATCATTGATTTTTTTAAATCATTTTCTCTTCAAGATCATATTTTTTAAAAATGTCCAATGATAGATAAAAATGCATAAAAAATTTTGAAATTTTACCAGCAGTTTGTTTAAATAACAATACACAATCTCTAATTTTTTTATAATTTTTGGTCGGTAGGTTTTTTTTTAAATTAATTTATAAAGTTGACACTTTCAGTGCGCTCATGAGCGCTCTCCTAGCTAGCCAAGTATAATTTAGAAATTTAAAAATACAAAAATTTGTTAAAAATAATGCACTCAAATATCTTATTATTATTTTCTTTATCAAAACAAACAAATCATCATAATCCTTTCAATTATAAAATAAAAAAAAAAGGGTATTATCTCTAGATGAAAATTAACCATCAAATATTCGAAACAAAGAGAAATTTTTTAATATTTTTAATATCATAATTTATATTTTATATATAAAATTTTGCATGTATGCACAATTTACCGTTTTTGAAAGTATTTATTGCGGTAAATTGTACAAAAAAAAAAATATATTTTGACACATGAAGGATACATGATATTTTATATATATAAAACGTGAAAATATGCGTATATGGACAATGAATAAAAGGCCAAGGACGATAATAATCCTTAATTCTCAACTGTGCCATCAGAGACAATTTTATTTTGTATTTTTATAAATATATATTTAACTATTTTTAATAATAATAATAAACAAACATTAAATGCATTTTTTATTTTGATAAATAAATAAATAAATAAATAATCAAATAAATAAACCGTTATCTTCATGTTTAATATAAAATTATTGTATATTGGATTGATGATATTGATGTTATGTGTTATATCAACAAAATATATTACAACAAAATGCGTGTATGTGTTATTATTTTTAAATATAATTTATATACATTGAAATTATTTGATTAAATAAATACAGAAATATACTTTGTATATTATATTTGTTGGATTAAAAATAATATCAATATATGATAATAATATTAACAGAATTATTATGACGATGGTTTTGATACTGCTTGTGTATAAGCTCAAGGCAAAAATCAGAAATATCTTTACGCAGGATCATTGGCCTTTTGCATTTATTTATTTATATATATATATATATATATGAATGCACTTTTTATATGCACTTTACATATATACCTTACAACGAGTGCACTGAGTTACGTTGTGATAACTTTTGCACGTATTTTTATTTTTATTTTTTTTATATTTATAAAATTATTAGTGTTAATTTTATTACACAAACAAGTATTTGTTACAACTTGTGTTTTATAAATTTAAATATTATTTTTTATTATTTAAATAATTTTTTGAAATTTTTTTAAATTAACAATTGTTTAAATAATTTACAATTGATTGATTAAATATATTTTTAAAAATTATTTATTTTTTGTCATGAAAATTATTATAAATTATGATAATTTCCTGTTTAATGTATATAATAAAATGTAGATTTGAAAACGGTACTGATTATACAACTTGTTTTTCAAAATAAATAAATTACAAAAAAAAAAAAAAAAAAGTTTGTTAGTCATTGGAGAAGATATCCGTGACTCGTGCTAAATTTTTTCTTCACGCAATAATGTATTGAATAATAAATAAATAACAACAATGTATGACGTTTTTTTTTGAAAAATAAAAAATAAAAAAAGATGAGCTTAGCTATGATTTACCTATACAAATACATTTATATTATTTTAAAATGCATTTAATATATTAAAGAGTGACTTTGCGTGTCATGTAGGCGTTATCGATCGAATACCCTCGGGTATCTATGATTTTTTTTAAATCACATCATTACCCCAAGCATATTTCATTCTTCTGTATATTTTTCCTGTCATTGATAATAGTTGTATTCTATGGGTTTACAAAAAAAATTTACTATTTTTACTTAGAAAAAAAAATAAAATTTAATTTTAAACAAAAAAAAAAAATGTATAATTATTATTTTAAATAATTTTTTATTTAAATTTTTATTTTCTTTAAAAGAATTTTAATTTACAAAATAAAAAACGACAATTTTTATATTTTATTATCATTTCAAAATTGATATTCTAATTTAAATTACTTTCTAATGACATTTTCCAATTTTTTTCACTATAATAATTAAGTATTAATTTTTCAATTTAAAATTGTATATTTTGTAATACCTTAAAGGTACATCTATTGTCCACAGCTTGTCAATACAATATTTCAATTAAATAAAAAACAATAACAATATTTCCTCAAATAAATATTAAAAAAGTATAAAATTTTTTTGTCACTTGAAGTTTTTTAAAACAATAACAAACACTCAATTATTAATAACAAAATAATTTTATAATTAAAAAATAAAAAAACTAAACAAAATTATAATTAATATATGTATCTTGTTACTCATTGTTACTCAACAAGAATAAAAACCCTTCACCTAGTTTTTTTCATAATTAAATAATACTTGTTCATTATAACATAAAATAAAACACATGGTTAAATTGTGCGCACCCACAAACTTTTAACTGTGTGTGGGAAAAAAAATCTTTTATACATATAAAATTCCTTTTTTAACAAAAAAAAAAAAAAAAATAAATAAATAATATATATAAAAATATAAACAGCAAAGGGAATTAACTGTAGGAGGGAAAAGAGGGATTTACTGAGAGAACGGCACAATAACATATACCGGTATATACATTGAGTCTCTGTACTCATTATCCTTACGTGTCATTGTTGGCCTGTTAAAACAATATGTATACGTCCTTTACTCCTACACTAACTGTAAATACCTGTATAGACTAAATTCCACACGAGGTTATTGATAATTATTTAAAAATGTCATTTAATATACATAAAATTCTATCAACAATGAAAATGTCAAAATTATATTTTTATAATATTTATTAATATTTTTTTGTAATTTTGGATTTTTATTTTTGTGGTTAAATTAAATATAATTAAAAATTTAGCTACTAAATGTATATTTTATTTTAATTTTTATTTAATTTTAAAATTATAATTATATTTTTTAAAATTTTGTAAAATTATTTGGATTAGAAAATGAAAATTTTATTGGATTTTATTATATATTTTTTAATTGATAAATATTATTGGTATAAATAATTGAATATTTTTGATTTTATATTTAAAATTTGTATATAAAATTTAATTTAATTATTAGATAAATTGTGAATTAATTATGTTTGTTTTTATAAAAATATTTAATTTGTTTATTTAACATTTATTAACAATGAAAAAATTATACTTTCACATAGCAAAAAACTATAAATAACAAATAAACAATGATTAATTTTAATATTCTCATAATAAAAAAAGATAAATAATAATTCCCACATATAAAATAAACATATATCATGTTAAATTTGAATATAATAATTTAAACATCAAAAGTTTATTTAAAAAAAAATAAAATTGATTTTAAAAAAAAAAATCAAACAAAATCGAATAATATTATTATTCGATAAATAATAATAAAAAAAAAATTAAAAAATACAATAAACTATAGATAAAAAATTAAAAAAAAAAATTAAAATTAAAATTAAAAAATAGTGGGAATAAAGGGCGGCAAGTGGGAAGGCAAAGCACGATCTTGGGCGTGAGTATAATATGCTTCGGGAATTTGAACTAGAGTAGTAGCCCCAAGGGCCAGACTTTATATATTCCTCAGATATATACCGGCCACTTAACTTGATACCAGACCTATTCAAAAAATAAATCGAAAATAAATATATAAAAATATTAAAAAGGGCGGAGACAACAAAAGAGAGGCAATACCATGCATTTCTATTTTTTTAATTTTTTTTTTTTTTTAATATTTTTTACAATCATTGTGGTTCTCAATGTGTCACAAATAATATATCAAACAAAATCATCAATGAAAAGTATATTTATCAAAAAAAAAAATATAAATATTATCTTAATTTGTTTGTAAATATTTAAATTTTAGATAAATTTCGAAATTATTTGTAGAATTATTAAAACAGTAATTTTTCGAAATTTGTTTCGATAAATTAAACTGTTTTTTAAGTTTTTTAAAATGTTTATAATAATATCATTTTTTTATTCAAATTGAGATGTAAAAAGAAAGCTTTCAACCACGTAAAAAATAATAATAGAAATATTAAAGCTCAACCCTCATAAATCAATAGAAATTTCGAAATTTTGAAATCGAAAAATTTGAATTTCAAATGGAAATTTAATAATTAATAAAAATTGAAATCAATTCATTTCAATTACTCAATAATTTGATATTATAAATAAAAATATTGAATTGAAAATTGCAGTCCATGTTTAGAAATTGATTTATATATAAATTTATTTAGAAAAATCAGTTAAAGAAATATACCTATGTATTTAACCAAGTTGGAATGTATTATTTGAGTTATACATTTAAAGAGAGGAAATTTTTAAAATAGTGTGCCTTGAGGTAACTTGAATATGCCAGTTTTGGTTCCAGGAAGATGTTGCTAAGAATGGATCATGTTTATATAGTATTCTAACGGCGTTAAAGAGGTGCATCATTGCACTATAATCAGGGACACGCGCTCACATTCATATATATATATATATATCTAACAACAATTCATCTTAACCCGATAGGGTTAAGTATAGACTATTCAACTATAATATTTCAAAATAACGGATGCATATAACAAAAAAAAAATTTCACTCAAACAAACAATCGTGCTTATACCAAATTTAAATTAATTATTGTTATTTTTTTTTTCACATTTTTCTTCAACTCTTTAATTTATTTATTTAACTAAAATAAATAAAATAAGTGAATTGCTTTTTTTTTTAATCCAAAAAAATATTGGTAATTAATCAATAAATTCATATTTTTTCTTTGAAGAAAAAAAAAAAAAAACACCAAAATTGTTTCGAAATATTTTGAATTGTTTTTGTAATTTTTAAAAAAATTTTCAAGTAAATTTTACAATTGATTTTTGAAAGTTGAATATAATTAAAATTTAAATTACAAAAAAATATATAAATTAGCCATTGGCTACTGGCTGATTGATTTTTTTTTCTTCATAAAAAAAACACAACTGGAATTTAAAATAAAAAAAAATAATAATATTTATATGTTAAATATATATTTCCAATGGAATTTTTGGGCTAATTTTTGATTGCAGAATATCCTCATAATGACTTGTGATTTATCATCTTTTTAAATAAATTAAAAAAAAAAAACTTCAACACAGTTGATTAGGATAAAAGGATTAAAAAAAAAAATAAATACAATTCAGAATTTGCACAGCATTAATTTTAAAATGAAAAAAAAGAAATTATTAATTTTAAAATTTGTTGGTTTTTATATTTTTTTTCCAAATAATGTAAATTGATTTTTTTAATTTGTGATTTATTATTTAATTTAGACACTACCAATTATAACCAAATCAGTATATAAATAAAAAATTATTTATTTATTTATTTTATTGACTAAAAATAACCCTTTTTGTGTAAAATATTTTATACCATAATTACATTATTATTATGATATATTTTGATGTACAAAAATTTTATAAAATACACATTATTATTTGTGATGAAATAATTTTTCAACGTCTGTAAAACATGATGTGTTAAATTTAAATATTAAGATAGACGTAATAATGATTATGATAATAACAACACAACATAAATTACAAAATCGTGATGATGTTAACCCAATTACCTGATTTTATAAACAAAAAAAAAATATATATATAATAAAAACAAATTTATTTTATATAAAAAAAATAGATACATAATATTTTATTAAAAAAAAAACATAAATTACTGATTTATAATTGAAAATGTAATATTTCATCACGATGTTATTATTATCTCAGTGAAATATATATTTCAACTTTTTTATTAAAAAAAAAATATAAAATTGTTTTATAATAGTAATTGTTATGATTTTTTTTTGCAATTAGATATATTTTTTTAATCATTCTAATAATTTAGTGAATCAATTTTTTTTTGATACATTTTATTATAGCAAAACAAGATTGGTGGTCTCATAAATTTAAAATTTTTTGCCTGCATCATCAAATAATTGTAGTCAATATAAAAAAAAAAAAAAAAATTGCCAAAAAAATAAATTCAATCCTTGGGGGGATGGTACGTCATTAAGTGCAAAGGTTTAGACTTTTTTATATTGTTTTTATTTATTATTTTATTTATTACTATTTTGTTATAAATTTTTAATTTTTTTTATTTATTTTTTGATATACAAAAGCATCTAGTTAACCTGTGATTTTTTTATTTCTTTTGTATACCGGTAGCAGCGATGGAAGATTCAAGACAATAGCGTCTACAAAAGTAGCAAACGATAAATTGTTGAGAAGTTGAATGAAAAAAAAATAAGATTAATATTTTTTTTAAAATAAAAATTAAAAAAATAAATTCAAAGAGGGGATATTATTATCTATGTTGTTGAATTTAAGCCAGAATAAGTTAAAATCTAAATCAGTTTTTTTTTTTAATTTAATTTTTTTTTTTTTTTTTTTTTTTTTTGATGAAAAGAGTTAAAAGATGCTCTCAAAAGATATTTACAGACATACCAATGTTTGAATCACAAAATATCTATTACAAACAACCAATTAGGAAAATTTTTTTAAATTTTTTTATAACAAATAAAAAAAATTTATTGGTATTCAAGTTAAACTTGATTCAGGAATTTTTTTATTTAACTTTTATTTTATAAATATAGTTTTATTGAAAAACCACTGGAATTTAAATTTAAATTTTAATTAATTAAAAATTAATAAAATTATTGTCCCAAAATTTATAAAAATTATAAACAAATAAACTTATAAATTTTCAAAATAATTTATCAAATTTGACTGTTATAAATTTCATAAATAAAATTTAAAAAATTACAAAGTCAAAAAATCCACAAAATTTTAAATTTAATTACAATCAATCATTATCAATTTATTGTAAAAATTACTTAAATAAATAAAAATATATAAAATATATCAACAATAATATCAACATTTAATTAAAAAAAAAAAAATTTTTTGTTTTAAAAAAAACTTGTTTAGTTACTCAATCATTGAATATATGCAGTCTCATATTTTTCATAACATTGCAGCAATAAAATGCACTTATATAAAAAAATTTAAATACAATGTTTGAAATTTAAATATTTCTTGTTTGAGCCCAAGGTGTTTATGTATATCACACAATATGTTTGCATTGATGATATCCAAGAGAATGAGGAAGAGAATAAAAAGAAAGACGTCAGTGTTGGTTATTGCAGCCTCGAGTATCTAACTGACTATTTTAAAATAGAAAAATACAAGTATATTTTTCTCATTGCAAAAAAAAAATTATAAATAAAAAGATCAATTCAATACATACTCACAAATATATATGTGTGTTGGAGAAATATATTGAACAGGTTAATGGAGAATAAGAAAGGCCAATGAGAGACAATAAGGATTTGCGCGACCACCGTACATGGATACGGAGAATAAGGTGTATTATACCATAGCATACACTTCCGTGATAAAACAATCGTTAATTGAACGTTTTAACAATTCAAGATTCATCTTGAACTATATATCTCATTGTTTAAATAATTTTTATATATTTATTTTATTTATCTGTTTTATCTATTTTTTTTTTGTCTGTATTAATATCATCAAAGATAAATTGCTTTTACGTTATTTATTTTTTTTGAAATATTTTCTTTTTTAATTTATTATATACTTATATTTTTAATTTAATTGGAAAAAAAAGAAAAATTTATAATTGTTTAAATTAAATTATATAATTTTATTTTATTATTTTTTGTAATTTTATTTAAAATAAATATGAAAATTTGGATTTGATTTGAAAAAATTATTGGAATATTATTTTGAGGGTTTTTTAATATTTTTTTTTATTATTAGTTATTTAATTTAATAATAGCGTTGATTGAATATAATCATTGACATGAATATGATATTGGATTGCATAATTATATGATTATAATCATGAACAGGGTATTTTATTCATGTCGTTGTTGACGATCATATATATATTTGCTGCTCTCACGATTTAATTTTTTTTATTTAATAAAAAAAAAAAATCTCCATAACAAAGTGAAAGTTGTTGTTATTTTTTTTTTGTTTAACTCTTTTCACTTCAAGTCAATGTTTAAGTACACAATTCCATTGTCTCTGTACAACTCTTAAATGTTTTTTTTATTTTTTTTATTTTTACAAATGTTATTTTCTCTTTTTTTTTTGTTAATTTTTTGTTGTAGTATTTTGCATACATTAGCTTGTGTCTAATTTTAAAATGTTTGAAAATTAATTGATAATAAAATTTAAATTTATTGCAGTGTAATATAATTTAATTATAACAATTAAAATTTTTTATTATTAATAAATTAATTTACAGATAATTAAATTTAATATAATTTTATTTTTAAATTTGATGAAAATTTTTATAAAATTTATTGTCAAAAAAAATATAAAAATTAAAATAAAATAAAACAATTTAGCTGACACGAATTATTTGTTCGTGAGAATGAAAAACTCTTTCAAAATTCCGATAAAATTCTTCTTACGATTGCTTGATGTTCCAACAATTGCAAATGAAAAATAAAATAAATAAATAAAATTTTACAAAGGGAAAGGTGAGATTGGTTTATTTAAAATAAGACAAGCCAAAGTATAAAAATTCAATACTAAAAATAACAATGAAAACAATAACAACAATAACAAAAAAAAAATGATAAAAAAAGGCTAAATAAATATAAACAACCTGTACTTGCCTCCAGCAGAAGCAGTACCACTTAATGAATGTTTGAAAAAAATTAACTGGCCACATCTTGACATTTTGCTCTTTTCATGAAGATCAACAATTTTAATTTTATATTATTATTATTTTTATTATTTTTAATCTACTATTTAAACAAATTTTATGTATTTAAATATATACCAATGTCTCTCATCTCTTTTTTTGTGCTAAATTTAAACTTTCACTCGGTGATTATTATCATCGTGTAATAAATTATTATGATAAGTGAGAATCATTTGAATTTTGTTTTTATATATTTTATGCTACAATTGATGATTCTAATTTTCATTTAAATATATAAATTTTTTAGTAGATAAAATAAAAAATAAGTAGAGCAGGGACGTTTGCAATAAGACTAAACAAAAAAAAAATATATATATATTTTACTATTAAAGTTAAAGAATTGTAAATAACTTTTATAAAATTTATTTATTTTAAAATTTACTCAACAATTAAAAAATTAAAATGACAAATTATTAAATTAAAATATCAATTATTTCATAATTTTTCTTTTTTTAATTTAAAAAAAAAAAAAAAACAATATATTCAATAAAATAAAATTCCATACATTTAAAAAACACTGTCATCTTTGATTTTATTTATTTTTTAATATTCAAAAAACAAATCTGTTTGATATAAAAAATTAAAAAAAAGCTTAAATATGAAAATTTGAAAAGTAGGGTGAGAACGGATACGTATGAGATTGCAACCGAGGCTATAATTGAAAATACTATATATTTAATAAAAAATAAAAAAATAATATAAATCAGTTATTTGAGTAGTGCAATGTGTCTATGGTATTATTATATGTATGATATTCAGTGTGGATTGAATGTATAACATTTTTTTCTGTGTTGAATAAATATTATTAAAAAAAAAAGAAAAAAAAATTATATTAGTAATAGGCTAGTATGCACATATTGAGGCACAGGTATATATGAAGAACTTAATATAGTGAAAGATGCGTGGGAAGTATGATATGTTTGTATAAATATATTGCACATTGCACATTGCACATTGCACTAGTAAATGCGTGGGGGGTGGTCGATCTGCCTACGTTCACAGCTATAATAAATCTGTTGTTGGAGGCCGATCATCTAGCTCTATTTATTTCTTTATCTTTTGTGCCTTTCATATGTTTTACCACAAATAAATAAACAAATATAGTCAAAGAATCAGAAAATACATATATTTATAATATATACAAAAAAAAAAGAAAAAAAATGGTATTTTATAGCAAAAAAAAAGAGGCGAATAAAAAGTAGGATATTTGTTTGGTGCATCAACGAGGATTATAGCCTTGCCGTTATATTTATTTAACAATTGCGATCTAAATACATTCATAGAAAAATATTTACATGGTTATATTGACTTTACGATAATTCTTCGATAAATCTCTCTTTTTCTTTGGCTATTTTCTTAATTGGCATTTCCATTGAGTTATTATACTGTTTTACTATTGGCCAAGTGAAATATATTTTTTTATGAAAAATAAAATTACAAATTTTTTTGGGTAATGTGTTATTTAAAAATGAAATTTAAATAATTATTTTTTAACTGTTTAATTATTTTATCAAAATTTTTTAAGAATTTATAGTTAATTTTATAATAAATAAATGGAAAATTTAATTTTTATATATAAATATGTAATTATTTTGTGATGGAATTTCAACATGACATTTTAATTTATTTTTTTTTAATTTACTTTTTGTGTTTTATATTTTTATTTTATCATGAAATGTATAACAACTTGTTGCATTAATATTAAAATATATTTCATGTTTTTTTTTTTTTTAATATTTGTTTGATGTTATTTGGATATAAAATAAATATTTTTTAGTAATTGTATTATTGCAAATTATCAAATTTATACTCAAAATAGTTGACAAAGTAACACAAGATGCGAGTGGTTAATAAGCTGATAGCGATTTTTTATGTTATTTTTGATTTAACGGTTCAAATCTATTCAGAATTTAAATTTAAGAATCCCATACTTTTACAATACCAACTCAAACATAATGTTTGGGGCAAATACCTCCTGGCAAAGAACAAGTTACGTAAAAGTCGTCACTTTTTCTATGCCAGTATGTATTTGCTTGAAACACTCGATCAATATTTTTATTTTTTTTACATCAAAACTAAATTATTATTAATTTTAATTTATACTCCATTTCGTTATTGACATTTTAAAATTTTAATATCAGTATTTTTGTTAAATATAAAACAAAATTTAAATTTATTGGTTCAAAATTACATTATATTTTTATATAAAACAATTCCTTTTTACATAAAAAATACATAAAATTGTTGTATAATTAAATGCAATAAAATTTTGTTTTTTTTTTTATATTCCAAATGAGAAATTTATTGAAATTTATTGTCAACTTTTCCTTTCTAATTTTAAATTTTATATTAGTAACATACAACTTGAATTAATTTTAATAACACCTTGACCAATAACAACTTGTCCATCAAACAGAGATCAACATTTTTATTTTTTGTCAACATAAAACCAACACAAATGCACTTGTTTAAATAAAAAAAAAAAATCAACAGGGTGTGGCACTTAATAAACAGTAAAAACATTGGACAATTTTGCAACAACACAAATTACATAAAACATTCTAAAAAAAAAAAATTCAACCAGAAGCTAAAAAATCACCAACATCTACATAATTTCTTAATTATTTGTCACTCAAAATATATACCAATAAATCATAATTAAAATAATAAATAAATATAAAAAAATTAAATAACTTTTTATTAAAAAATAATAAGAAAAAATAATTTCTATGAATTTTAATCAAAAAAATATAAATAATAAATTTTTATTTATCACGTTGTTGAATAACCGGATTTAAAATTGATAGTACGAGTATAAAAACACGATGCAGTGTGAAATTAAAAATAAAAATATATTAATAATAATAATAAATTAATAAAATTATAATTTATATTTAAAAAAATAAAAAATAAAATTGACGACAGATAGATTCACAAGAAGGATTCACCCGTGCGCAACGATGACTATACAACGACAATGTCAAAGTCAATACAAGGTTGTCGTATAATTATTATCAATGGAGTCTCTATTATCACATTTAACATATAAATAACATTTTTAATTTACACAAAACATCATCTCAATATTTTTAAAATAAAAACTTGA
Source organism: Lysiphlebus fabarum (assembly GCA_011426435.1). Taxonomy (NCBI): domain Eukaryota; kingdom Metazoa; phylum Arthropoda; class Insecta; order Hymenoptera; family Braconidae; genus Lysiphlebus; species Lysiphlebus fabarum. The sequence continues at coordinate 368,410 of WSYQ01000021.1, read as the reverse complement.
AAAAAAAATTAAATCTTTAATCCATTTTAAATTTATTTATTCATAAAAATAAAAAAAAATAAATTCAAATAATTTTATATAAACTTCAACAAGTAATCTCAATGTAAAAAAATAATAAAAAAAAAATAAAATAAATAAATTGTCAATATAATTATTATTATGATATTTTTTTTAAATGATTTTTATCAATTATTTTTAATCATTTTTCAAAAACGAAGCAAAGACACAAGATGTTAATTACATGTCAACAAGATTTCAAAATTTTTCATGTTAAATTGACTTAACGAGCTTTTATTTTGATAAACATTTACACATGACCATATATGTTTATATTATAAATAAATATTAAATTTATATATTTTTCATTTATATCTACATTTAATAATAATAATAATGTTAATAATTTATAAATATATTTATATAAAAAAAAATTATATCATTTGATAATTTATTTTTCAGTAGTATGCTACTGAATTTCATAAAAATAAAAAAAAATATTATTAAGATTAATAATTTATATTTTTAAAATTGTTGTTTTGAACTTGTTTAAATATTATGAGGGGGTTAAAAAGGGGGTAGATTAAGTAGGGATATTTTGATAAGTCAATGGAAGAGAACCACTGATCGCCTACGTTCACATTCATTCACTTCTTGAGGCATGTCTCCCTTCTCTTTTATTTAATCGTTGATAAATTTTTTATTTTTTTTATATTTTTTTTTTCATATCTACTGGTCCAGAGAGAGGAAAGAGAGACAGGAAACAATTTTTTTAAATAGAAACTTGTAATGTATATTTGTCTCTTAATAATATTTACATTTGATATTAAAAAAAATTTATATAATTTAATTTGTAATTTTAGTATTTGTCAGTTGATATTATTAAATACATTAATTTTATAATTTTTTATATAGAAAATATTAATTTAAATTGAATTTTATTTAATAACATGCATTTGAGTCTTTGAATTTTGATTGATAAAAAAAAATTGTATCACAAAATTAATATTTAATTTATGGAATTATTTTTTAGTGTGATTGATGGTTTATTTTATTTTTATATAAAATAAAAAAAATAAACATTTGATATTGGTCTTAATATAACTGTAAATATCCCCGCCAATTTATGATATATTTATTTTATAAACATGTATGCATTTATTTATGCAAAGATACCGGTGAACGATTAGATGCAAGGAGCACCGTTGCACAAGGCTCTTGTTTCTACATTTATACTTAAAAACACAATGCACGTGATTTAAAATATTCATATCATATTTATATATTTATTAAATATTATTTTTTGTCATTAAAAAATCATGTTAATTTGAATATATCATCAAATATACAATTGTTTATTTAAAAAAACCAATGTCGCATCAAGATTCACATAAATTTTTATAAATGATAAAAATAATTTAATAAATTCATAAAAAATACATTAATTTAATTAAAAAAATTAAATAATTAATGATAAATTTATTTTTTATTATTCAAAAAATTGTGGAATAATATATTCAAAAAAATAAATAAATAAATAAAAGGTGACGTAGCTACTGTGATATTTATGTTAAAGTAGTCAAGGAAAAATCATTGAGTGTAAAATTAAAACGTGGGTGATTTTGAATGATGAGAAGACAACTTAGACTTTTATGAAATTGTTAAAATCATAAACATATAATATATAAAACCTGTCTGATATTGGTTCTTCTTTTTTTTTAATTTTTTAATTTTTTTTTATTATTTATCTTGATGGGCGTTGTCATAGTCATTGAGTATGTATACACTATTATAAGATGACAATAACCATCATAATTTTTAAGTACCTATAAAATTTATAAATATTTATCTTTTATACTTGTATATTTTTAAATTTACAAAATAAATATATGATAGTTATTTTACTTGTTTAAGAAAACCATCTAATTATGATTGACTATACAGAAAATTTTTAAAATATCAAAGATAAAATCAAATTGTCTATTTTTATAATGTAAATAAACAAATAATAATATAAATAAACGCAGTCATTTTATGATCGTGAGATTGTTAAATGAGTCACTAATAAACTAGGATTTAGATATACATGAAAAATTATTTTAATAATAAAAGTGAAAGATATATAATGTATTGTTTTTTTTATAATTCAAGGTTTTTTAAATTTATGTTTAATACTTGTTTTTTTTTTTTTAAATTAAATTTATAATTTTTTTTTATTACTTGGTAGATTTTTTTTATGTTAATTTATTTTAACAATTTTTATATGGATTTTATAGAGTTTATAATAATTTAATTACTTTTTTTTTATTGTTTTGTTTTATAAAAATTTTTTTTAAATATATTTATTGTTGAAATTTGATGGCAAGTGGTCTAGTCAGTAAGGTTCATCAATTTCGTTTCAGATGAATATTTGTGGTTACAATGACAAGTTCAAATAGTATTTGGTAAATGTCATTTAACTATTTTATACTTTGATAGTTTTGTTTTGAGGCAAATACTTCTTGACATAGAACAACGAGCCTCGAACATTGAACATCAAATTTTTTTTTTTTTTCAAAAGGATTATGACACTAACTCCAATTTACAACAATGTTCATTTCAATAATTTTAATTACTTATTTTTTTAAATTTTCACGACAATTTTTAATCAAATTTATCCTGAAAATAATCAATATTTTAACATACAGATATTCCAAAATAGTTTAACCAAATTTTTTCATTTTAAAATTGAAATTACATCGAAATATATTAGTGATAAAAGTTAATATTTATTTATTATTATTATTATAATATTCATAATGATTAACTTGTTTTTTTTTATTTTTTTTTTAAATTTTTTTTCATCATACAGTTCTAGGAGTAGTGATTGAGACTGTAAGTTTTTACAACTTGAAGAAAATTAGAGGGACGAGTTTGCCGCAAGTGGCTATTTTTATGACTTTCAAAGATATTTATATGACACAAATGACCCTATGGGTTATGCATATGACAGAGGGGCGGAATAAATATGAATATTAAAAATAAATAAAATAATAAATTTTATTTTTAAAAATATTGAAAGGTTTTAATTTTCTAGGAATTAGAAAATCATATTTGTGAATCATACTTGTGTTAAATCTGGGAGGAACTTGAGACCACCAACATTATTTTAAATCATCATCACAACCATCATCCTCGTCCTTAATTTTCTCTTCATTTTAAATTAAAAAACTTTATTATTATTATTTTATAAATATAATTTTCAATATCTTTATTTTTTTTTATATATGTATATATAAAAGCAAAAATTTACTCATAAAATCAACACAATAATTTTTTGTTATTTATAAAATAAACTTATCCTAATTAATAAAATTAAAAAAAAAAACTTTAAATTTAAATTTTTAAATTTAAAATCTATATCTGGTATTTCAAGTTATTGATATGAATTATTAAAAAAAAATTATTTATACTATTATTTTATTATTTAAAATAATAACGCAATTAAATTTTCATGTAAAACAAGGATTTTCTTTTAAAATTTTTAATTTAAAAAAAAATATAAAAAAAATTTAATAATACATACAAGTAAATTTAGTAATTGTTTATAAATATTTTATAAAATTATATAAATGAAGTAAAGTATTTTGAATCACGCAAGTTATTTTGTTTTTAATTTAAATTATATATTTAAAAAATTTGAAAAAAAAATAAATAAAAAATATTAATTTGTATGTCTGATGGGCAACATTGGCTTAGTAATTCTTAGACTATATGCTATTTATATATCTGACTGCGTGAATAAATACACTCAAACAAATATCAAATATATATACACAACATTTATTAAAATAATGTGTACATATTGAATATTATAAATACGTGTGTGAGAAACAGACATTGTGGCTATTTAAATGAAGGCGCGGGTTCTATACTCGATAAGGCCAGCAGGTAGGCCGCACGCAGTGATTCATCCATGTAATTTTTATTTTTTACACACTCTTTGAATCAAACACACACAAACACACACAATTTTATCCTTAGCGCCAGTATTTTTTTATTTATTATAAATTATTTTTTTTATTTATAATTATTGTTATTATCTATATTTCAATTATTTAAGCAATAATTTATTAATACTGTTCATTTTCATTTGATTTCGATTCGAAATTCCATCGGTTTAAAAACGTTTCGATTGATTTTTCTTATTCGTAATTAATGGATAAATGATTTTTTTTTTATTAATTATAAATGATATTATCATTATTTTAATTATTTAAACAATAATTTGTTATAATTATTCATATTTATTATATTTTTTTGGGTGTTTACTTACAAGGTATTTCGATTCGAAATTCAATCTATTTAAAAACGTTTCGATTGATTTTTCTTTATTCATTTTCATGGATAAATGATTTTTTTTTATCAATTATAATCATTATCATTATTGTTTCAATTATTTAAACAATAATTTAATATTAATATTTTTTTTTATTACATTTTTTTACATGTTTACTCACAGAGTATTTTGATTCGAAATTTCATCTGTTTCGATTAAAAAAGATAAAATATAATTGAGTTGTAATATTAAACATTGTTTGTAATTTAATAAAAAAAATGAATTAAAAATCTACAAATTCTGTTGATAATTTTACAAATCAATTAATTAATATTAAATAAATTTAATTAACCAAAAAATAAATTTAAAAATTAAATTTAAATACATTTAAATAATTTTATTTAAAAATATTTTAACAATAAAATTTTAATAAATTATAAAAATAATAAAATTAAATTCATCAATGATTGATATGAATTATCAATATAATTATTTATTCACAATATACGTGGGTGCACAAAACCATAAGTGTATTGGCATATATATCCGATTAACATTTGGATGACATTGCGACTGGTTAACCGTAGGGGGATTGCGTGGGTGACATGAGAAACAGAATCCCGTTTTTATTATTTTTCAATTTGTTGATATTTTATATATTTTTTTTTCAAAATTTTATATACTCTCAAGCAATCCAATCGTGTTTCAAAACCACTCACCAAAACCCCTACTTGCTTTAAAATCGTAAACGTCATACAGCTTGTCAATTTTTTTTTCACATGAAAACACGTTTATCCCGATATATTTACCACTAAAATATAATTCTAAAATTAATTTATTAATTATATTGATATATATCAAAAAAAAATTTAATAAACAATTGACAAATTATTGAATTTAATTTTAAAATTGATTATTTATTTAATTCATTTTCAAATAGATATAATTATAATTTGTTTTTTTTTTATTCTTTTTCTGTCTAAACGAGAGTGGTTATAAATTGAAAAAAAAAATAACAACAAATAAGCATATTCAACTGTCTTGTTTGATGTTGTATAGACCAGACTAGTACTTGGCCTTTCGTCATGGAGTCAAGGCTACCAGTAAACTCAGAATGTGCGTGCAACTATGCTACTGAAACCCTTTTATTCCTACTTGTGTTCCAAGACAAGCCACTTTAAACATTAACTTAACATACATATATAAATAATAATAATAATAATGATAATACGAGGGAGAATCTTCACTTGTTGTTGAAGAAGTATACATTTTGTTAAAGTTATATCTATTCACATGAATCCTTAACATTCGAATTTATCTAAAATACATTTGAGCTGATGTTACTCATGTTGATTTACTTATTTTATATTTTTTATTTTTTCTTTGTGTACATTGACTTTTCTATGAAGAAAAAGCTCAATTGTTTTGTGACTTTGATTGTTACTGCATTAATATTAGGGCTTCACTCCATACCAAGACCACTCTTGGTCTTGTCTTGGTCGTGTCTTGAAAACCAAACCAAGATCAAGACCAGACTAATGTTTTTAAAACCAAAAGAAGACCAAGACAAGATTGGCATATTTTGTACCAACACAAAAACAAGACAAGACTGGGCTCAGTCTTGACATATTTAGGCTTGGATGAAGCCCTATTTGACGCTAACTTTTACCTCCAACTTAGAGTCATCTTTATGAAAATAAGACATTTTCGTCAAAATAAATTTTTATCGGTTTAAATATTGAAATATTATGGTTGAATTTAGTCAACAACAATGGAAAACGTTGTTTTAGAACGTAAAATAAATTATATCCATTCATTTTAAAATTTTATTGGACTTTGAAGATAACTTCTACCTCCGACTTAGAGTCAGCTTTTTAAAAATAAGACATTTCGATTAAAATAAATTTTTCTTGGTTAAAATATTGAAATATTATGAATGAATTTAGTCAACAACAATGGAAGACGTTGTTTCAGAACATGAAATAAATTATATCCATTCATTTTGAAATTTTATTTGACTTTGAAGATAACTTTTACCTCCAACTTAGAGTCATCTTTATGAAAATGAGACATTTTCGTCAAAATAAATTTTTCTCGGTTAAAATATTGAAATATTATGGTTGAATTTAGTCAACAACAATGGAAGACGTTGTTTCAAAACATAAAATAAATTATATCTATTCATTTTGAAATTTTATTTAACTTTGAAGATAACTTCTACCTCCGACTTAGAGCCATCTTTGTGAAAATGAGACATTTTCGTCAAAATAAATTTTTCTAGGTTAAAAATATTGAAATATTATAATTGAATTTAGTCAACAACAATGGAAGACGTTGTTTCAGAACATGAAATAAATTATATCCATTCATTTTGAAATTTTATTGGACTTTGAAGATAACTTCTACCTCCGACTTAGAGTCAGCTTTTTAAAAATAAGACATTTCGATTAAAATAAATTTTTCTCGGTTAAAATATTGAAATATTATGGTTGAATTTAGTCAACAACAATGAAAGACGTTGTTTCAGAATGTAAAATGAATTATATCCATTCATCTTAAAATTTTATTGGACTTTGAAGATAACTTCTACCTCCGACTTAGAGTCAGCTTTTTAAAAATAAGACATTTCGATTAAAATAAATTTTTCTCGGTTAAAATATTGAAATATTATGGTTGAATTTAGTCAACAACAATGGAAGACGTTGTTGCAGAATGTAAAATGAATTATATCCATTCATTTTAAAATTTTATTTGACTTTGAAGATAACTTCTACCTCCGACTTAGAGTCAGCTTTTTGAAAATGAGACATTTCGATTAAAATAAATTTTTCTCGGTTACAATATTGAAATATTATGGTTGAATTTAGTCAACAACAATGGAAGACGTTGTTGCAGAACATGAAATAAATTATATCCATTCATTTTAAAATTTTATTTGACTTTGAAGATAACTTCTACCTCCGACTTAGAGTCAGCTTTTTGAAAATGAGACATTTTCGTCAAAATAAATTTTTCTCGGTTAAAATATTAAAATTTTATGATTGAATTTTGTCAACAACAATGGAAGACGTTGTTTCAGAACATGAAATAAATTATATCCATTCATTTAAAAATTTTATTTGACTTTGAAGATAACTTCTACCTCCGACTTAGAGTCAGCTTTTTAAAAATAAGACATTTCGATTAAAATAAATTTTTCTCGGTTAAAATATTGAAATATTATGGTTGAATTTAGTCAACAACAATGGAAGACAAGTGTCTTGTATATATTATAACAAGTGTTTTTGACAGAAAAAAAAATTCATCAAAATAGGTTTTTAAAAAATCTGCAATATATATTTTTTTATGTTTGAATAAATTATTAAAGTCTTATGTAATTAAATTAAAACAAAAATACAATTTTTAAATAAATAATTAAATTTAATAATTAAGAAATTTTTGAGAATTTATTTTAATATTTTATCAATCTTCGATTGATTCTTTATAAATACACAAGTTGTTTTTGAATTATTTATACAATGTAAAGTAATTTTTGCCTCGTGCCATTCAAACATACCCCCTGGCACTTGTCCACCCTGTATTGTTTCATAAAATAATATTATTATTATTAAAATAAATATATATACAATAATAAAAGTAACATCATTTCTAAATCCTTTTGTTTCATTTCTTACTCATCCTTGCTTCCTTCCTTCCTTCCTATATATATTTTTTTTTCAAATTTTATTTTACGATCAACTTTTTCTGTTGCATTCTTCAGATATATTTTTTTTATTCTTTATTTTTTTCTAGACCCTTTACCTCAGGCACTGTCGTAAAGTCCTGTTAAATGTTCTGTTTCATCTTGCTTCAGGATAATCACGAAAGAGACCATCAAGATTTGTGAATTTTAATTTTATTCTCTTATCGTTTTTTTTGATATAAAATTTTTTATTTTTAAAAGTATTTTTAACAACTTTTATAAAAAAAAAAAAAAAAAGTGTTAAGGTACTCGGTCATAGACCCCATTAAACTTAACATTTTTAAATGAATGAAAAAAAAAAAAAATAAAAAATATTTAAAAGAACATTAGAAGTATTAAATGTAAAATAAATATAAAAGATAAAAATTTTAAAATTAATTTAGTTTATAATGTTTCGCAAACCTTGATCTTTATAAAAATGCTTATTATATTTAAATAAAAAAAAATTTAATGATCATCTAATTATTAGTTTAATTTATGAATAGAAAAATACAAAATAAATTTTAATAAAAATAATTTTAGTTATTAATTTGTGATTTGTCATTCTCAAAGTGTGCCAAAATAACATAGACACATTAAAATATAATTTAAAAAATATACATCAAATAATAATAGGTTATTTTAATTTTTATAATTATTCGTGAGATATTTATTTCAAGGTCAACGGATGTAATTTTTTTTTTTTATTTCAATAGTTTTTATTGAGTTGGTATGTACAGTCATCTAACCCAGTAGTTTTATTTTTTTTTTATTTTAAAAATTCCATTCTATCATTTGCACTGTTATTTTTTATAAATTAAAATATATTTTTATTTTTTATTTAATTTTTTAAACATTATACTGACTAGACCACACTGAAAAATAGTACACGTCATCATGATAGTAATTGTTTTATTTTTTATTTCAACGATGACATCACATAATATTGACTGTAATTTTTTTTTTATTCATAGATATATTTCGCATGTTATTTTTATGTATAAATTTTTTTTTTTATTTCAAGCTGCGTTACGCTTTTATCATGTAGGTTCATCAGTATGAGAATTAAACTGGCAAATGATTTTGGATCTTTACATCTTGCCTCAGGAAAAAATAAATATAAAAAATTAAATTAAAAAATAAACCGTTTAAAATTATAAATGTGAGACGGCTTTTGGCAATATTAATCATTCAAAGTGATAATATTACTATTTTTATTTATTCAAAATGTGTTTACATGTTCATTTAGATGTTACTCATGATTTTTTAATATAATTCATGTTAATTATTATTTAATAATGTTAAATATCGCAATGTAATTTACAAAAAAAAAAAAAAGAATCAAACGTGATTTTATAAAAAATTAGTTTTTGTAGTTTTATTTTAATTTTGTAATTTTTTTTTATTGTTTTTTTTTTTATTTTAGATATATTTACAATGTGAATGTTTAGTTTATGATGTTAATCAGAGTGTAAAATTTAAATATCTCAAATTATATTGAGACAATGCTTGAAAATATAATTGACAAGTTGCTAGGTGAAAGCTCGGTGAGAGTACATTTAAATAAGTGATATTTTTTAATGCAAAAATATAAAAAAATTTATAAATAATTTACAATATTGTTGACAAAGTTATTTAAATTTATTTATATATTTTTGATTCACCTGCAAATACATTGTTATGATAAATAAAAAATAAATATTATTAAAAACTTTTAACACTTTGAGAAAAAATCAAAATAATATTTTTATTAAAATTGTTTTTTTTTTTTAACAAAAAAATATAAGTAGCATGTAAATTATCTCAAATTGGTTATTAGTAAAATTAAATTTTAAAATCTAATCTTAAATTTAAATTTACAATTTTTTTTTTCATTCAAAATATATAGTAAGTAAAATAAAAAAAAAAAATATTTAAAAGCCCCTTTAATGCGGCAAGTTGCACGGTTTGCCTTTGATCTTGTTGGTTGGTTGTCTTTAACCACAGGCATATAGCTTTTTTTTTTTTTTTTAATAAAAAAATGCCAAAAGAAAAGGATATCGTTTCAACTGCATTCAACAGGGGTCATCAAAATTTTCAAGACAATTTTAAAACTCGCTCAAAGCGATATAGTCTAAAACGCCCCAATTTTTTATTGCAATTTATTGTGTTTTTTTTTTTTTTTTTTGTTCTTGAACTTAAAATATTCAATTTTTTTTATTTTTACTTGATATTCACACCCAAAAAGAACTGACTCATTGACTAACTGATAATATTGTATAAACAAAAATTTTATAGCATGACAAACATCATTCGGCACTTTGGCTTTTGAACCATTTTACATGTTTTTTTTTTAAAATTTCTTGTTTTATATTCTTTATTATTCATCAAGTTTCATCCATTACATGATACTTATAAAAATAAAAAATACCTCATCACAATGTTTAAAGTTCAAAGATTATAAAAATATAATTTTACAACATCAACAAGTTAATATTAAAATACTATTATCTACTAGATGCATTTTAAAAAAAAAATACATTTTAAGTTTAAAAAAAAACGAAAAATCATTTTATTTTTATATACATAAGTATGTTTATTTATATTTTTTTTTTATTAACTATTGCGACCCTCCAACGGCCTCGAGTATATAATATCGTTGTCGATAAGTAATTTTTTTTTTTTTTTTTTATTTTTATTGTGGTGTACATACACGCAGGCGTTTATGCAAATAACTTGAGCCAAGCCCACCGACTGATCTCTCTCTCGTCAAATGAATGTTGCGCAAAGGTAGACATACAAAGTACACTGTGTTTTTTTTTTTTTTAAATATTTTTTATAAATTTTTTATGAAAATAGAAGACGAGACCAATACCTGTATGTTTCATAGAAATTTTTTTATTATTTATTATCTATTATATATATTTTTTTTAATTCATGTTTCATATAAACGCATAATGCTCGTTGTTGTTTGTACAAACCCCAGATTTATCGATAAATCGAAAAAGTTAACGGTCAAGTAACGAGCAAAAATATACATTCAATAATATATTTACTTTATAATTTTATGTTATTTTTTTATCCATTATTTTATTCACATATTGATGGAAAAAAAAAAAAAAACAAAAAAATTTATAATAATTGGTGAAAATGAAAAATAAAAAAAATAAAATAAAATTATACAATATTTAAGATAATTTTATGGTTTGTTTGATATCGTTGAGTTAAATAAGCACTGTTATAAAATTTTGAGATTATAATCTACATGATATTTGAATAATTATATCTACGAATGAGACATTTTACATGGCTTCCTCATCCCGATGGGTACGGAAGTTAGCTATTAGTATTCAGAAGTTCCGTTGCCCCAGTGAAATACTTTTTTAAATAATATTTTTTTTATTTTATTTTTATTTTTTTTAAATATATACAAACTAGTAGAGTTCATTACAATGAGACAGGATATGCTTCGGTTCATCAACATAACCAATCAAAATGAAGGAAATTAAAAAACATAATTTTACTTGTTTTGAATGCTTAATTTGAAGAAAGTAAATTTGTAATTATTACACCTTGTAAATTGAAATTTTCGAAAAAATAATTGTTAAAAAAACTGAAATAATTTTTGAAAGAATTTATATATTATTTAATGTAAAACTTTTGTTGAATCTTTTCGATAGAAATGAATTAATTTATCGAAAAAATTTGAAGAAATCAAATTGAAATTCAGAGAAATATTTTTACTATTTAGATCATTTTGATTTCTATTTCATTAATAAAGATTTGAAATATAAAATTATAAATTCTAGCTATGAAATTATTAAGTTAAATAATTTAATAGCTTTGTTTTATCCTGGGGAATTTAAATTGCTGAAATCCATACAAAGAAAAATGTTGAGGAGTTTTAAAAGTCAAGTACAGGCAATATATAACTGTGTGGTTTAATCATGACACCACAGAAAAAAATAGTCATCAGTGAATGAGATGTTATACCACACTAACAACATAGTGCTTTTCAGTATGTCTCAAGTTTATTTTATTTTACTGATTTTTAGTAGACAATTATTGTTGAAAAAAAAATTGATTCAAAACACAAAAAGTTGATGACAAATTTGTCACAAAAAATTGAACCACCAGCGAATACCAACAATTTAAAATCTCATCTATTATAATTTACTATTTTTTTATATATTTAATTCTCTATTTTATACATGAACAATTGTAAAAAAAAAAATTATATATTAATCAAAGTAGTCTTTGTGAAATTGAAAGAAATATGTCACCATTGAGATTCAAAAAAATAACTGTGTTTATGAAGAATGTTTTATAATATTTTTTTTTCTTCATTTTTATCCCGGAAGTCAATTGATACTTGAATTTCATTTTTTAGTATTTATATATTATCATGATTATTTTTGTTTTATTATATATATTTTTTAGTTGTTGCTGTTGTTGTTGGTAGCTAAACATTTGAATGAAATGTAAAACCGTGAGACAACACGTATCCTTGCACAGTCATGACAATCGTGGGAGTTGTCTAAACATCCACAAAACTTACTACTGATATTTTATTAATAAAAAAAAAAAATATATATATATATAAAATAAAATAATCTAATAATGTAATATATAGAATAAAAAAATATTACAAAAAACGTGATCGCGGCACTGTGTCTACTTTAAAACTAGAATAGCAAAAAAATAAAAAAAATAAAAATGTTAGAAAAAAATAGAAAAATAGAAAAGCTTGAGGAAAGAAAAAAGAGACACATGATTGTCGATTCTTTCTAGTATTTAGTGAGTAATGGTAGAAATTTTTTTATCATGCATTTTGTCGTGGTATCTTATATGCATCGGTCAGTAACGGTGATCTCATCGAGAACTCACGTTTTCCATAATTCAACCTGGCTTGTCAAACCTTTCACCCTCCTGTATATATATAAATATTTATTTATTATTTTTTTATATATTTATAAATATATCGTGTGTGTTTGATTTCATCCCCACTATTATTTATATATTTTTTTAAATATCATATGGACCTACTGAAGTTGTCGGATCCACTGAGGGCCAATGATTTATCACTGAATCTTTGGTGTCTTCAGGATGTCGTGTATTGGGACGCGTGTCCGGCACCTTTTTTTTTTTTTTTATTTAATTTTAATTTTATTTTTATTTTACTTGAGGATATACTGTTACAAAACACACGGCAATCTTTTAATTTTTTTTTTTTTTTTCTCATTTTTGCAGTTATCTTGGAATTATTTTCATTGACTAAATCTTCATCAGTTATTTCAACTATTTTTTTTTATTTTTTTAAATTATTTAATCAGAATTTTTTAATTTATTTGGTTATTTTTTAATAATTAAATTATAAAAAGTTTGATAACTTGATTGTAATTTTTAAATATCAATTGTTTCAAGTAATTTATTGATTTATTATTGAACCACTGAAAAAATGCCTCGAGATGATGAATAACTAAAGTCGTTGACTCACCTATTCACCCTTTTTCAGTGACTTTTTTTATTTATCACTTAACCACTTGGTGTGTTGTATTACTTTCAAATAATAAATTAATTAAACAGTATTTATTTTCTAAACAAACATTCATTCAAAAAACTAATTGTATTAAATTATTCAACTAATAAAAACGATACAATTTATCTATAATAAATTAAATTCAATTTAAAAAATAATTTTCATAATACACACTAAATTCTATTTGGTAATTAAAAATAAATAGTAAAATAGTATTTAGGGGTTGCAATCACAACTGTTCAACCCCAAATCTGGTCCAAAAAAAAAATGGCTACATTCATTGATGAAAATTAATACAATCACTTTAATTTTAAATTCATTCATTTGTTACATCTTCAAGCAATAAAAATTGTTAACAAATATAAAATTAAATTTACAAAAAAAAAAAAAAAAAATTGTGTATATTTATAATCGATAGGATATAGAAAGTCAAGGCGTCATAGAGTGCAATCGAGAGTCTGTTGATGATGATGATGATGATGATTTGATGGGGGCCTCATTGAAAAGGATAAATAGATTTCTCCACGCGAGAAATGGCAATGTTATTTATTATATTGAAACTTATAACACCCGCAAGGCTTTTATATATATTTTAACATAAACTATATACAAACACAAATTGATATTCATATTTTTCTGTTACATCTACTAGAAATTATTAATTTATGACTACCCTCTGTGTTACGACAAAACAAACAACCAAAACATTTAGCCAATTTAATTTTTTTTTTTTTTTTTTATTAATATATTTCAATTTATTATTTATTTATTTATTTCATTAAACTTTCTTCAGCATATATGTCAGCCATTGAAATATCCATTTATCAAATTCAATATTTTTAAAATTTTTTTTATTCATTTTTTACAAAAAACATATCGCTCTAAAAACGCAATATTTAACGCACCTACACACACTTGGCTTACAGATAAATTAGTATAAACAAGTTGAAAAAAAATAAATGAATTAAAATATTAGATGTATATAACTATACATCATTAAGGAGGAGTATATTTTTATTCTACGAATTTGAATGAATAAATAAGTCTAGAGATATTATTGATTAATAAAAGCAAAAAAAAAAAAAAGATTGAATAATAAATTTTTATTAATTTTTTTTTCGATTTGTTTAAATTAAAATCAACACAGTGAATCATCATGAATTTATTTAGATGATTATTTGTATTTAATTTGCAATATTTGATACCCTTTTTCGGTAGTTGTTTATGGATTTTTTAAGATTAATTTTTGTTGATTTATTTTTTGAGAATTTATAAATTACAAAGTGCAATATAAACACATAGAATGCACATTTATCATGTTGAGGGTTTGGATCTTTGGGTATTTGAAAAATTCAACATGATGCACATTTATTTGAAAAAAAAAATAAAATAAACAAAAAAATAAACCAAGAAGTCAAGGACGCATGTATGTGGATGTCGAAGGACGAAGCATCACCACGCTCTTCCTTGAAAGCCCACATCAACAATGTAAATGCCATTTTTATAAAAAATTATGTATTTTTTTTTGTCTTTTAATTTTCCTTTTTTATAAATATATTTGTTTTTTTATTATTAATTTTATTGTTTACTTAAAAAAATGTAATAAATTTCATAAGAGATACAAATTTATAAACCAAATGAAGATCGAGATATTTTCATGACTCAAATTTATATAACGATAATATTATTATGAAAAAAAAAATATAATAATAATAAGCTTGTTATGATTATATATATATTTTTTTTAATTCCAAGAATAAAGATGGTTATATTTACTGCAGGTTGACGATGTAAAAGAGAAGTTTGTGTCGTTGTTTGGACACACGTAGCATCATCATCTTCATCTTCAAGATAATTGCCCTTTGATATTTTTTTTTTTTGTGGTCACATAAATACAATGTTTTTTCTTTAAATTGTTTTTGAATTGAGATAAAAAAAATAATATTTATATAAATTTATATATATTATTAACAACCAGGTTCATTAAAAATCATTCAACTTTAAATAAATTTTTTTTAAATTTAATATTTTATATTTTTTTTGTTGGATGATCGTAGATCGTCGTATTAATGTACCAAAAAAAAAAAAAAATCCTGTTTTAAAGGTTGAAAAATATATATATTTTTTAGTTATAATCGTTTTTGTCATTTTTTTTTTTTTTTTTGACAAGTTATATTTTTAGAAAAAATGTCTCTGGAAATTGCATTGATTATAAAATTAAAAATCCATTCAAATTTAATTATGAAAACGCAATTTTTTTCTGATAAATAATTATCATAATTTTGTTAATCAACTAATTTAATTTTATAACAAAAAAAAAAAAACTTGATAATTTTTAAAAATGTCAAGTTATTTTTACCTAAAATCCAAATAATAAATTAAATTTTCGATTAATTAAAAACTTGAAAATTATAATAATTAAATAGCCAAAAAGTAAATAAATAAAAAAAACCAGTTTATTATTTTTTATTGTATCAATATTTTTGCAAGTCATAAAATTTTTTAAAATATCAAAAAAAAAAAAAAGCTCTTCAGCTTTACAAATGAAACACAAAAAAAAAAAAAAAAATTATCTCTATTTTTTATCCATTTAACTTCTGAAATCAGAGGTAATATATTGACTTGAATTATCATCCAATTTATTAATAAAAAAAAAATAAAATAAAATTCCCATCTCATCATGATTTTTAGGGATAAAAAATATATATATATAAAAAAAAAAAAAAGTATAATATATATACAAATAGGCAGAACGTGCATCAAAATGTTAATCGCTACTGTCAAACTAACAGAGAAAAAAATAAAAAAATATATAATTCAACTAATCGATCCCAAAAAATCCAATTCAAAATAATTATTAAACTTAACACAAATAATAAATAAAAAAAATAATAATACCAATTGAATTTTTAATCCACAAATCATCATCTCAAATAACACACTAAATATTTGTTATTATAACTAAAAATAGTCATTAATCATTTTTATATATTTAAGTTGGGATCAATTTCAATATTCGTATCAATCGAAAAATAATAACCAGATCAAATAACGCCCTTTTTTTATATTATATTTACAAAATAATATTATTATTTAAATTTTAATTCAATCATCTTGACACAAATTCAATTATCAATTTCCCATTTAATTTTAAATATTTATCAAAAAAAAAATAAACAAATTCTATCATTATTTTTCCGTTATATTTATAATCTATGATTATCTCAGTCAAATATGACTCATATTAAATTTTTAAATTCAATATCATTTAATTTTTTTTTTTGAATATAAAACAAGTTACATTTAAATGATAAATAAATCCCACGTTGATGGACCAAATAAATAACCAAATTATTAAAAATAAATAAATCAAAAATTATATTTTTTTAATTCTATTTTCAATGATGATTTATTTTTTATTTTTTGATATAAAAAACCTTGACCGAGTCATATTATTTTAAAAAAAAAAAACCCACACATTGTTTTTAAAATGAGCTACTTGTTAATCGTCCTTGATAAATGTTTTTTTATATAATTTATAATTTTACCGAAAAAATATTCATAATTTTGTATTTATTTCCCAGAATTGTGTTAATTTTTTTCTGTGATTATTTGGATGATTGTTGATCAACTTGGATTGTTGTAAATAAAAAATGATTGTAAATTAGTTTATTGATAATAATTTGCTATGAAAATTTGTTTATGATGGGAGGGAAAGGATCAACAAGAGGGCAAATGTAAAGAGAGGGAATTATAAACTGAAGTGGACGATGTGGAAGGAGTAGTAACTGCTCTACAGCCTACGCAGATCTCAACCTGGTCCCCCCTGGATTTTATTAGTTGTTCAACGAGCGGCAATGCTGCTCCAACTCCTCGATTTTAAATATTTTTTTTTTTTTAAATCAATATTAAACTATAACAATCAAAACACCTACGTATTAATTAACTGTCATCATTTGTAAAAATAGATTATTATTTTTTTTTCAAATCGAAATCGAAATATGGTAGTGGAAAAAATTTAATATTGTGCAGAAATTTCGATTGACTGTCACATTCAGTGTACGATCAGTCGTTTGTCTGATAACATCGTGATATTGCAAATTTTTTTTTTTTTTTATTTTTTTCAACGAACGAACAAATTGTGTTAATTTGTGAATAATTTTTATCTTTTTTTATCAATAAAATTTACTGTGAACACATAACAGTGGATATAAAAGTGAAAAATTAATTTGATTTTTTTAAAATTTTTTTTGAAATTTATAATTTTAATAAGGTAAATTATTGTGTAGTTTGAATATTTTAGTGAAAAAATAATTTTTTATATAATTTATAAATTAATTATAAAATTTATTTTTATTTTAATAGAAAAAAATGATTTTTTTAAAAAAAAAAAAAAGAAAAAATTGTAAATATGATCTTGATTTGAGTTTATGTGACCTCTAATTTCTTTGTTATAAATAATTTTACGGTGACCGATTAAAAAAAATATTTGTATATAGTTTATTTGTTGTTTAACGCTTAAAAGTATAGCAAAAGGCGTCTATTTTATTTATTCTGCCCTGCGGTCAGTGAGATCCGTGATGAAGATCGTCGTCTTGACGTCGGCACGTGAATCTTTCGCGCATGCAAACTCGCCCCTTATAAATACAAGAGATCACTTCACATCTCTTCCTTGTCAGAAATAAAAAATCAGTATTATAAGAAATTTTAAAAAAAGTTATAAAAAAATTAAATAATAAATTTTAATTAATATAGAAATAAATTAATTGGAAAAACATTTTTAAAAAAAGTTGCAATTTTTTTGTTTTTTTTTTTATTAATTCGAAATAATATTTGTAAAATATTTGATTGATTGTAAAAATACTCAAAACACTTTACACTTAATCTCATATATTGAAAATGCAAATTATATTTTTAATCAAGTTTAGATATATCGTGATGAGATTGATTACATCATTCGACTAATTATCAACGATTATTGGCAATTTCAGGAAGAACGCTCGAGTGCTTCTTAATGGCATCATTGCTTCAAATTTTTATTTTATTTTTCAATAATCGTTAAAGTGACGAATTGCGTTACTTTCAAGTAAATATATTATTAAATAAACAGACAAATTAAAAGATAAAAAAAAATACATTTGCAAGTATGTAGTTGGCCTAAATCCATTTAAAACAAGCCGCTAAATTAATATGAATAATTTTAATTTATATATATATTTTTTTTTGCAAGTAGAAAAAAAAAAAAAGAAGAAGATAAAATGAATACTTTTTTAAAAAAAATAAATATTTGTAAAAAAAAAAAAAGATGATGAGATCATAATGGTGACAAGTTTTAAGACTAAATTTATTTTTTTAAATAAAATAAAAAAGTAACAATAATATCTAAAAAATGTTAACCGTAAAATTTTTTTTTACTAAAAAAAAAAAAATGATAATTTAAACGAGTTGTAAAAATAGAATTATATTTACTAAATAATAATACTTAACGAGGCAAAAAAAAAAAAAAAAAAACAAGTCCCATCAATTTTCGTTTGCAAATGGCTAAAGATAAAAAATAAAAATAAAAACTATAAAATTGGCTATACCTCTGTAAATTTGAGCTTACGCCCTCTAAAATTCCAAAAATATATATTTATAAAAATGGCTAAATATTTGCAATAAAAAAAACAAGTTAAAATCGTCAACAAATTTATTATCAAATATATATTTTTTCTTATCCCAAAAAAAAAAACATGTAATAACAATAAAATAAAAAAAAAAGGTAAAAAAAGTAAAAATAAATAAAAAAAACTTTTGTATAAATAAAATTTTAATTTGAAATTGAAAGTATCAGGGCACGGAGACAAGTAAGTCTTTGCACCGACGCAATCATCACACCAAATACGGTTAAACAAGTTGAAATATATAAACTCACTTTTTACAAATTTATCTCAATTGTCGTATCTTTAAAAATTAAATATTACAAAAATTATTAACTAGAAAAATAATAAAATATATAAAAAATAAATTTAACAAGTAATTATTCTTTTGGTAATGATAAAAAATAAAATAAAAAATAAATCACACATGTTTTAACATAAAAGCACAAGTTGTTTAATAAAGCAGTTAAGGCACGCGTTCAAATAAAAAAACTTGATCTTATTTTTTTCAACTAAAAATTTATTTATTCTGTTTATTTTATTTTATTTTTTTTATTATTTCTTGTCCATGGAATTCAAGTACACACACGAGGATCACCTGTACATATAGTTTTTTTTTTTTTTTTTTTTTTTTTTTATATATAAATGATGATGACCTTGCTAGATGTCTTGAAGGGTCAACTTCATTTTTTTTAAATTTTTTTTTCAAGGGCAAAAACGGGCGAGACTATTCTCTGTCTTGGATTTTGTGATCTGTTTTTTTTTTTTTTTTTTTATATTTTTTGTTGCATGGAAAAACGCGATCCGCATTTTAATTTACAAACGAGCAAATCTTATACAAAGAAAATAAATTCAAGAATAAGAGAAAACTTTAAGGACAAAGATTATAGTAAAGGACACTTTGGTCCTGTGATACTGTGTCATTTTATTTTTATATATTTTTATATTTTTTTTTTTACTCCTCGTTAACGTTGGATGGACGTACGACGTAAGGCGCCTCATAAATTTTTGTCAACATTTTTTTTTTATTTTTTTACTTTTTTTATATATATATATTTATTATTTTACTTGGTGTAGTCAACAAGTGCTGGTGTTGTTTGTTCATTATTTTTTTTTCATTTTTTTTTTTTTTAAATAGAATTTATCGTTTGAAGCATGATGCTTCCACTCCTTTGTACAATACACTCTTATGTTATATTATTTTTTGATATTTATACTCAACAATTTTATAGTTTGAATTATGCTGATGGTTTTATTATTATTTTATTTTTTTTATATTTTATTTTTTGTCTTTTGCAATAATAAAATACACAGGTAAACACCTGTATGTATATATTTTAATTTTATTTTTAATTTTTATATACACAAAAGTTGTTTTAATTTGTAACATGAATTTAGGGCTTTCTTGTCATCATAAAAAAAAAAAAAAGTACCTCATTAAAATATTTTTCAAAAAAAAACAGTCAAGACAATATTTAAAAAGTTTTAATTTATTTATCTTATTTATTTTTTTATAATCATTATTCATTTTGATTTTCATCTTTAATTATTTAAATGAAAAAAAAAATAAATAAAAATATACTCGGTTTACAGGTTGATGTTTAATAAAAATATTTTTTAAATAAAAATTATCTATACATGATAATTTATTATACAAATAAAAATAATAAAAAAAAAAAAGGTGCAATATGTTTTAACTGACGTAATAACAAAGGTGTTATAAAAAAATTTAAATAAAAATAATAAATAATGATGTCTGATGTTCAGCATGATGCTGAAAAAAATATATTAAATGATGAAAATATCATTGATACATCAGCAAATTTTGGTGAATCAATAGTCCCTAGTTCATCTGGGTTGAAGCCCGCTGAACGAAGTGTATCATTCAATCGAGATGTCCACGTCAAGCGAATTGGTGAGTCAAATCACGCAATCACAATCAAATTATTGTGATAATCCTGATATGGCTGCTTAACAATCATCAAATTTTATTATAATTATAAATTGTTAATCAATAACTAATTAACATTTTTAAATATATAAAAAATTTTTTTATCAAGCAGACCAACTGACTACCAGCTCCACAAACATATATCGTCTGTATTAAATCTATCAAACTCATATATTACTTCTAACATGACTTGAATAATTTATTTTTAAAAACTGCATAAATTATTATTTTAATTTTTATATATTAAAATTATTAAAATATATATTAATTTTTAACTTTTAATAATCAATATGCATAATAAATAATTTTATATTGCTATAATTCTTTTTTTTTTTTTTCAAAAATTTAATTGTTTTTTAATTATTTTTTTAATAAGTGGGGCTAGGTAATTTTTTTTTTTAATTGATGGCATTGTCATTTGTCTGTGCTTGCGTGGTTTAAACTCAATCATCATAATTTATAAATAACAAATAAATATTATTAAAAATATAAATAAAAAAAAAACAAAAATTACATAAAATATATTCATTTGGATTTTTTTTTCATATAGTTATTTATTTTTGATCTACTTCATGGATCTTTTTGATGTTGATGATTTAAGACTCGCAGAAAAATTTTACAAATAAATAAACTAATTACAATTTTTTAATTGAAATATTTAGATATATTTTTATCTAGTTTTTAGAAAATTAAAAAAGATAAAAAAGTCAATTTAAAATTACATATTTTTTATTTTATTTATTTATTAAAAAAAAAAATTATAAAAGTGTATTATATTCTGTTAATTAATATACATGTATGTTGTTAATAATTTTATGGGAAAATAAATAATATACATTTGTTGCAGTTTAGTGAACAAATGAGATGCAAGGTTACATTGTCATTGCATCCACGTGAGAATACCTCGGTTATATTGCGCAATAAAAAAATATTGACGTAATATTTTGTATCACTTTTAACAACATTACATAAGTAAAAAATATATATATTATTTTTAAATATGTTTGTAACGTCACTGTCACTTTGTCATGGTTTTTTTTAATTTTTTTTTTCATTTTTATTTAACAACTTTCATTTTTTATATTTTATCTCTTCTTCATTATTATATATTTTTTTTTATTTATTTTTTTTTTCATCACAGCATGGTGTAAAAGTGTTGATGAGTTAATTGAATATGTTGACAAGAAAAACATTGGATAACTAATACATAATAGAATAAATAAATTAAATTAAAAAAATTAACATCAACTAGTAATTTAATTATTATTTTTTATCAAATTTATATTTTTAATTCCTTGAAAACTAGATGTTTGTCTAACAAACATGATTAAATTAAATACTTTTACTTTCATGCAAATAGTATATATATATACCTATAAATATCCTCCAACTGTGAATGAAAAAAAATAAATAAAATACATTCTTGTTGATCAAGAATCAAATACTTGAACATTTTTAATTAAAAAAAAATTTATATTTATAATAAAATAACAGAGCTCTAATAAAAGTGAATATATATATAAATGAAAAATAATTTAAATAATATCAAGTGGATGATATTTTATTATTAATTTTCATCATGAAAATATTTGTAATAGTAGTAGTGAATAATTTTTTATAATTTATCAATGATATATTGCTGCTTGTTAGGGGTATTTATGATCATAAAAGATTAGCGTGGGATATGAATTGCCAATGGTGTTTTTCTTCTTCAACTATATTTTATAAATTTTTATATATATAAAAAAAAAAAATAAAAAATTATGTATTGCATTTTAACTGTCAACTTGTTCATCGTATATATATTGACTATCAAAATTATTATCGACCCTTATTATAACCTTGTATACAACAACAACAACAACAACCCTTTGACAACGTGCTACTACTTGTCACCAATTATCAACAGAAGAATTATAGATGTACACCCAAAGGCAACAGACAAAACTTGATTTATAATTGTAATAAAAAAAAAATTATTAAAAAATAAAAATGAATTTATTATTTGACGTAGATACATATCTTGTTGAACGCGGAAAATTGCAAAGATAGATTAGTTATAACATAAAACTGTATGTGTGTTTATTTGTGTATGTTTTGATACAAGTTGTTGGATCGTTTATGTCTAGGCATGTCTCAACTTTGCGTATATATTAAGTCTTGATGTGTGTGGTGACCCCGACAACTCTCTGGTGAATCAACCAAGTTATTTTATCTATAAATTTATTTTATTTTATTTTTTTTTTTATACAATATTTATTTCATTCATTCATTTACTTAATTTTTACTATCATTAGTTTTTTATATTTAATTTAATATTTTATTACAATTTCAAGTTTATTTATGGTAATTTTAAAAAACTAGTTTTTATATTTTATTATTTTTTTATATACAATATTTATACTACAAGTTTGAGTAATTAAAAATAAATTGAATTAAAATATTGTTTTTATTTTTTTTTAGCTAATTATGAAAATTGGTTTAAAGTTTTTTTTTAATTGTTGATTGTTTAAGTATAATTATTATAAATTTTATTTAAATTGTTGACTTGAAAATAAAAGAAAAAAATCATGATAAATTGATTATATTTTCAATTTATATTTTATTACAATTTCAAGTAAATTTAATGTCGATTTGTATATAAAAAAATAAAACTAGTTTTCGTGCGTGTTTAAATTTATTGAGGTTAAAATAAATTTTTTCCCCATAAAGGTGTGTTATTTTTATTACCGTTGAATTTTCTTATTTATATCACGCAAAAGGTTACGCTTTCCCCACATTTATTCTATTTACCAACAATCGACATGCCAATAACTTTTTTTTTTTTTTTTCCACAATAAAATATATAAAATAATAAATAAATATTAACAATATATAAAAATCTATTTTGAATAATTTTAATTTGCATGGGGGCAATTACAATATTGTTATCAAACATAAATAAAATTAAATAAATTTATATACTAATTACCACCCACCCACCCACTACCTGTTACAACAACAACCGTTTAATTTTTATTTTTTATATTTTTCAACATATACATAACTAGATCAACATAGTCAGTTGAAAAAAAAAAAAAAAAATGCATAACATTTTTAATTATATTTAATAAACTTTTTTTTTTTTTTTTTTTTTTAATGAAAGTTAATTTATCATTTTACTTTTTTTATTATTAATTTTCATTGCAGCAATTATACATATATAAATGAGATAATAATTGTGCAATAACATATAACGTTGCATAAATTAACAATATTTATAAACTAAAAATATTGAATATTAATATATAAATTAACTTGAAAATTAAATTGATAAATAAATGATTTTTTTAATTAATTAATTAATAATGTTTTTTTTATTTTATTTTTTTGTTTAAGGAAGAGGAATACCGAAAATAACAACAGCATTTGCTGGTAATGGTGATGGTAAAATAGTTGTAACACCAGTACACAAAGAAAGTATATCATCAAAAAGTAAAGAACAACTTGCTGAAGAAGCTGAATTAGTATTACAACAAGCTGGTAGTTTAAATTGTATTGCACGTGATAATCGTCGTATTGTATTACCAATAAAATATAATACATTACCATCACGTCCAATACGTAAAAAACGTAATGAGCATACAATTGATGATAATAAAAATGATAATATTAATAATGAATTATCACCAATAACAAAACGTAAAAAAAAAAAAATTGACAGAAGTTTAAGCGATGCTGTTAATCATAAACAAAAAAGCCCATTGGCAAAATTGTTTTCACCAAAATTAGAACGTAAAAATAATAATGCAACTGTTAAAAGAAGTGTAAGTGATATTGGTACATCAACAACAACAGCAAAAACAGCAACAACAAGTGTTAAAAATATTG
The DNA here is from genome assembly GCA_011426435.1 of Lysiphlebus fabarum. Lineage (NCBI taxonomy): Eukaryota > Metazoa > Arthropoda > Insecta > Hymenoptera > Braconidae > Lysiphlebus > Lysiphlebus fabarum. The sequence goes on along the minus strand of WSYQ01000021.1, from coordinate 343,396 downwards.
AAAAAATAAGACGTAAAAGAAGTGGTAGTGTTGATGATAATACAAATACAATATCATCAATTATTAAAAAACAATTATCACCAATTATTGAATCATCACCACAAATTGATAAACAATTTGATTTTAAACCAAAATTAAATAAAGAAATAATAATACCAATAAATACTGATGATAAAAAATCAATTGATGAAATTGATAAATCAGAAATAATTAATAATAATAATAATATTGAAAAAACAATTGATAAAATGATTCATCATTTGTCAAATGATCGTTCATTACCACCACAATTAACAAGAACAATGTTATCACCAAGTCCAGGTTTTGGACATAATAATAATCGTCCATTTTCTTATACACATTTATCAAATAATGATAATGATAATGATAATGATAATATTAAACATAAAAATATAACAATTATTGATAAAAAAACATCACAAAAAAGTCATTCAGACAGTGATGAAGGTCTTGGTTTTGATAGAAATAATTCATCACGTGAAAATAGTCCAGAAGATAAAAATTATCATGGTATATCATATAATAAATATATTGATAAACGTTATGATAAACCAGACAGATATACATCAAAAATATTTGTAAAAGAAGAAATAAATAATAATAATAATAATAATAATAATGGTTTAACAACAAAAACAAGTGAATTAAGTGCAAGACGTGATTTATTAGAATCAAGAATGAAATCAAGATTTATGAATGATGATTTAATAAATATTAAAAAAAATTTATTTAAAAAAACAGATAATGAAATTATTGATAAACCAATTGTTCCATCACCAGTTATACCAAGTAAAATTAAAATACCAAATCATTATTCAGATACATATATAAGTGAAACACATACAAATAGTAATGGAGATAAATATATATTTGAAAAAGAAATTCATGATAATAATGGTAAAATATATGGTTATGAAAAAAAAATTAATAAAATAACAAAAAATAAAAATTTTCATAATATTGGTCATGACAATAGTTATATTGTTGAAAAAAAAATTGATAAAAATGGTAATAAATATATTATTGAAACTAAAAAACATGATAATAATCATGTTAATCATGTTGATGTTGATGATGATGATGATGATTATTTAGAAAATGAATTTAAACCATTTATAAGTGATAAAAGTCGTTCATTAAATAATAATAAAAATCAAAATTATACACCAGTTACAGTTAATCATACAATTGAAAAAAATGATTATTCAAAAAGTCAAGATTATTTAGATCGTGATTATAAAAATAAAACAAATAGACGTAATTTTTATGTATCAAAATTAAAAAAAAATTTAGAAACAGTTAAAGGTATTAGTAAATCAAGTCAAAGATTAAATGAATATAATAATGATTTAAAATCAATTTATACAACAAGATCACATGAAAATTTACATTTAGATAATAATACTGATGATTATGTTAATACACGTTCATATAATAATAAAAATAATGATGATTATGATACAGATATATCACAATTGACAAATAGTCATGTTGATACAAATAATTATTATGGTAAAGAAAATCGTAAAAATCAAATACGTCGTTATCATGATTATGAACGTGATTATAATTCAAGTCGTTATGATTCTGATGCAACTGGTGGTCGTGTTGGTTGTCCTATTGATGATTCAATAATTAATAAAAAACATGAAATACGTTATCATACTGAACAAACAACAAAAAATATACGTAAAGATTATAGAAAAATTATTGATGATAAACGTAATTCTAATAATAAAATTAATTATTCTGATGATAATGAATCAATACGTGATAATTTAAATAGTAATTTTAAAACAAAAATTATTAAAACACGTCTTGAAACATTTAATGAAAGTCCAAAAATGAAAACACGTATTTATCATAATGATATTAATAATAAAAATGAAAAAATATTTGATTATGATAGAAAAGATAGACTTGCTGATTCTGGTATTGAAAATGATTATCGTCGTGATTCACAAGAAAATGATAGACGTAATAATTGTGATATATTAGAATCAGAAGATGAAAATTTTATAACATTACAATTTTTAAAAAATGAAAGAAAACATACTGATAAAAATATGAATTTATCATCAATTGATAATCATCGTTATGAAAAATATAATAAAAATAATAAAATAACAACAAAACCACCATCTGGTATTAATGATAAAAAATATGAAAAAAAATTAATAAATAAAAAATTATCAACAATGAGTAAAGTACGTCAATTATTTGGTAAAAAAGAAAAAAAGCTAAAAGATGAAAAATTCAAAAAAAATAAATTACGTGATAATGATGGTAGCAGTAGTGGTGGTACTGGTGGTACAAGTGGTACAAATGGTACAAGTGGTACAAGTGGTACAGGTGGTACTGGTGGTATTTATGGTAATGGTGCATTAACTGATGATGAAGTTACAATGAGATACAGAGAATATCGTGGTGATCGTCTTCGAAGTGCTAAAAGTGCTCATGATTTAGACTGCGACATTGATGAGGTGAGTTCAACAACTTAAATATATATTACTTTTTTTTTTGATGACAATCATTTGAGTAGATTTTTTTTAAACATTAAATATGTCCTTCAAAAAAAATAGATTTAATTAAATGATCCAAGTAAGAGGTCTAATTTGTTTGCTTTCAAATATATTATTATTTTTTATTTTATTTTTTTGACACTATAATAGCGAGTGTCTTGTGTCACTAACCATATTTGGTAACTGATGTCAAAAAAATATATTTTTTCTGCTGATTACGTCATATTCTAACAGTAAATATATTCGTTGACTATTAAGCTATCATTCAGTAATGATGATCTGTAAATTTTTTTTTTTTTTTTTTGACAAAAAATTGTCAGAGAATAAAAAATATAAAAAATTTAAAAACTTGTGTACCCACGCTTTGGTCTATCGTGTGAAACTAGTCTCAATAAAAATGATAATAAATTAAATTGAAAAATAAAATATAAAATAATAATTTATTTGAATAATAAAAAAATATATGCAAAGAAAAAATATATAGTTTTATAGACTCATCGTATTATTTGTAAATAATAATATAATTTTTCAATTTACAATTTGATTTTATCGTTTTGTTACTCAATGATAATCAATTGTCTGTAAAAAAAAAAAAAATTAAACAAGTGCATTGCAAAATATTTATATGAGAACTGACAACAATAAAAAATCTCATTATATTATTTGATTCAATGATTTGATGATTGAAATGACCCAAATGAATATTTTTAAATATTTACTATTTTTTTTTTTATTGTTAAATAAATATTGCTGTAAAAATAATGAGGTCTCACATAAATTAAAATTAAATTCACGAATTTTATATATATATTTTATTTTTTTTTTATTTTTTATTTTAAATAGGGTGTTTAGAATATATTAACTACTATTTTGATATATACTTGTGATAAAATAATTGTAAAAAATTAAATCCACACCTAAATAAATAGTAAATATATATTCATTTAAAAACACAATAAAAATATATTTACAAATTCAATTCTCCTTTCTTTTTTTTTTTTTTTTTTATATTAAAAGTTCACACCAATATTTTTTAAGACATATTATTGATCTCATGTTAATTTAAAAATGTATATAGAAATTTAACTGGGCGTGTACTGATATAAATTTGATTAGAAAAAATTAAATTAAATTAACACAATGAAAGAGAATAACGTGAATTAATTTATTTTATTTTTTTTTTAATTAATTCAATGAGTTTTGATTGAATGATAAAACAAAAATTGATTTATCTAATTATCTTTTGTTTTATTTGTATTTTATAAAAAAAATTATTTAACATTATTTTGTTGATGATTTGAATTAATTACTTGCAATGAAATTTATATAAAAACACTGTAAATATTTTGAAATATAATTTACAATTTTGTTGATGAAATAAAATAATAAATTTTTTTTAATTTAAAAATATAAAAATATTAAAAATAATATAAAATTTGTGGCTTTGGTTATTTTAATATTCTCATATAAATTTTAAACAGACCAAAAATGGTTAAATAGAATTTGTCTATGCAAATGCAGATGACTATGACGACACACACTGTGTGTGAAAAAAAAATAAGAAATAAAAAATATATAAATAAAATTAAAATAATTAAAATGAAGATATAAAAACAGGTAAATTTCGAAATAAAAAATGACAATTAGCACAGTTGTTGATCTTCGTATTATTTGCGTGGTTATAATCATGAAACAGCCCACTCTTGTGTCCCACATTTATTATAAATAATTATATCCAATCACACATATTTAAATAAAAAAAAATATAAATATATATATATATTTTTCTTTACAATATTTTCAACTGTATCATCATTATCATTGTTTATTTCACATGCAAAATAGTTTAATATTTATCAATTTAAACATCTTGTTAAAGATCAGAGTAATTTAGAAAGAAAACGTGCCAATGAGTAGGTGGATTGGTATAACGGTATTTCACATGAAGGAAAAACGATGAGCAATAAAAATATTTAAAAAAAAAAAAAAACATAAAATAAATAACAAAACAACTTTTTTATATATACACATTGCATAATGTCAATTTAATATTTCATTGTTGTTATTATTGTTTAATTTTTATTATTAAATGCAATGAAAAAGTGAAGCAAAATTAAATGCATTGCAAAATTTAAATATATATAAAAAATTATTTGACATTATTTTATGTATTTTGTTGGTGTAAATAAACTTGTAAATAGTGAAATTAAAAAATTGAATAAATATCAGGTGGATTTTTAGAAAAAATACAACAGACGAGTATAATGCGATGCAATGATTTTTTTTTTAATGAGTTTGTTGATGTTTATATTGTTTAATTAATTAATTTATTGAAGAAGAAATATATATCGATAATGAATAACCATAGTAACATGGTCAAGTTGTTAAAGGATATTATGGCACTTTTCCTATTCAAGTTCGAATCTACCAATGAACGACTTGACTCAAAGAGTTGATTTTGATAAATATCGTGGTATTAATAACCTTAAATTTGTTTCAATTTGGTTTGATGAATTTGATGAACATTTGGAGCAAATACTTTCTGGCATAGAACAAGTGACGTCAAACTCGTTGTTGTTCTATGCCAGGATGTATTTGCTCCAAACACCAAAAATTATTATTTTTTTTTTCCATAAACTTTGATTTAATCAATTGTATTTATTCATTATTATTTCAACAAAATAACAAGTACAAATAACTATTATTAAAATTATAAATAATACATAAAAATATAATTACTAAAAAATTATGATAAATTATATTATATTTATTTAAAAATAAATTTCATTCAACATCAACTTATTTGACATAAAAATTTAGTAATCATTTTAAATAACCATCAAATTTAAATAAATATTTAAACATATATATTTCAAAAAACATGTCGTTGTTAAATTACTTTTTTAAAACATAAACTAACAAGTAAAAAAATTAAAATAAAATAAAATATAAAAAATGCCTCAAGTAACATGAGTCGTTGAAAAAAAAAAAATAAATCAATCAATTTATTATAAATATCTAATACAATTTTTACTGACTCATGTATTTTATAAATTGATTTAAAAATTAAATTTAATCAATGTATAATAAAATAATTTTAATTAATTAAAATTATTTTGACAGATGAAATTTAAAAATGATAATTATCTTTCAACACTCAATAAAATCAAGGTAAAAATAATTGTAAATAAAAAAATAACAAAATGGAAAGTGCATTGATAGTAGTCAGCAAAACCGACATTAAATCGAGCATATATTGCTATCATCTTGTGGTTTTTTCTTAAAGTTGATATATAAATGATCTCGCGTGTGCTATTTATATGAAAAAAATACATTTTAAAATAAAAATATGTGCATATAAAATGCATCAACTTGTGTTGGAATTGTAACTTGATTTTATTGAAATATATACACAATACAACTTGGTGAAAAAAATAAATAAAATACATATATATATTTGTGTTTGTATGATGCCTGAAGCAATTCACTCTGTGGTTAAACATATTTAAAAAAAAAAATAATAAATAAATAAATAAAGGTGCACAGGTGTCTCTCGTCGTCCACATTATGCCCTCACATCATCAACCATTAGCACCCAACTCGTATTTTTTTTTTTATATTTTACTTGTTTACCTTCTGTGTGTGTTGTAAATACATACATATATTTTAATACTATATTTATTTATTTACGCGACATTGTAATTTGCAAATTGCAACGTAACTGCATATGACAGTTTGCCACCTTCCTTATATTTTTCTGCATTCTAATTAATAATTGTCGACAATTACTTGTCTTCTTTGCACGAGCCATTTGCTTATTTTTTTTTTTTTTTATCATCATCAACATCATCATCATCATTGTGCTTTTATTTTATTTTATTTAATCAACAAAAATGAGTCATTGCAATTTGTCTAGTTAGCAAAAATAATTAATTACATAAATGACAAACAAAATATAAAAATTTAGTTTGATATTATTCTAATTTAGTAGGTCATCAATGTTGTCATTAAAATAAATTATAATATTATACTAAATTATATATTACAACATGTGTATAATAATAATACATTGCAAAAAAAAAAAAAAAAAATTAAATAATAATTATTAAAAATAATTAAAGATAATTTTTATTTTATATTTTTTTAAAAAATATAATTTTAAAGTCAAAATATAATATAATATAATTTTATATATTTAACTAAATTTAAATATATAAATTTTCCATATGAAAATATAATATTTATTGCAAAAATATAAAATAACCGTGAGATTGGAATTTAAATGAGATCAAACACCAAAAAGTTTTATATTTTTTTGTTATTTTATTTAATATACATTTTTTTTATTAAAAAAATAAATTGGATATGTATATATAGATAAAAAAAATATATATATATAAAATACTGTGGCTTTCAAAAAAAAAAAAAATATATATATATAATATATAAAAATTGAATGTGTTGAATTTTCTTGGGCTCTTACTTTCACGTAGTCACCGTGACCGAGATTTTAAAAAATAAAAAACCAATGGTAGTGGCAAGTGAACCACCAATGCACTGGCTTGTCGATTAACCATATATAGAAACTATCATGTGAAGAATCATACCAAATTTACCATCAAGTTATTTCAAAAAAAAAAATATAAAACAAACATTAAAATGATTCATCAAAAGATCAACCTATAAATATCTCAACAAATAAATTGACTTGAATAAATAAGTTTTAATTAAAATTTATTTGCAATCAAGAAAGTGTAATGTTAAATTAAAATAACAAGACTAGATTGATAATCCACCTTGCAAGATAAAATAATTGTAAATTGTAATAAATTTTTATTTAAAATTTATAGAAAATAATTTATTTTTTTATTTATTTTTTAACTCGTCAATGAAATGCGTTTGTTTATTTAATTTAATTTTTTATCTTTTGCCTCAAGCAAATACACCTATATCATTTGACTATTATTATTTATATCCAAGAATTTATATACATACATATGATATTAACACAGGTGAATGTATTGAAAGTCAAAAATATATTATCAATATTAAAAATATATATTACAATAAATATACAATTTATTTATTAATTTTATTTTAATATAAATTACAAATTAAATATATATAATTTCATGTTAATATGTGACATTATATTTTTATATTTATTAAAATGCAAAAATTAAAATAATGAATTAAAATATTGTAGATAAAATGGGCGTTGGTTTAATTTATAAGGTCGAATAAATTATAATATATACAGTTTAATTAAACACCGGGTGTGTTACTGTGTTTAAAGCAAGGTTGCCTTTGGGTATTTTGCTAAACACGCCTGAATGATTAACTACAATAGTATACCTATCAATACCATAAATATTATTACTAAAAAATTCATGATAAAAACAGTGGCATTATTTGTATTTAAATTTTTTTTATATTTTTTGTGATACCAATTGTTACGCATAAATTATTGTATTTTTTTTTGTAATAATATTTAATTTTCTAATATATTATTTATTTTTAATATATTTAATTCTAAATATGGTAGTTGTAATCGTGTTTATATCACAATCGTGATACATAATCTTGATATGGATAAATACACTGAAAATTAATGGACATTTATGTCCAATGCATTTTTTATTTTCACTTTTTTTTTTTTTTTTTTTAAGCTTAAAATACCAAATGAAATTGAAAGTGGTTTTTAAATGGAAGGTGCATTTTAAAAAAATAAATAAATGAAGGATATTTATAAAGAAAATTAAGAAAAATATATAAAGTTTTTATACTTTTTATTTTTATAAAATGACGTTATTCACCAACTTTGTTTGGGCATGGACCTCGATTTGGATTACTGAACCTGTATCACTTTCAACCCACAATTGGTATTAAATATTTATTTATGTATTGAAGGGTAAATTTAATAATTTTTTAATATTATACATAAATTGTAATATTATTTTGAAATTTTTGTTTATATTAATTTATGATGATGAAAATGATAATTAATAATTTAATTATTTTTATTATAAATTGTTTTAATTAAATTATATTATTGAGAATTAATTTTTGTTGGTTGTAATAGTTATAACTGACTAACTAAGTAACATTTGTAACTTTAGAAATGATATCGATAATTGGTAAGTTCAAGTATAGCTAATACTACCATTTTATGGTATCTTTTCAGTTCTGTTATTCTGCTAAACTTGGAGGGAATACCTCCTGGCATAGAACGAGTGACGTCAAAATCGTTGCTTTTTCTAAGCCAGGAAGTATTCACTTCAATTTTTTCATAAATACTATTACACTAATTTTTTTTTATATTTATTCCAGTATTATTATAATTGTAATTGTTAATTTTTTCATTAAATTTTATTGACAGCTTTATTTGTCAAATATTCATCAAACCAGTTAAAAAATAATCAACATGTAACGATAAAAATTTGTATTTTAAAATTTATTTTTTATTAATACTACCTTCAAAATAATTTCAAAATAATCATTATAAATATTTTGATAATTTTAAATTAATTAATTTTCTATTATCCAGTTAATATTTTAATATCAAAAATTATATTTTTGACTTGAAATTATTTTTACAAAAACATGTCGATGTTAAATTGCTTTTACATGAACTAACGAGTGAAAAATATAAAATAAAATACAAAAACCACACTATGAAAATATAAAACAAAAAAAAAATAAATAACAAAGTGAAGAAGATAGTATAAAAGGGTTTTTTCTTTTCAAAAAAAAAAAAAAAAAAAAAAAGAGTAAAATGGAGAAAATATCTACTCAGACTTTGTGGCTATCGAGATTGTTTATTATAGGTGTGCCGCATCAGCAGCCCAAGTACACTCGACAATAATAAAAAAAATATAAATAAATAAAAGTAATCTTAAAAGAGAATTAACGTTTTGCAATTTTGTATCTATACAACAACAATTTGTTGGTCTATGATATAAAAGAAAATAAAAAAATGTTTAACAAACTAAAAATATTTATAATCAACGAGTAAATACACAACCACGTGTCTTATTTACAATTTTTTTTAGATTAAAAACACTAAAAATTATAAAGGTATATATATTTAAAATAAAAAAGTAAACAAACAAGTACATGTATCGACATGTTTAACAGTGTCTACATTTATGTCAAATGAATTTTGCAAGATTAGCCGATGAAATGGTAGAATTTTAAGTGCAACTTGACGTTTTAAGTGCTGATGAAATTATAATATAATATTTAAATTACAAATTTCAATAAATTTCAATATCATTACAAATACTTGCATAATTTCATTGATACTTTAAACATCAAATTGATATTAATAAAAAAATTATACAAATATTTTTTTAACAAATTTAATTCAACAATAAAATGAAAAAAAAAAAAAAATTATTATTTCATTTTATTTTAGATAAATTATTCTAATAAAAATAAAATTTCAATTTAAAAAAAAATTACAAAATATATATAAATATAATTTAATTAATTTAATTAAATTAGAAATTAATTTTAATAAAAAAAAATTTATTACAAAGTTGATGATACAAGTTGATTGTCATCATGAAATAAAACAAATTGTTGATGCAAAGACATGCCGACGTAATTTTAAAAACAAGTACTGTACCATATGCTTGATATATAATATAAATAATATATTGAATATATATAAAATAAATTTAAAAAAAATAATAAAAAAGTTGCATAATATTTAGCAAACGTGAATCGCATGGACACAGTCAGGCGTGTCAGGCATCTGCCCATGGCACCGAGGCCACAAATAGCTTTGCTCGAATGAACACACATATACACTGATTTTTATATTTAATTTATCATATTTTTTTACATTATTTTTTTTACATATTTAACAACCCTTTTATTTTATTTTTTTAATTTTAAATTTATGAAAGGATAATTTTATCATCATTATTATTGACAAAGTAGCAATAAGATATTTGCAGAATTTTTTTTTCATAAAATTGCAATTTAAAATTTTTTTTGATTATTGATTAGATCATGATGATAAAAAAAATATCAAGCTAGTCATTAAGACTATTATTTTATGTATAAAAAAATGATCAATATAATTTATTGATTTATTTATAAATTTATTTTTTACATGGTATTTTTATTTTTTAATCAAGACAACCTTGATGACATCTTGGTTTTTTTTTTTATAAAATTATAATAAAAATAAATAAATTCAAGTGTCAATTTATTTTTGAAATAAATACAAAGAAATTTTAAATAAAAATTTTCGATGAAGGACAATTTTGAATTGTCTCGAACTTCATGGTCTTCTGGTTTTTTTTTTAAATTTTTTTTTTTTTGTATTTTCAAGTTTGTCAAATTTGGTAATTGTATATTTCTCGATTAAACGAAAGGATAAATAAGTCAAATGAATATAAAAATATAAGTAAAACAAAATTTAAAAAAAAATATAATAATGTTGAGACAAAAAAAAAATTGAATAAAGAAGCAACTTGCTGAATGTAAATAGGCTGAGGTCATCATAAGATCTTGTGTATTTCCAAGAGTCAAGATGACCTCTGGTTTGGCATATATAGGGAAGGCAAGGAAGAGAGACCAATAAGTCTCTCATGTCCTTGGGATGTTGTTAATATACAATACATATATCCACTGAATTATCCCAATATGGAAACATGATGTCCCACTTGTATTTGGTATTAAATCTTTTGATGATGATTACCTTACAAGGAAATATTTACTGATGTCAACAGCATATATTTATTTTATCATCCCACCTTTATTTTTTAAATTTTTTCATATTTAAAATTATAAATAATTAACAATAATAGTATTTTTCATAAATTAATTAATTTTAATAAATTAAATAAAAAATTTTCATATATTTAGTATATTTTTTTTTGTAGAAAATTAATATATTTCGAAATAAAAAATCGAAATTTCTATATAAAAATTTTTAGAATAATTTAAATTAATTTTTTACATAAAAATTCAATTAATTTAATTAATATAATTTATAATTTTTTATAAATTAACAATCGAAAAATGAAAATATTTCGATTGCAAATTTTTGAAATAAAATTTCTACATTAAAAATTTTGATATAAAAAATTAAATAATAATTAAAATAAATATTCAACATTTATATTTATTTAATTTAATTTAATTAGTATATAATTTAATATTTCAATTAAATTAATGTTTTTATTTATTTATCTTCAAGACACACCTGAATTATCAAATGACGTGTGTTTAAACAAATATACATATATATTATAGAAAAATAAAATAAAATAACAATTTTTTTTTTTTTACACACGACCTTTCATTGCAACTATATACTTGTAATCAAGGTCGTATTGTGTGGTTGCTTCATGTATTTTAAACCAAGAAAACTTATCCACGTGTCATTGAAAAAAACCAACAGTCGCGATCAAGTGATAAAACCCAATTACAATTTTTCAATGTGTGCATATATAGATGTGCACACATGTGAATAAACTATTGAGCTACCTCTATGTACATATTGTTAATAAAAATAATAAAAAATAACAATAACAAGTCACATATTGTTGAGACAGGGGTATGAAGCAATTATGCACTTTCAAGGGATTGTCAACAGGGTCGTAACTTCTCGTTGTCTTACTAGTAACAACACACTTTTAAAATTTATACCATCATCAACAACATCACACTTTTTTTTTTTTTTTAACAAATAAATTCTTTATTTTTTATTATTTTTTAATACAATTGTTATACACAAATTGCGTATAAACATATCTTACTTATTTTGTAAATGTCATTTAACAATGTAATTAAATTAATTTTTTTTTATTTTAAAAAATTCTTAAATAAATTTATAAATTAAAAATATATTTTTGATGTAAATTATTTCAATTAAATTGTATTGTTTAAAAATAAAATTATTGTTTTTTGTCATTTTTATTGAATTTGATAATAGATAAATGTTTTTGTATAAATATATTTTGATAGATTTTTTATTTTAAAATAAAAATATATATATTTATAATTGTTAATTGACTAACTGAATAACACAACATGCAAGTGGTCAAGTTGATAAATAATGGCTTCTGTTATTTTCATTTGGTTTTTATCAATAATATTTATGAAATTGAAGTGAATACCTCCTGGCATAGAACGAGTGACGTCAAAATCGTTGCTTTTTCTAAGCCACGAAGTATTCACTTCAATTTTTTATTTTCCATTTTCTCATAAATACTATTACACTAATTTTTTTTTATATTTATTCTCGTATTATTAATTATAATTGTTAAATTTTTTCATTCAATTTAATTGACAAATAAACTTATAAAATTTAAAATTAAAAAAATATTTTTTTTATTTAAAAATTTAATTATTGATTATTATTTTAATTAAAAAAATAAAGTATAAAAAAAATAATACATTTAGTAATTGGATTATGTCTTTGTTTAAAGTTTTGATTACTTTATATATATTTTAATGTTTTTTATTTTAAATCAGAGAAAAAAAAAAAAAAAAAAAATGAAAAAAAGGTTTTAACATGAGATGATCTTTTCCTATCTGTTTCACGCTTCTAGTTTTGTGTTTTTTTTTTTTTTTTTTTTCTTGATAAATCCTACACACCATGTACATCATGTACATCTCTATACAGATATATACAAAAACATTTATATATCTTGCCTCTGTACATATATATGTATATATATCTTGACTTAATCTCGTTTATTCCCGCCACGTTGTTGTAATTGCGAAAGAGGCCAGCCCCCAAGCCTCCTCTGTCATATTTTTTTTTTAAAATTTTTTTTATTATCATCATCATCCTCCCTGGAGATGAGTTTTACTGTCGGATATGCTGATGTTATTTTATATATATATATATGTATATACTTTGTACATGGAATAATAACTATCACGGTGGGCCCAGACAATATTATATATTTCTTTCGAATAGTCAATATTTGAATGTAAAATATAAAAACAAGTTGAGACATGATCTGTCTTTTATTCTGACACCTGATTTGCTTGAGGCTGAAATAAAAATACTATGATTTTTTTAAAAAATAATATAAATTATTTGATAAGAAATATATATATTGGTGATTATAACAACCAGGAACTCACGTTATTTTTTTGTCTGATCTCATAGAAAATATCTATGAATTTTGTACATATAAATGTCTCATAAAAATTTTTTATCGATTCAATAATTTTTTATATTTTTCATTAATGTAAAATAAATTGATTAAAAAAATATATATATCTTTTTTTTGACAGAAATTATTCAAAAGAAAATTTAGACATCAAAATTATTTCAACGTAGAAATTTTTCTGTAATTTATTTCGATTATGTAACATTCAAGAAATTCAATTTAATCAAATGAAAAATAAAATAATTAATAGTAATTCTTATTTAAAATAAAATGTATATATTTATATTTAGAAAAATAAAAAATAAAATAATAAAAACAACAAAAATCTAGTAGTTGTTGTTGTTATACTGAGTGCATTGTCACTGGTTACACTATTTTCTGAATGTAGAAGGCAATTATCGTTAATGCACAGGTTTTGTTCGGCTTATAATTAACTTGGAAAGTGACAGGTGCCGACAAAGAATACATATAAACATACTTTGTGTGTACAATTGCGCCTTTAGTATGGTGGATGAGAGTTGTAGATGTGGTCTTTGGGTAGCTGGTAAAATAATACTATATACTCTCTCTTGTACCAAGTGCATTCAGCCGTTCAAAAAGCGTCATGCCTTCTTTCCTTCTGTGATATTTCTACTACAACTACTACCCTTTTTTTTTTATTTTCATTTATTTATTTTTTTATCCCCTTATATATTTATATATTTATTTATTTTTTTTTTATTCTACGTATTTTCAATAGACTAACTCTTTCTCGCCAAGTGACAATACACCTGCGAAGAAATCCATTCGTTTATTTTTATTTTTTTTAATTTTTATTTATTTTTTTAGCTACCTCTACTTTATATTTTTATATTTTTTTATCTTTTTATAACCAATTGATATTGAAAACCCTTATTTAGGATACACAACATACTGAGGATTTTACCAGTAGATTTTCACCTCTAACGAGTTAACTTCTATAAACAATCCGGTGTAACATTGATCCGACGCCCCGATTGTCGTGGAATTTAGCAATAAATTTGCACTCACAAGTTTTTTAGAGATGTAAAAAAATAAAATATCAAAATAATATGTGTAAATAAAAAAAATATAATTTTTTATTTATTTTTTTTAACAGTTGTTTTTTTATTGTATTGCTCATTGTTGATGGGAGTTTTTTTTTATTTTTTATTAAAGTTATGTGTAGATAAGAGCCAATTAAAATAGAATGACTGGTTATGTTGTTAAATTGTTCATCAAAAAATTTACCACGTCATTTCAATGATAATAGAATGATTTTCTTGAAGGTTTTTATTGTTTGGGTCAATAATATTTCATAGCGTTTATCTTGAATAATTTTTATTTTTTGTTGGCATATTTTTTATATTGATTAATGCAAAATTTATTATTTAATTTATTTATTTTAAGTGGTCAATTGAGCTTGTTGCGATTTTCTACGTACTGATTTAAAAAATATATGATCAAACTGATACAAGTTTGAATCCTAAAATATTGGATAAACATATTTCTAAAAATTTCAACGTATTTATTTCTCTTTTTTAACAATATTTATTAAAAAATTTTTATCCAATAAATTTTTTTTTACTCAAAAAATTGTCTAATAATTTTAAATAAATATTTTTTAATAAACACGTCAATAAATATACATTAAATTATATTAATTTTTTTTCTAAAAAATAATTCATAATTTTTCATTGAAATTTTTTTTTTCACGGCTCATGGATCAATGAGCATTCATACAGAAAGTTACTTGTACAAGTTGTTCAATTAATTCATCCGTGATTCCTCTTTGATCATCAAGTTGAATCATCATCACAACAAATAATTTATCCTCACACATAAATTAAATTCAATTGTTAATATAAAAGTAAAATATATATCCATCAATTCTTGATATACAACATCCCCATTAAAACCATTACCAATATTTATTATAAAAAATTTGAACTATCAAAATTGATGATGATGAAAAAAAAAATAAAAACAACAATACTTGTTTGAGTTTAAATAAAACTTGATGATCGCAAATACTTATATACTCCCACATTATATTTTTATATAAATTTATCTCAACATACAAGCGTTATAATGGTCTCATACAATTTTTTAAATTATTTACAATTTTTTTATTTATTTTTGTAACATTTTGTTTCATCGTTGTTGGATTTAAAGCATCCCTGGACGTCCTTGATGGCTTGAGTCCTATGAACGCAAAAGAATATCTTTTATATTTTTTATTAAAAAAAAAAAAAAATTATAAAAAAATATATATATTGTACTCTATCCTCTCTTTGCACGGGATATAATTATGCTCAAGTACCGTCCTGATTTCTGCCTGCCTCCTTTTATTCTTCATTGCTTGATTTTTTTTTAAATATAATTTTTTTTCTTTATTTTATATGATTTGTTGTTTATTTTTTAATTTTTTTTTGGTATGTTCATCTTATTTATTTCTCATTCTTATATATATGTTGGCTTTTTCACCTCCCACCTGTGTGAATGTATGTGCTTCAATGTGTACCACATGAGTTGAGTTGAGATATAGTATACATCTTCATGGTCGTCTAACCTCCCTCATTAAGCTTTTTGCCCGAGGTTAATTCGCAATATGGCAACGTACTTACGCGTTAATCGAACCAACAAAATTACACTGAAATACATCATTTAATATATAAAATTTTTATATAAATTTATTAATATTTTTGTGACATATAAATTTGATAATTTGTTGATTATAAATATTATTTATCATTATTTTTTTACTTGGGAAAAATTGATGATTAAAGAAAAATTAATTTAAAAAAAAAGGAAACAATTTCCCACAATATTTTAATGTATATTTATACACGTACAATGGACATGCTGATAAATTTTTTTTTTTGTTAAAAATTAACAACGAATATACTTAACGAGAGATATTAATCTTTTTTTTTTAATTTTCACTTTTCTAATCTTTTATATAGAATCAACAATTTTACAATACCTGATTGTCATTTAATTATACACACAATGAAGTTTAAATTTTTTTCTATTTTTATTTTTTTTTTTTCATTTTCATCATCACGTAATAATCTTGGTAGCTAAAATAATTTTGTTGGGTTTTTTTTTATTTGTTTATTTAATGTGTGTATGCGAAAATGGATAAGACACAAAAGCCATGGGAATTAAGAAAGTAAATCGTTAATTTTTTTCCCCTTTTTTGTTGATAATTATACCGAGTTTTTTTTTTTTTTTTTTTAATTTATATATCGTATTAATGGTAAACAAACGTAAATGCCATATAAAAAGAGAAATTAATTTAACAAAAATTAAATAAATAATTACAAAGAATTTTAATCTGTTTTTTTTTATTTTTAATTTTTTTTTTGGTGAAATTTGTTGAGATATCAAACATTTGACACTAGAATTTGAAAAAAAATATATTAAATAATAAAAATTTTAATTTTTTATTACTATTTTTAAGTTGAATATATTTATTTTGTTTAAATTTTCAATTCAACGTTGATATTTCTCACAAAATTATAATATTGTTTTGTATTTGAAAGATACACGCGGTTACCCATCAGAATTAAAATGCATCATCAACCACTGATGATGATTTTTCCTTTGAAATTATATTTTAATATAAAAATACTAAAACCACATTGAGCCCTATCTCAATCCACAGTTATTAATAACTTACATTGCGTATTCAACAAAGAAATACAAGAATGAAAAAAAAAAAACAAAATTATTAAAACATTTTTTTTCATTCTTCATCAATCACGAGTTTAAAAAAAAAATAAAATAATTCAAATAAAATATATAATGAGATTTAAATTAAACTACAAAATTGTTGTTATATTTAATAAAAAAAAAAAAAAAATTATAATTTAAAATAATAATCATTAAATTGAATAAAATACTGTTGGGTCAAGTATTTTATAATGAAATTCAATTGTTGAATATCTAAATTTAAATTAAATTTAAAAAAAAAAATTGATATAAACTAATAATAATATCAAGGATAAATTTTACATATAAAATTACATTGTAAATTGCTGATCAATTGTTGATATATTTGCCGACTGATACAAAGACATAGTTACCCAGTTGAATAAAACTCATGATGATGATGATGATGATGATGATTGAAGTAAAAATGAAAGCGAATAAAAAGGATAGTGTGGTCAGAAAGTGCTTGAACCAATGATCAATTTAAATGAAAAAAAAAAAAATAAATAATGTAATTTCTTGATGGTATAAAGAAAAAATTTTTTTACATTATAAATGTAGTAACAAAACTGGAGCGAGATTTGTTGTTTGAGATTGTATTTATATCTGCATGTGAATTTACGATAAATACATATAAATTGTGAGGGTTGTAATGGTAAAAGGGTTAAATAAAAATAAAAAATATATTAAAGTTGAATTGTTAGATGTATGTGAATAAAAAAATAAAATATTGGATGCTGTGTTGAAATAGGATGCTTCCTCCTAGATACGCATTCCTGGACAAACCACATCCCGTCCTCGGGCAACGATCCGCGAGCAAGACCAATTCACCTTTTCATGGCGGCTTCTTCGGTTTGCGCCTCGATAACTTTTTTTTTTATTTATTTCATCTTGTAAAGTTTCTTCCATGATCGCCGACTACTTTTGCGTTCACCAGCCGTTTCAAACGTCATCGGTATAATTCTACATTCTGTACAACCCGGTATGCCTATCCACTTTGCCATGTATATCTTATTTTCAATTTTTTTTTATATATATATATTTTATTTTTTTCACTAGGATATATATTATTTCTTTGAATTTACTATTTAGTTTTAACATTATTTTGTTTGGAATTTATATCCGGTAAAATTTATAAATGCAATTTTTATTTTTATTTTTTCTCTTTTTTTGTAAATTGTATTTTAAAAAATGTTATAGTTAATTAGTTTTTATTTTTAGTAAATTTAATATTGTATTGATTTATATATTAGATTTTTTATTTTTAAAAAACAATTAGGTGAGTTTTTTTTTGACAAATAATTTTATAATTTTAAATATATAAATATTTTTTGTTATTTTAATTTTTTATTTAGTAATTTTCATGTCAAAAAATTGTGAAAATATACATTAAACTAATCAAAATTATTCTGAAAAAAAAAAAATAATCGTTAATCTACAAATGTGTAATAATATTTTACTGGATTCTCATTACGAGATTTACCTTTTTGTGTTGTTTCAAAATCGAAAAGTATATAATTTTCGATGGCCAAAGGGGTCAGTCACACACATTTAACACATGACACGCGATATGCAATATGCATTTACTGCATACCCATGACTTTGCTTAACGAGCTGGACCAAAATAAAAATAAAATAAATAAATAATAAATGAAATAATAAACACACATACATATTCTAATGAAAAAATAAATAAATATATATATATATATAACTAAAATAAAAGGGAAATGAATGAAATTACTTTCTTGATGTAACTGGAAAAGATGAATCGAAGCGATGCACGCACATGTGTTTTGTATTACGACCTATCCCAACGTATGCATTGAAAAATTGTTTAAAAATAATAATATAAATATAAAAAATATAGAGTGGGACGTGAAGCAAGATGAAGTGGTGGTGATACAAAACAAAATAAAGACGATATGAAGATAATATTACAAACAACATTGAAAATATAATGAAAAAAAAAAAGTTTAAAAAAAGTTAAATATATAATCAAGTATTATAAATACAAGTAAAGTCGTTGGATATATATAAAAATAGTTAAATTTATATTTAAAAATAAAAAATAGTAATTTTATATAAAGACCACGTGTGGTATTGGTAAAAAGAGTTAAAAGAGTTAAAAGAGTTAAAAGAGTTAGAAGGGCGGTGCGTGGGTCACAATGCCCCGCGGGCCAATATCGTGTGTCTCGACTCGTTATATTGCTACAATCCACATGGGGATGTATATACATTTTTTTTTTTTTTTTTTTTTTATATATATACAGTACAGTATATATCCTTCGAATTCATTGCAGCACCATGTATTATGTATAACTAAATATATTTATATATTGGCAGGCAGGTAAACGCGTACACAGCCTTGTACTATGCAGATTATTCCACGATATGGCCTATTCATTGCAAGTCATTTACTTAAATTTTTTTTATTTTTTTTATTTTTATTATAATTTAAAAAATAAATAAAATATATATTAAATACAAAATCATTGAATTAAATATACAATGTTGCAAATGAAAATAAATAATATACAAAATAATAATAAAGAAAAAAAAAAAATAAAATAAATTTTTAATAATTAATACTGATTTTAATTAATGATATATTTATTGTAAATTTTTTTATTTAAATTTAATGTTATTTTTATTTCAATAAATGTTGATTTAAAATATCAATTATTTGGTTTTATTGTAATTTAAAAAAAATTTAAAAAAATAGTTAAAATTAATGTAATATAGAAAAAATGAAAAATTGAATTTAAAAAAATATCAATGTAGAGCTTGAAAGTGCAGCAATATAGTCTCTCTCGTCACTGCAACTGCAATTGCCACCCACGTGGAGTCACGTCATAGGCGGTCGTAGATGTATATATTTATATTTATTTATTATATATTTATATATTTATATGTATATAATATACACTATGGATCGGCATGCTTTCTTATATGCTCACTAATCGTTTATGTTTCGCTTTTCTCAGATCCAATTATCATTCTGTGTACATCAAATAAGATTCAAGACTATAGACTATCACGTTTGTTCAAGCACTTGTGATTTTTTTTTTATTTTTTAGTTTAATGTTTAATGTCTCTTTATAATAAAATAAAAAATTAATAGGAAAAATTATTTTTGAAATAATTTAATTTGTAACTATTTTGGTAATAATAATTTAAAAATTTGCTATCAATTTAATTTATGATTTTAAGTATCACTTGTTTGGGTATGACAAATTAATTGACATGTTATTTATAAATAATATAAATTAATAAAATAATTTTTAAAAATTTTAATAATAATTAATTTATATTTTCTTTTAAAATATAATTTTCAGGAATACAGAGAACGAAGAAGATTATCAACACCAAGTGACAGTCCAACACCAAGAAGACCAGCAAGACTTTCAAGATCAACTGGTACATTGACACATGATGATGCTTATTTAGATTCAAGAAATACATTAACAAGATCAAATGAAAATAATCAAGAAAGCAAAGGATGGTTTAAATCATTGAGAAAAAATAAAACAAATACAAAGGTAAATTAGAAAAAAAAATAAAAATAATATTTAAAAAAAATTAAAAATTAATTGGAATATAAATAAACAAATAAAAATAATGATAAACTATTTTTTATATACATATGTATGTATATATTTAAAATAATTTGATTTTATCTAGCTTGAGAAAATAATGAGTCAATAATATTGAATAAAGAATTTTATGAGTTGGCATTAATCGGTTACCCTTTGATGCAAATATATTTATTATTATATATATATATATATATAAATAAAATGTAAAATATCATTGCATATTTATAGATGATTTTATAAATCATTAAAATGCAAGGATGACCATTAAACATATACAACTTATTCCAATTACGACATTGATTAAATGAACTAACTAACTCATTTATAAAATTTATTCTGATTTAATTTAATTGCTAAATTAACAAACGCCAATACATCAAGACAACACGCATTTACAATTATATTTTTTATATTTAATATTTCTTGATGATTGTATAAATTATAATAATAATAATAATAAATTATTTATTTAAATTTTTTAATATAGAATATTGATAAAAAATCAAGAATACCAGAGAGTGAAATAATGATGACAGGAACTGAAGATGAAGAGGTGTTGTCTACACCTGAACGTATATCAAATAATAAAAATATACGTTTTTTTGGTGATACTGATCAAGAATCATTATCATCTCATCGTGATCATCACAGGTAAATTTTCAATCAATTAATTAATTAATTTCAAAAAAGGAAGAAATTTATTTGATGAAATATGACCAGAGTCATATTAAAATATGTCAATGATTAATTAATATATTATTTTTAGAAATAAACGTGTTGATGAAAGAGTTACATCAAGACGTGATACAACATCAGTTAATTCAAATCGTCATTCAATACTTGCTGGTAATAGAAAAAAAACAAGACATGCTGAAAGTGCATTATCATCTGGAGAAAGTACAACTGGTGATAGTAGTCAACAAAGTCAAAATTCACAACGTTCACAACGTTCTGTTGTATTTCTTCATGCAGCAACTGGTATTAATATATAATTATTAAAATATATTTTAAATAATATAATATTTATGTATTTTATTTATTTATTTTTATTTTAGTTGGTGAAATTCCAGGACCAAATGAACGTAGACGTGCAGCAAGTCGTGAAGAACTTAATCGTCCATTACAATCACATACAAGAACAGTATCAAGAAGTTTAAGTGTACTTGCACCATGGAAACCAAGACATTACAGAGAACCATTTGAGATTAATTATGATCAACAATATCAGAAACCAACAACGACCCTGAGGCGTAGACAACGTAGCCGAGATGAGGCTACACTTGCTCGACGTGGTAAAGATCAGTCACGCCGTACCAAGGACAATTTATCAAAAACTGGTAATAAAAAATTATAAATTATAAAATAACATACACAATCATTTTTTATTTTTTTTTTTTTAAATATAAAAAATATAAATTAACTACAATTTTTTATTGTTTTTTTTAACTCAACAGGAACAATTAATCGGAGTACATTAAAAACAAAAGAAAAACAAAAAGTCAACAGAACAATATCAAATGAATCATTACAAAATTCAAGATCATCTAAAAATGGTACATCAAGAGTTGATTTAAATAGATCAACATCAGTACCACGTGATCCAAATAAAAGCGCTGGATGGTTCAGAATTAAAACTAAAAAGTCACGCGCCTGATGAGAATTGGCCATTAATTAAATGCTAGTCTCCGAGTTTAATTAAAAAAAAAAAAAAATATATTAATTCAATTCGTTGATTTAATTGACAATAATTTTTAATAAAATCACGATATAATTTAATATATTAAAATAATTTTTAAATCGAAACGTGATGATACTGATTGAATCGAAAAAAAAAAAAACCTTTTTTTAAAAGTTAACAATATAAAAAAAATATATATATATAATTTATTTTAAATAAATATATATAAAAAGCAACTAATTTTGAAAATAAAAATATAAAAAATAATTCATAATGTCTTCTCTCTACCAAATTTATTGAATGTAAATTTTATGACGCGTGAGACGAGAATGCACAATTTAATAATTCACAACCAGGCAATAATATTAACAATTAAAAATGAAGAAAAAAAATTTTAAATAAATAAATAAAATATGCCTGGATATTCCGTGAATCAGAGTGCCATTACCGTTTCTAATCTGTCAAAATAATTAATTAAAATCAAAATAATATTGCTGATAATAATTAATTTTAAATCAGCAAACCGAGACTACTTCTTGTAAACTAATATTAAATATTAATAATAAATTTAAATATTAATTATCATATTGTTTTTTTTTTTTTTTATATGTCATTGAATTTCAATGACAAAAAAAAATGTAAATACTAATAATAATTATAGTAACCATTTATTACAATTATTATTTGTCATCATGTATTTGTCATATCCGTTGCAATATTATATATATTTAGAAACAAAAAAAAAAAAATAAAAAGAAACAATACACCAATGAAATATTATTTTTATTAGAATTATAAAAATTGCTGCAATAATTAAATGAACATTTTTTTTATATTTTTAAAAATTAATTTATCTTGGTGCTGTTAATTGAAAATGTATATAAAAATTTTAAAGCTAAATCAGTTTGTAAATACAATATGATTGTTTTTAAATTGCATGATAAACAAAATATATACTTGTCAATTTATTTGGTATAATAAAAATTAATATTTTAAAATAGTTTTTGAAATTAATAAAATTAATTAATCATTTTAATAAATTTAATTGTTGTTGTTATTTTTATACTTTAGTTGATAATTTATCAATGCAACACATTGTGGTTCCAAGTAGTATCATCAGTGTTCCAATGTAGGTATCTAAAATTTAAATATATATAAATTAAATATAATTGTTTATAATTTTTTTAATTGGAAACTTACTTATGTGTGCTTTTTCTTCACCATTTAACCAACCAGCAATTGCTGTAAATACAAAAGTCAATGAATTTGTAACTGGTACAGCAAGTGACAAGTCAGTTTGACCAAGAACCATAACATAAAGAAGTGAACCACATTGATTTATCAAAAATGGAACAATATACTAAATTAAAAAAAATTAAATTAACAAATTAATTTTTTATATTATTTTGTTTAAATAAAAAATTAAATACCTTTAAATTTGTAAAAAGAAATAACATTTGTTTTAAAAATGTTGTTAAATTTGATGTTCCTTTTATATTTTCAACTCCAATAGCTCCAGTTTTAATAAATGGATTTGTTGCACCCCAAAAAATTGCAACAATTACCAAATATATTAATGATTCTAAATAAATAAATTTTTTTTTTTTGGTTAGTTGGATAATTTAACATCAATTAACAAAATTTTATGCAAGTCTTACCAATTGTTACAGCCATTTTGATTTTCCTCGTTATCAAAACTGTCTTTTAATTAATTGAACAATTAAACTACATAAAAATATAAAATTTAATTAAAAAATTGAGTAAAATGAAAACATTATTGTATATTTATCAACATGTCAAACCATCATCATCAACAAAGTAAACACAACAGCTGATCCAGCTGATCATCAGCTGATTCTACACTTGTCGCTTTTGGTGGAATAAAAATGAACTTTTTACAACGACATTTTACCTTTTTTTTTTTTTCTAGGTCAACTATTTAAATTATAATTAAATTAAATTAAATAAATATTGTTAAATAATTATTAAAAAATATTTCTTTACACTTTAGTAATTTATTTATTTTTTTTTTTTAGTAAATAATATCTACAATAAAAATACCACATTGTTTGGAAAAAAAAAAAAAACATTTTTCTCATTACAGTTATACAATGAATTTTATTAAATAATATATATTATCTTTTTCATACATACGAATATATAATTATAATTCAATGAAAATCTATTATTTTTAATCAATAATTATTTATTTATTTATTTAAGACGTTTTTTTTTTTTTGAAAATAAGCAGTAAATTTGCAAATAAATTGACAAAATACATAAAGAAATTAATTTAATTTAATACTCAATACAATATATTTATTTATTTTTATCATTTTATTTGTTTTTTTAAATTTTATTTTCAAGACGGTTCAGAGTTTATATATATTTATAATTTTTTTTAATTAATTATTTTCATTTTGACCATTCATTTAACTACAAAGAATACATTCAATTAATAATACCAACTTTATTATTTAATTATTTAATTTTTATTTTTCACATATTTAAAATTAATCATTATTTTTTAATTTTAAATATATATATATTTATATAATGTATTTCATATTTATTTATTTTATATATATTTATAGAATAGAAAATACATGTAACAATTATTAAAATTACTCACAATCAATCACTTGTCATTTTCTATATAATTATTATCTAATTACATGATATCTATTATTTAGTTTTGAATTTTTACAGTTGCTCAAAAGATTATTTTTTATTTTTTACGTTTATTTATGTAAAAAACAAAAAAATAAATATAATTTTATTAATTTTTTTTTTAGCCAGTTGTAGAAAAAAATTTTAAAAAATTTATTAAAAAGAATAAAACTTTGTGCTCCTTGCTGTTCTCTTCAGCAAATTGAGTTATTTAATTTTATATTTTTTAATTTTTAATTGTATTAGTTGTATTTAAATAAAATAATTGAATAAATAAATTTTAATTAATTTTTGTTGTTCAAATTAGCATTGATATGTTTGATTTTTTGACAGCTTAATTGTTTATTTATTTATTTATTTATTTGAATAAATAAGAGGGAAAGAGAAACGACATTTTTTATTATTTTTAAAATTAGGGCTGGACTTGTTGATTATATTTTAATAATAATTATTTTATTAATTTTTTTTTTGATTAATATTATAAAAAAAATGTTTAATAATTTTAAAAGATAATTTATTTACAAATTTATTTTATTTTAGTTTATTTCGTTGTAAAACATCAAACAATTAACATCAATATTATATTTAACTATTTAAGTTGATTTTTAATTGTTACACAAAAATATTTATAATTTTTTAATTTTTAATTATTTTTGTTTTATTTTTAACTGAATAAATTCTTTTAATCGTCTTAAAAAAACATCTAGCTCAATAAAAATTAATCAAATAAATTATTAATTAAATTTAATTTATTATTAATTATAAAAAAAAAAAAAAAAACAAAATAAATATATTAAAATAAAAATGGGCATTTAAATTTCCGAGAAAAGAAAGGTGTATAAATTTTAAAAATAAAAAGGGCATTTAAATTTCCGAGAAACGAACGGCGCATAAATTTCAAAGGGGGAAAAAGACATTTAAATTTCTTGGAATTAAAAAGTGATATTAATATTTTTATTTATTTTTTTTTTCCAAGAAATTTAACTGGGTCAATTCAATTATGTTAAATAGAAGGAATTTATTCTTGGAAAAAGTTTTTTAAATTTTAAAAATAAATATCTACTGAGCTTTTATGAGAAAATATTGTCCAGCCCTTTAATTTTTAATTTTTATTTTTTTTATTTTTTTTTTTTTTTTTTTTTTTTTTTAGAAATACTATATTTATATACATATATATTTATTGTTTTTATTTGATTTTATTTAATTATGTTTACAAGGGATGTATGTATATGATTATATTCAAAAAATATAATCAATTTTTAAATATATATTTTTTAAAATTTTGATTTACAGCTTCAGCCATTTTTAATTTTATTATTATTTTATAATTATTTATGAGTTTTTAATGATGAATTGGATATTTTATTTTATTTTATAGATTTATGTTTTTTTTTAAATTAAAATTAACAAGCTATTTGCAGCAAATTAAAATAAGAATAATAAAAATAAATATCGAATCAAAATGATTGTCTCAGCTTGACAATAGTAAAACAAATAAATTTATGATATTAAATTAAATAAATTATTAAAATTTAATTTAAAAAAAAATCTTGAAATTATAATTATTGAAAAAAAAATAAAATAAATATTATCAATTTAATTATTTGTCTTGTCTCTTTCCCTCATGAAAATTATTTCAAATGAAAATGAAAATTAAATTATTTTTTAAAATTTTAAAACTTATTTATTTTTGGCACAATTATTATTTATTATTAAATTTTTGTTTTATTTATTTGAAATATTTATTGTGCACAGTTAAATCAAGTTGTACAATGTCATTATTAAAATTAATAATTATTTAATTTTAAAATGTAATTTATTGTTTTTAATCACACTCAAAGATTTATAGATAAAACTTATATTTAATTTTTCATCTTTTACATTTATTATTTCATTTGATTAAATTTTTTTTTTCATTTATTTTCAAGTGCCAGTATTATTTCAATTATTTTTTAAATTTTATTTTATTTTTTTTTGTAGTGTTCTGATTATAATACATCACATTAATCAGTCTGTCACTATTCACACATGATTTTTACACACGTAAAAAGACATTTTATTTTTTTTTTATTCAAGAACAACAAGAAAACAGCAAAGATGTTCTTTTATTTATTTTTTTAATAATAATAATAATAAAATAATAGCTGAATTTTTTTTTGTATTCAATCATTCATCAATCTTTGCAATTAATATTGACAATTATACTAACACACTAAGTTTATTTATTTTTTTTTTTTCTATATATTTACATCAATTCCTTGCAGAGATAGCCAGCGTTTTTTGGATTTTACAAGATAAACATACAATCACTGATAAAAGATTAAATAACAAATCAATACTAGCAATGAAAATAACAAATTAAATTTTTTCTTAATCATCATTTTCATTTTCATGGTTTTTTTTGATCATTTGGCACAAAAGAAAATTTAAAAAAAAATTAAATTACGCGTGCACAATTTGTTATGAGAATTTTTTTTTTTTTTTTTTACACACAATTATTATTATTATTTTTTTTTTCTTATTTATATAGTCAAAAGTTTAACGATTAGTGAATAATTTACCAGAACACAAGGCACTTGGCTTATACACAGTGTTTCATTTTTTTTTCCCCATCAAACTGTTTTTTTTTTTTTAATTATTTTTATTTTTTCTTTAAATTCAGTAAATTAGTTGTTGTTTTAATTAAGACAGGAAATAATTGAAAAACACACTGACGAACGAGTTACAATCTGTGCAGATTGAAATTGATAGTGAAAAAAAAAAAAAAGTCGTCGAACAGATTGTGTATTTTTTTTTTTTTTGTTTTTTTAGTTTCATTTTTTTTTTCACAAATCATCATTAAATTTTACAATTAAGCATAGTATAAAAAGTTGGCTACAATCAGATACCGATCAATGGGAATATTATAATAGTACCATTTTGTCTTTTTTATTTATTTATTATTATTATTATTTATTTTTTCATCGAAAATAACACGCAATATCCATTTTTTTTTTATAATTATTTTAATTATTATTTATTTTTTTTTTATCATTAATTATTTATCATGCACACGATATATTCATAGAAGAAAATAGTTCATTTACATTTATACTATTTATGCTGTTAATATATTATACTGTTTATTTAATCATGTTGATAAATTCAATCATGAAAATTAATTTTATAAATTATTGAAATATTTAATTACATCAAATTATTTATTTGAATTCATAACTTTGTCACTTTCTGCGTTGGTTTATTTAATTAATTTTCATTATATTTTTTATATTATTTTTTGGTAAAATTTTTTAATTTTTCACATCAGAATTGATATTGTTAAATTTTTATTCTTTTTTTTTTTTACCTCATAAAAATATTATTTATTTATATTCTGGGACGTCCGTATAAAGGTATTATTATTATTTTACTTTTTTTTTTTTTTTTTATTTAATTTTTCTTAAAAATTGTTTAACGAATAACATCGAGAAAATTTTATAATAATTATCTATCAATACTATTTACATTTAAAAATGGCAAGTATTTATTACAGAACACAGTATTGCTGTTGAAATAATTAAAAACTGATTATTTATTTATTTAGTATTTTATATAACAGTTTTAAATATCAACATTGTAATACTGATTTACGGACTGCCTTTTAATAAAACCATCAATAATTTTTATTAATTAAATAATGAAAACTCAGGCCATGATTTAATATTATAAATTAAAAATTTACTAAATTAATATTTTTAATTTAAAAACAAAATAAACATTTATATTTATTAAAATATTAATAAATTTGTTGAAGTTGATATTTTTTTTTTTCATAATTATCTACAGAATAATATTGAGATTAAAATTTTATTAAAAAAAAAAAAAAAAACATCATCATTATACCAGTTGCAGTAATTTATTGAGGAAGAATGATAATACTCATATTGCTTAAGTGGCATTGATTTGAGCAATCACATAATTGCAATTTATTATAATTTTTTTTTGAGCAAGATGAAATATTTGATTGAATTCTGAGGGTTAATATAAACTATTCCCATCTTTAAATATATTTTTTTCTTTGATATCTATAAATTCTACGAGTTAAACTAGTTGAGCATAGACAGATTGATAAAATGATGATTAAAATTTTCATTAAAATTTGATTAATAAAATATAAATTAATTGAAATATTGTTAAATATAATATAAATAACATATTTTTTGAATTTTAAAAAATTATTTGGCACAAATTTATATTGATCAATTGTATAAATAACCATGCGAGCATATAGATAGAGTAAAAGTTAGATTAAAGTCATGACAAATAGTTTACAATTAAATAAAAACAATTTTACTTTTTTTTTTTTTATATAATTATTTTGTTAACAAGTGTATGTTGTAATTGTGTAAGTTTAAATATTTTTATGTCTATTTAATAGCCAAATATTATTAAAAAAAAATATCTCAAATTATTTAATTTTCATGTTTTTTTTGTTCTTTTCTAAAATCTTTTTACCATTTTTTTTTTTAAAATGTTTTTTTATTATTTTTTTTTTTTTTTTTTTTTAATACAGTATTTTGAGCACATTCCTCAGGTGTATTAAACCACGCTACACTTTCTTCCACGAGTTGTACCAATATGATTTGATGTCACATTTTTTAACGAAAAAAATTAAAATTCAATTTTTTATTTTTTAAATTAAATGGACGATGAAATATATATTATTTTTTATATTTAAATTGATTTAAATTATTTATTTTTTCATTTAATTTTATTCCTATTATTATTTTTTTAAAAACAAGCGATATTTTATGGACGATTTATCGCATTTGCCAGAAATTTTATTGAAATAAATTGTATTTATTATTAGCATTATTATTTTATTTTTTAAATTTGTTTTTTTATTTTTTTTTTTCGTTGAAAGAAGAAGGCAAAGTGGCAGTACAATATCGGTACAACTCACTAGTTAATGGCACGGGTCTGCCTATGTACAAATACGTAATATCATATTACCACATACAATTTTATTACATCACATATTTTTATTTATTTATTTTTTTGTTATATACTATAAATAACATTTTTTTTTTTTTCAAATTAAATTAATTTTCATTTAATTTTCCATATTTATTTTTCAGTGACGTGGAGGGACTCATTTGTACAATTTCATGCGATTATTTAAATTTTTTTTTCTTTTGATTTATATAATTATTATTTTTTAATTTATTATTATTTTTTTTTTTTGCTTTCTATTGTTTAATTTTTAATAATAATCGGCCTCCAGTGTGTGTTGATTTAAAAAAAAAATGTATAATAATTTAGAAAAAAATTTTTACAATTAAATAATAAAAAGATGAATAAAAAGTTTTTTCTAAATTCTACATATATTTATTAATTTAAATATTTTTAATGAAGAAATAATTAATTTTTTTTTTTGTTTTTATCGACACTAATATATTGTTACAATAATAAAATATTGCAATATACAAGTATAGCTATTAATTATTATTAGAAACTGAGTTTCTTTAACAAGTGTATTGTCTTAAATGATATGTCTGCTAATTTCATTCAGTCACACATAAATATATTTGAATATATATTTATTTAAATAACATTCATTGAAGCAATCAATTAAATACTAGTATTTTATTTATTATAAAAAATTTTTATAAATATTATTATTCACTGGAGGCCGTTTATAAATTGTATAGCCATCCACTTTGTATCGTTAATTAAAAATAAATAAAATAAAAATATTAAACGACAATTTTTTTTTGTTAATTATTGAAAAAGAAAATTAAATATTTAACAGTTATTTTGATTCAAATAGTTATTATTAAATTGGCACTAGTATTTGATTGAAGAGTAGAATAATATAGCAAATTTTTTTTAAGTGAAAAATGTCGCAGGTGATTTTTTAAAAAAAAAAAAAAATGACAATTATTATCTTAATTTATATTTTTGTCATAAAAAAGACAAAATACACAAAATTATATTTTTAATTAAATTTAAGACATTTAATATTTAACAATTTATAACATTTTTTTTTTTTTTTATTTTTTTATTTTTAAAATGATAGGCCAATTTCTTGAATAACAATTTAGAGTTTCATTTGAAACTTGATATAAAATGCTCATTTCTTTTCCCAAGAAATTTACTAATCAAATTTATTTTTTCATTTAATAATCAAAATTTTGACTAAAACTTTTTTTTTTTTTTTTATTTTTTTTTTTTTTTTTTTTTTTTTTTTTTTTTTTTTTTTTTTTTTTTTTTTTTTTTTTTTTTTTTTTTTTTTTTTTTTTTTTTTTTTTTTGAATAACAATTTAGAGTTTCATTTGAAACTTGATATAAAATGCTCATTTCTTTTCCCAAGAAATTTACTAATCAAATTTATTTTTTCATTTAATAATCAAAATTTTGACTAAAACTTTTTTTTTATTTCCTAATTTTTTTAAATTTTTTCTTATCAAATATTTATCAAGAAATTATTTACTTTTATTATTTAAATTTTCAAATATTTTTTTATTTTTTGCAAAAATCTTACCACGTTAATTTACTGTTTAAAAAAAAAAATAAATAAATTGATTAAACATTTAAATAAAATATTAAAATGATAATAAATATTTTATTTTATTTAATTAATATGAATGAATGTTTATTGTAATATTATTATATTTTTAGATTTTTTTTTCTTTCATTAAAATCTATATAAATATTACATGAAAATTTAAAACTTTTATTTAATTTATCTACATTCTCAGAAATTGTATATTAATTATATTTACAAAATCCATCAATTTATTTATTTTTCTAATTTATTAATTCATCATATATAAAATATTTTTTAAAAAAAAAAAAAGGTAAAATATTATTACGATGTTTCAGTGTTATTTAGATCGTCCCAGTGCATATTTTATTGTTTTATTAATTTTTTATTTAAATATGAGCGATAGATAAATACAAAAGTTGGTTATTAATTTTGTCAATATTTTTTTTTATTTAATTTTTAAAACAATTGTTTGTTCTATTGACAAACGATTGTCTCAATTTAATTTTCATGTATTTATTATTACACAGAGATCATTATAATAATTATTAATATTATTAATTATTTTTTAATTTAATTTTTTTGTTTGTCACTTCGATACCCTGATTGCCTTATGGGATCAATAAAAATATTTTCATTTTGTATATAGAAAAAATGATAATATTTAATATTTTGATTTTAAATGTTTTTTTTTTTTTGTTTTTGTTTATTTTTGATTTATTTAGACCGTTTTGAGTATTTCAATTGCGCATTAAATAGGCCATTTAATTATTTTATTTATTGTTATTTAATTTTCCCATTTAGGCTAATTTTTAATATAAATAATTTAATTTAATTACAGTCAATTATTATCAACGTATATTAATTGAATGAAAATATATATTTTCTTTAAATGATGTATTTATTTTTATTTTTATATAAATAATATTAATACGTATAATAATTAAATGACTGTTAATAATATTAATAATAACTTGAATTATTTGTTAGGATACTTCAAGTGAATGTATATGACAATTCTATGGTGGTCTTAATCTTGTTGGATTATGCCAAATATTATTGGCATTTAATTGTTCACTTTTAACTGTTATTTTTTGATAATCATTATTAATATTTAATTGTTGATTATTATTTGATTGTTTGTGCATTTGATTTAATGATTTTTTAGATTCTTGTGATGTTGTATCTGGTAAAGGTATTGGCCTGTGTGATTTCATGTGGGCACTTCTGCTTTTGACTTTGTTGAAAACTCTGAAAATAATATATTTAATTATTATTTTATATTATTTTTTTATTATAAATATTTCAAATTATAATTAATCCTGGTTTTACATTGCCAAACTTTTATTTATTTATTTTATTTGTTTAATTAATTATCATGCTGAAATAAATATATTTATATTTACAGCAACATGCGTTATATAAATTCATTCATGATCAAAAAATTATGTGTTTACGACATCAATGAACAATCAATCGATCAAAAATAATAATTAGTTGAATTAAAAATATATTAATTATAATTAACAACAATAATACGAGTAATTAAAATGAGGAAATGTTAAAATGTATTTTATTTTATTTGTTGAATAGCAGATTGTCTATTTTTTAAATTTTCCTAAAATAAATATTATGGAATTTTTTATTTATAATTTACACATGCCAAATGATCAATGCGTATTTTTTTTTTTTTGTTTAAATGTTATCAATTTGTTTTTTTTTTCTTTTATGATATAAATTTTGATGTATAATTTGAATATATATATAAAAAAAAACCAAAATAAATAATAAATTGATAACGAATTATTAAAAATAATATTTAATTAGGAAAACTTACTTCCCGCAAATCTTGCAGGGGTAGTGAAGTAGGGTGGGCACGGGTAGTTGTTGCTCAGAACTAATGTGAGTTTGTGAATTGTTGTTGACTGTTGATTGGCCATTATTGGCGACAATGTTGCTTCCTGTCATCGTAACTGTTACACTTCCGCTAAAGCTCTGACAACACAAAGAAAACACAAAGCCAAAATAAACAACACAAAAAAAAACAAACAAAAAATAAAAAATATAATTATCAAATTATAATAAATTAATAAATAATATTTTGTGTATTTTACAGTGCAATTGTGTTAATTAATTATTAAAAATGATATAAAATAAAAATTTAAAGCTTTGTATGCAAAAAAAAAATGAATAAACAAAATTAAATGTTTTTTTTTTTATAAATTTAATAAAAATATAAAATTAAACAATGACATGCAACATTTAGACAATCACATTTACACAATCGAAACAAATATTAAATTCATACAATATATATATAAATTTATATAATTAAAAAAAAATAAATATAATTTTTGGAATAATTAAAAAAATATAAAATTATATAATTAAATAAAACTTACATCAGGGCAGTCGTAGGCAAAAAGCCTTAATTCCCCTTCGCTAGTTGTCAAAGTAGCTGAAGATTCTCTTTCATTTGTCTGCAACTTGATTAATAAAATTAATTATCAAATAAATTTATTATATTAAATATAAAAAAAATATATTAATTATTTTTGATAATAAACTTACAAGTGTTCTGTGAAGTATTGATTTTTCTTCACATAAATCCATATCAGTAACAGATGCAATTGCATCTCTGAGTTCTTTTGTGTCTTTAGTATCATTATTATTTTCTAATTTCATTTTAAATCTACAATGTTTATCTCTAACTTTTTTATTTTCATTTGGACATAATTTTTTCCAAATATAATAAAATTGTATACATTGTTTTGTTGTTTTAGTTGTAATATCACGTGATATTAATGAAAAATTTTTATTATATTCAAGTAAACCCTGATAAAATATCATCATTTCTTGACTAGTCCATCTGTCAGTTTCACGATAATCATATGTTGTTAATGGATGATGTGGTGGTAATATTGGTGTTGGTTTCATTAATTTTAACATTGCTTCATGTATATTACCATTACACATATGTAATAAATGTAATGCATATTCTTTATTTCTTCCACCACCAGGTGTACCAGCACAACATGCAAATTGTAAATACATATCAATTGAATTATTATCAATATTATTTAAAATACCAGGATCCCATAATAAATGATCTGTTTCACGTCCACCACGTCCACGTTCAGTTTCATTATCAATTGGTGGTATTGATGCTTGATAACGTGTACCAATATTTATTCTTGGTGGTGGACCATCATTACCCTGTGAATCATCTGAACTAAAATCAGAATCTCTTACATCATTTTGATGTAAACGTGCATATAAACCAGATGCCATACGTGATGGATCAAGTATTGGTGGTGGTGTATAACTACTATCCCAATGACGATCACATGCACGTCTTAATCTTGATGGATATGTAGTTCTTGTTGTTGTTGTTGTTGATGATGTTGTTATACTATCAATTCTTGGTCTTTTTCTACTATTTTGTTGTTGATGTGGTTGTTGTTGTTGCTGTTGGGGTTGCTGTTGGGGTTGTTGTTGTTGTTGTTGTTGTTGAATTATATGATGATGATGAGGATTATTATTATTATGATTTTGTTGAATAATTGAATTAGTTAATATATTATCTGGACTTAAAAATATATCATCATCTGAATTTTCTTGTTTAATATGTTCAACTGGTACTGGCAAAGTATGATTTTGTTTATGATAATTTTTTGTTGTATTTGTTTGAATTAAATATTGTGATGGATTTATTAATTGTTGTGAAAATTGTTGTGGTTGTTGTAATTGTTGTTGTTGTTGTTGCTGCTGCTGATGCTGTTGTTGCTGTTGTTGCTGTTGCAATTGTTGTTGTTGCTGATGATGATGAAGAGAATATTGTTGTGTTTGATTATTATTATTATTATTATTATTATTGATGTTATTATTATTAATATTATTATTTTGTAATACATTATTAATAATATTATTACCAATTGTTGAATTTTGCATTGATTCAATTTTTGGATTTGTAATACGTATTTCTTTTCTAAATGTTAATGCTGGACTCAATGTACTTTGTACTAAAAAATTAGTTTTTTGTAAACCAGCTGTTTGTATTAATTTATATTCACCATTATTATCAACAACAATACCAGCAAGACTACCATTACCTAAACCAAAATCAACAAGATTTTGACTTGTTATTAATTTATATGATTGAAATTCAAATTTGCGACGATTTGCAGCAAAATCTTTTGGACTTGATGATAATAATGGATCTTCAGAATTTGGCATCATTTGATTTTGTAATGCATGATGTGGTGAAAAACCAGATGAGGTAAATGTTGTTGTACCTGGTGATGATACTGATGATGGTGGTAATGATGATAATGGTGATGGTGCTGGTGTTGCTGATAATGGACTTGGTAATGGTGAATTTTGATTTGGTGATGATGAACCATATATATCATTATCTTGTTCTGTTTCATCTGGTAATACAGCATTAAGTGCTTCTTCAACTTCAGCAGCTGATGATAATGTTGTTGTATAAAATGCTGCTGATAATGGTGATGATACTGTTCTAACTGTTTCTGGATCATCTTGTGGACTTAATAATGGTAATGTACCAGATAATAAACCTTCTTGACTTGCTGGTGGTGTTGGATAAGTAAAACTTGGACTATCATGACGCGTCAATGGTGATGGTAATGGTGATTGAGTTGATAATGTATGTGGACTTTCATTATATTGTGTACCATATGCACTAAATTCAGCTAATGATTCAGGTAATGGTGAATTAACAAGAGCTTGTAAATCTGGATTAACTGTATGTTGTGATGTAAAACGATTTTCACGTGTTATATCATGTAATTGATCAGTTGATTGATCTTGAAGTAATTTTGATGCCTGAAACTAAAATATATATATATATATATATAATTAAATATATTAAATATATTAAATATATTTTTTGGTTAAATCAAATATTATAATTTATTAATTTTACCTGTATTGAATCTAATTGACTTGATTGAAGTAATACAGAATCAGGTACAACTGTTACTTGTTGAAATACTTCATCTTGTAAACTTGGACTAAAATAACCACCATCTTCAGAATAACCAGTCATTGTAAAACTCTCTGAAACAGTATGTTGTGTCTGAGCTTGTTGTTGAGTTGATTGTTGTTGTTGTTGTTCTTGTTTTTGTTGTGGTTGATTTGTTTTAGCAATTTGTGGACTTGGTTTATATGTTAATTGAACTCTTTGATTTGGATCTGGTGTTGCACGTTTACCAGCAATTTTTGTTGTACCTTTTAATATAAAATCAGCAAGTGCTTGTGCTTGTGCTTGTGTTTGAGCTTCTTGTAATTGTTTTTGTACATTTTGATGACCACCAACAGTTACATTTGGCTGACGAAAATGTTCAGTATCTGTTATTTTACGATTTTTTTCATTAGTTGCTAATGGTGGTGGTGCTGGTATTGCAAAATTTGTTTTTCCAATAATATTGTTTTGTACATCTGGTTGTGATGTAAAAATTGATGAATTAACTCTTGCTTGATTTGCTGCATTTGCTTCTGTTGCTAGAACAAATTATATAATCGAGAAAAAAAAAAACAAATAAAATAAAATTAGTAAATGAGAATAATTAAGTTGATTAATAAACATCATAAAATTTTTCACAGATAACCAGATATTGCAGTTGGATAAACAAAATAATTATAATTATTATATTTTATTCCAATAAATTTAAATTTTTAAAAATGAGTTTTTAATAAATTGGCAATTTGTGAATGAAATAAAAATAAATATTAAAATGAAAATTAACTAAAAAATAATAATAAAAAAAAAAAATATATATATATATATATAAACGAGGTTGAGTATTGATCGTGCTGCATTTTCTTTATTCTAGATACGTTTGTTTTATTTATTTATTTATTTATTTTATTGCTTTTTTCTTTGTGCGTACACAGTGTTGTGACATGAATACGATTAGCTTGTAGCTGCCAGTATAAAATTTTATATATTTTTTGTTTGTTCTACCAAAAAAATAACATGTAAAGTTTAAAATAATTGTAGAAAAAAAAAAAATAAAAAAGTAATTTTACCAAATGGTGATATCATTGTTACGTGTCTAGTCAAAAAACTTTTATAAAAAAAAAAAAAACAATAATAAATTGATCTTTATTGATTGAAACAAAATAAAAATAAAAAATTATCAATTTTATTTATAAAAATTATTTATTTATTTAAATAAAAATGATATTTATATTCTCTAAATATTTATCATGATGAAAAAGATAAAATAAATATATTGGATTTTGATTTATCACAACAGTCACTTGAACAATGATAAATAAAAAAAAATATTTTGGCACTACTCAACTACTCTAAATCATTGTGATGCACAAGGTTGAAATATGTTGTATTTTGTATTCGACATATCTTGGTTGCTGCACAAAATATATTGTCAAGCAATGACATGAATATATATTATATTTATTCAAAGTAATCATATATATATATTTTTTTTTCTATGTTTATCATAAATTTTTATTTCGTTTATTTATATAAAATATACAAATTTTATTATTCATTGATTCAATATGCTCAACATTAACTAAATAAATTTATAAATAAATAAATAATAAATACATAAATAAATATTCAATTACCAGTTGTTCTTTTTTGGATAATTTTTTCTTCAATAAGTGCACGAACATTAACAGATGCTGTTTGTAATGGTGGTCCAGGTGTTTCTTTTTTTTCATTTTTTTTATTTTCACCATCCTTTAAATAAATAAATAAAAATTAAATTAAATTTTTATAATTATATATAATGAGTTTAATGATAATGGAAAATGTTTGTTGATTAGAAACCACATAGATTTAAATTGATAGGCCTTAAACAGGAGAGACACACACACGACTAATCAATGAGCTTGGTTAATCACTCCCACTATTTAATTATATCTGATGATCAAATTTCCACTGTACATGATACCTTCTATTCATTACATACATTTAACCATAAATTATTTTCATATCAACTAATGTAAACACAGCATAAATGATTAACAAATTATATAATAATTATTCTTATTTTAAATAAAAAATTATTTTAATTTATTTTTTTTTTAAAATACCACAAGTATAAAATTTACTAATTTTTTAATATCAGTGTAATTAATTATAAATTTATGATAAATTACAATAAATATATTTTGATAATTTTTTTAAAAATATGTATTTATTTGGTAATGTAATTGATTATAATTGATGTCAAGTAGACAGTGATCAAGTAGGCATGTTACTATCAGTTTAAAATGAGTGTTTCAGTTCGAACCTATACTTCTTACATTCATTGGAAGTTCATATTATAAAGATAATGTTGTATGCTTCGTTGTAATGATTATTGGGGCAAATACCCTTCAGCATGGAAAAAGTGAAATAAATCTTTCACTTGTTCTGTGCCTTAGAATATTTGCCCCAAATGTCAAAAATCTTTAATTGATTTATTTATTTATTTTTTTTAAGTAATAACAATATTTAAGTTTGACAAAAATTGATGAATCATTTAATAATAATAATTGCATCAATTTAAATATCATTGTATCAGTGAAACCCAATTGCCATTTCAGGTATTTTTTTTTTTTTTTTTTGATTATTAAAAAATGTATCTTTAAAATTAATTAACAATTTTCAAATGTCTCTAAATTAATTGATACTAAGATATTTTTGAAATTAATTAAAATTAAAAAAGAAATAAATAAATAAATCAATTTGTCATTGTTGATTTAACAAATGTTAAAATTTAATACATCACGTTTACGATATTGAACTTTGTCTTTGACATTGAATGCAAATATTGTAATACTCCTTCAAGCGTTGAACACTTTATGAATATTGAACAAAATTGTAGTGAAAATTTATATATATATATGAAGAGATGATGAACATACCATGTGAGATGATGTGCAAGAAGGGAAATTGATATTGTATATGAATAAATTGTATACAAATACACAGTAAATTGATTACAAATATAAAGAATATAAATTTATAATAAATTAATTTCATCAATAAAATTAAACATCAAATTATATAAATTTTTAATTTTAATTTTATAAATTATAAATATAAATATTTAATTAAATTTGATATAAATATCAATAATAATTATCAAATAGATATAATAATTTAATTGATTAAAAATGCAAATATATTTTGATGATGTTTGCATAAAAGTTTGAGCAAAGATATTATCAATTTATAAGTTCAATTTAAAATTGAAAGATGAAAATAATAATAATAAATAATAATATATAAAAAATGAAATAAAATAAAGGTTTTTTCATT
Organism: Lysiphlebus fabarum; assembly: GCA_011426435.1. Taxonomy (NCBI): domain Eukaryota; kingdom Metazoa; phylum Arthropoda; class Insecta; order Hymenoptera; family Braconidae; genus Lysiphlebus; species Lysiphlebus fabarum. The sequence goes on along the minus strand of WSYQ01000021.1, from coordinate 303,217 downwards.
TTTTAAGGTGCTTTATTGGGATTGGTTGAAAGCCACCGGAACGAAAGAACTTGTTAATGGCTTCATTCCGATTCGATCATCGTCTTATCTTTCTATCTTGCAAGTCCCAAGTCTACACCACACTAAGATCTACACCCTCTCATACTCTCCTCTCATTTCTATCTTTTTATTTCTCTTATTTTTTTTTTTATTCTCATTTTGTCCCACTATCTATTTTTCAACATTTTTTCTACGTTTCACTGTGCAATTTCAATCTCTATCTATTTTAGCTTTATCCTTCAATCTTTTTTTTTTTTTTTTATTTATTTTTTCATCGTTCGCGATGCTAACCCCCTTTTTTTTACTCACACCCCTTTTTTTTTTTTTTTTTACCCTCATCACTGAAACTACTACCCTTTTGCCCACCTGCTTTTCTCTTTATTTTATTTTTTTTTATATAAAACTTTCAAACTTGCTTGAAAAAGAATAAAAAAAATTGAACTTTTCTCTATAAAGCTTTTCAGTAAATTTTCTATGAAAACAGTCGCACCAATGTTGCCCTTAGTTGAGATATTTTTAATCAACATATTGAAGGTTATCCAGAATCACTCAACCTTAAACTTTTTATAACTCAAAAATATGTAAAAAAAAAAATTTTTTTAATTTTCAATTCAACTGTTAATAATTTAATAATTAAATATATATATATTTTTTTTTTTTGCAAGAGGTAAATTTAAAAAGTATGATTATTAAATAATTTAAATTATAAATACCTTTTTGAAATATCCACCGTGTAATCTCATGTGTCCATTTAATGCTGGTATATTTTTAAATTGACGACGACAAAGACTACATTCAACAAGTTTTGTTTCATTTCCATTTTTATTATTAATTGTTGTACCACCAGTTGTCATATTATTTGTCAATGTTGTTGTTTTAATATTATTATTATTATTATTATTATTTTGTGATGATGTGACTGATTGTGATTGTTGATGTGTTGATTGTTGAATTGTTTGTTTTTGTTGTGATTGAACTTGTTGTTGTTGGGGTTGTTGGGGTTGTTGTTGTTGCTGTAACAAAAAAAAATGTCACTTTTATTAATTTTATAATTTTTGACCTTTTTTTGTATAAAAAATAAAAGATATTTTAATTTAATGTTGATTTTTTTAAATTTTATCAAAAAATTTAATTAAAAAACTTTAAATTTTAATTTAAAAAAAAAAAAAAAAATGTTGTTTACATTTTTTAAATTAATTAATAATATATAATCTGAGTTTTTTATTTTATCTTTTGTTTTCTATATATAAAATTGTGACCTTTCATGTCTTAACTTTATTTTATCATAATATATATTATTTATTTTGTTCTTTTTCCCTCATCTTATTTTCTTCTGTCATCTTTTATGACATTACAAGAAAGTTATCTATCTCTTATTCTTGATCTTGTTTAGTTTGTCTTTAACAAAATTTTCACATCTAAAGATGGTTAGACATTACAAATGATGATAATAATTCAATGAGTAAGAAAACCAACAAGATTCCTTTATTTAATATACCAAAACTTGAAAATGTATGTCAAGTTAGATGAATTTAAGTTTAACAAAATTTTGTCTATCGCTGCTTTTACTTAAAACATTTCCTAAATTTTCTTACTTTTAATTCCCCTATTTTATTCTTGGACTTAAATTCCTTGTCTTTTGTCATTAATATACGACAAGCAATGTCAAAGTTTAAACTGGAATTTGACAAAACTTGATCCACTGGATTTTAACTACCTATTTCAAGATAGAATATTGTAATTTACTCAAAATTATTTTAAATAAATATTTTTTTTATATTAATTTATAAAATCAATATTATGTAAATTTTAAATAATCAAAATAAATAATTTTTTAATTTTAAATTTAATATATTTCTTGATGATAAACATTTTTAACAATTTCAATGAAAAGTAGTGCAAAGAAGGGTTGAATTTATATGAATTATTTGTAATTATGTTTTGAACATCTTTCGTTTTTCAACCCCATCATTGTATGATCATCGTCATCGTCATCATTTTATCCTGTTTCAGTTTCAGTATTCATTCATTCTCATCTTGTCATTCTCGTTTATATCCAGGATGATTTTCCTTTGTTATATTATCCAGTATATCCCATTCCAGTTAGACACATATATAAACCGACGGACACGATTGTATGTACACTGAATTTAACTATTTTTTTTATTTTAATTTGCTTCACTTTTATATTTTTTTATTCTTCAGCAAGTTTATAATATAATAAAATTTTTTTCATCACTTGTTAACGATGTCAAGTATTTTTAAAAATTATTTTTATTTTTTTTAATAGATAACGAATAATTAAGAGAATTTTTAATTTTTTAATATTAGCTTTAATGAATTTTTTATTTTATATTCAAAAAGAATATTAAGTATCTAGTTGTATATATTACTTAATATTATAAATAAAATTATCCATGTGGAAAATATTACAAACGAAAAAGTTGGTATAGAAAAATATTCAGGGATAAAAAATTTACTGACGAGTAAAAAATATATAAATTACAATTTAATATATTCTTTTTTTTTTTTTCAATTTAAAATTATTTTTATTCAAACTTGGTTTCTTTGAATTTCAATAAAGAAATAGTTAAATTAAAAAAATTATTTTTTTTACTGATAAAATATAAATATCTAATTAGAAATCCTCAAATAAAAACAATTTTGAAATCTATTAATTGATTTAAAATTATTATTAACAACTGCATTTACAAAATAATAATTCCAAAATTTTTTAAAAACTGTCAAATTTTTTTTATGAATAAACACACAATACAACTCGATTTTCTGTGTTATTTTAAATTAAATACACATACATCCATGTCAAAATGACAAAAAGTATATAATTCATTAGAAATCTTATAACATAAAAGAGACAGAAAGACAATAAAATATTATAGTATTGTATTAATAGAAACAGAATAGAATAATTTCTGATGCTCGCGGACACAAAATGTGGTAATTGCGAATAATTGTATTGTCTTCGAGTCGTTCGGTTTGAGTATTTTGCAATAGCACTGTCAGATTCTATTTCATATATATGTATATATTTTATATGAAAATTTACAAACCCTCGACATTTCTATTTCTATATATATATCTGCAATGAGCGACTATAGCTAAATTGCTTTGATACGAATTGAGGGCTGGAAAACCCTCGTGTCGATTAAGGGTTTCCCCCAATATTCTATCTCACTCAGTATATTTTACAAACTTAATATATATATATGTATATGTACTTAATGTATATATGTATTATGTCAAATATACAATTCCATTTACTATTTAAAATCTCATATAGTCAAGGGAATTTTACTATCTCTCATTTTCAAAATCTTGTTTTACATTGGCATTATGCATGTGAACACATACACATACCAACTTGAATACTTTGATTTAAATTTAATGTTATTATTTATTTTTTTAATGTAAAATTTAATTATTTTAATATGCTTGATGAATTTAAATATAAAGCTTATTATTGTATTATATATTTCATTTATATTTTATAAATAAATGTTGTATTTATTTTTTTAAAAAATTAATTTTATAATTATTTATTGAAGAAACTAAATTATTTCATTGGATGTTTAAATTTAAATTATCGAAATGACAAAATATGTTTTACTGGGATGTTTTAATAACTTGAAATTTTCTTAACAAGTATATAAATTTAATAAAACTTTTCATGAATTTTAATAAGTTACATTGATTTTAATTTTAAAACTTATTTTTGTATAAATAATTAAAATTTAAATGGAAATAATTTATAGTTAATTTATAAAAAATATTAATATTTTAAAAATAAAATTGTCTATATACTTTAAAAGATACGAATCAAACTTGTAATTTTTTATTTTTTTTAAAAACTCTGGACATTTTATTCTCGTCTCGTATTTCTATATTGATATGGGATCAACATCGCATTTTATATTTTTCCATCAGATATATATCTTCAATTTTTTTTTATCTATATATTTTAACTGTTTTTTTTTTTTTTAGTTTAGTTTCTTGAGTTTTTTGCCAAGCCCTCAGGCTGATCTTTCATTTTCTTTATCATGAAAACGAATACATTCTACACGTAAATATATATATATTTATAAACAGCGGATGTTTTTCTCATCGTAACATTGTTTATTATATTTTGTTGCTTGTTTTATCAATATATATATATATATATAAATATTATGTGTACATTTCAAACATGTCTGATAAAAATTGAGTTGAAAATAAATATTAAATTTTCAGTTCAAAATGTTGAAGCAATTTTAATATTTTTTTTTACAATGTAATTGTGTATTTAAATATTATTTTAATATTTATATTTTCATTTGATGATTCATCATCATTAGATCCTTAATATACTAAATAAAATATCTTTTTTTTTTTTTTGCATTGTTTTACTTCAAATACTGTGGCGCCTTTCTGGTTGTATATTCAAGTTGAAATGTTATATAGTACAGAAACATTACTCGCACGTGTTGCAAAAGTCTAAAAGTACTTTCATAATAGTTTCATTAAAGCACAACCATATCATCGCATGACTCATTCATTAAATTACATATTAAAAATAAAATCATCATCATAATAATAATAATAATAATAAATAAAATTAAAAAAATAAAATTTAATATACTAATTATCATTTAATAATATAAAATACATTTTTCAAAGATAAAATAAATCAAAAAAATATTAATTAATAAAAAATAAATAAATAAATAAAAAACAAAAAAGTATTTTAATTAAAAATAAAAATAATAATTTTTCAACTTGACAAGCAACAATATTAAGTAATTTCAGTTATATTCTGACATGAGAAATAGTTGAATGACTCGACAAAAAAATTAAAAAAAAAAAAAAAATAGATACGGAAATTGAACAAGAGATGGTATTGACGTTTATCGATTGACGTCAGTCAATAGATTTTAATTCAAGCTTAATATTATCCCTCTGGTGCATCAATGCATCATTCAGTTTGTGCATATTTTTATATTAAATATATATAAACATAAGATGAAATATTCCAAAGATAAATAATGACACAGTAAAAAAACTAAAACTAAAAAAAAAAATGAAATAAATGAATAATAATAAAAAAAATTTGTAATATTTGATGGATAAATTGGAGAGACGAAATACTGTAGTTCAGCTGACACATAAATATTACTGGCACATGGTACCAAGGGCTTATGAACAATAACCCTATCTTATGGGTTTTACCTTGGAGATTCTGTTAAGCGCCTGACTACACTCAGTAATTACACTGGACCATAAACATTTGGCCCATGGCTCAATCTTGTTGAAGAACCAAAGGCTATATTTCTCCTAAACCCATATGCCTCATGGTGATTGTGATGATGGTGGTGCTACTATTTTATGCAACTATACTACATGTCAAGATATATTTATACATCAAAATATTATGGCTTTTATTATTACTGTATAAAATAAACACATACCATCAAGTTATTTTATAACTAGACATTAAAATTATATTAAATTAACAAAAAAAAAAAAAATAAAAAATATTATAAATTATTTAAAAAATTTGAATAAAAATTTTAATTATAAATTTATTTTTTTACATTTTAATTTAATTAAAAAATGTAAATTTTAATTTTAAATTGTCATTTTAATTTATAAAAAAAAGAATAAAATTAAATTACCTGTTGTGAATATGTATAATTATTTTGATAATTTTGTTGATTAAATTCATGATACTGTGAATAATCATTTGTTTGATAATTAAAATTATCATAATTATTATAATTTTGATAATTATAATTTTGATAATTTTCATAATTATGATATTGTTGATTATATAATTCTTGATTTTGATATACATTATTTTCATTGTTATTATTATTTTGATGATTTTGATTAAACCAATCATGATTATAGTTGTCCATGACACAATCACTTCACTTGTAAATTATCCAATATCTTTAATCCTCATCATTGACAATTCAATTTAATAATTAAAAAAATTTAAACTTAATTTAACATCAACTGAGAAGCACTCAAAGTATTTTACAAGATGACCAACTTGTAACAACTGAATTGAGTTTAAATTTTTACCCAAGACATTAAAATATTTCTTTGCTGGTGGTAAAAAAAAAAAAAAAAAAACTCATCTCCCACCCCAAGATGATGATACACAATTGGGGGTTTGTATTATTATTCTAAGGGTTCAAAAAACTGGTCCAGTTTATTTTTTTTTTTTTGGCTCACATGGGGGGTCGCGAGAAAGGTGGAATAAAGGGTTAATATGTCATCTTATTTTTTTATCCCTTTTCATCCCTTATTTTATTACATCTTTTTTTATTAAAATTGTATTTTAAAACGAGTAAATTTGTATTTTAAAACCACTTCCTTGTTCCATGAGAATTATTGACACAAAGAATATAAATATTTTTTTTAAAATTAAAATTTATAAAAATTAGATAATATATTTTTTTATTTTTATTATTAAATTGATAATTAAATAAATAAATAAATAAAAATAAAAAAATATTATTTACTTTTGAATTTTTTTTTGTTAATTATAAAACAAATAATAATTTAATTATTTTTAGTATTTTTTTAAAATAAAATTCTTGTGGTAAAAAGTCAAATTAAAAATACTGTGTTGTCACAAAAAAAAAAAAAAAAAACAAGTGATTTTTAATTTTAAACTGTCCACTTTTAGTGTCAAACCGATATGTGCATTTTACTTTGTCTCGTAATTTGCGTTATACATTTTTTTTTTTTTTTTTCCAGTGGTTTTTTTTTTTTTTTTTTTTTTTACGAGACTAATTGAATTCATTTTCCATTTTCCTTTGCTGTCACTTCTCATCTGCATGTTCATTTGCCCACAGCAAAATTGTTGACGATCAATGGATTTGTATTTTTATTATTTCATGTATATATTAACCACAAAAATATTATTATTTTTTTTAAATATTAAAATTAAAAATATATTTTTAAAATAACTTTACAATTATTTAAATTGTTTTTTTATTTTTTTTAATAATTTCAATTTTTTTTATTATTTAAATTTATTTTTAAAAATTATTATATAACGATGAGTATTATTTAAATATATTTTTAAATGATTATTAATATTTTTTTTGTATAATATCTGTCAATTAGTATCTTGATAAATATCCGGTTGTACTTTGAACAACATGATCCATTGTGCCTTGGTAATTTAATATGAGGCATTGATTTTCAACACTATTCATCTTTTATTATATAAAAATAAGAAAATAATAATAAAAATAAATATATATATACTCTCTTTTATTTAACTTTGTAACAATGAAAAATTTGATATATAAATTAATAATTAAATTAAAAATAAATAATACAATTAAAATTAATTTTTCATAGAAATTATATTTTAATTATTTTCAAATGAATATTGACTTTGTTAAATAGAATTTTAAAATTAAAAAATAACTAATAATTGTAAATTATATATTAATTAATTAAAAATATTAATATTTTTATAAAAAAAAAACTTTTAAATTGATATTTGATTGGAATTTGATAAATGTAATATCGAGACAATTTAGTTAAAAGCCAATATTCAATATGACAATGGAAAACATAGTTTTAAACCAACGACAGAATACAACTATGGTCAAAGCAATGTTGGTATAAAATCGTTTTATCAAAAAGTATATATATATATTATGACAAACATGTGAGATTAAATTAAAGTGAATGAAAGCAGATGCTTATACATCAATAGATTCTGTTAAAATCGTCAAGTATTTTTCAATTACAATCTTGTATAAATAATTCTCTGGATTTTGTATGCAAACATTCACAGTTAATCAGATAATATTGACATAAATCAAAAACAATTTAATTTAGAAGGAAAATTATTATTTACTATTGTTGTCTTATTTTCATTTAAAAATATAATTTAAAATATATTAAAAATAATTAATAATTAAAATAAATAAAAACAAAAAAAAAAAAGCTCATTTAAAAAAACGAAAAATAAAATTATTTATTTTAAAAAATTTTAATTTTTTCATGAGAAATATTTTGTATATTTTTGATACATTTAAATGGCCTAGAAAAAAATACACGTGGATCTTTAAAAAAAAAAATTTCAACGTACACTTTAAACAAGGAAGAGGAAGACCATCAAAATATGTTAAAAAAAAAAAAAAGTTGTTAATAATAAAAAGAAAAAAAAAATAAAATAAATAAATAAGGAAGAATTTTTTTAGTCAATAATCATGCAGCTGCATTATTTTCGGTTAGGTCGTGGCTTTAACGTATTTATAAACATAAAAAAAATATTATTACTGTAATGTACATGTGATTGGTTGAAATATACAACATTACTTCCCGGAAAAGAATGAAAAAATTTTACGTTATATTATATGATTGGTCAATGGTTTAGCAAAATGAACAATTTTAAATTTTGCTGGGGGTCCATCTTTACTGGGGGTAACATCTTTGATAATGTTCCCCCTTAAATTCTCCCTTTATCATAATAATATCAAATATTAAATTCAGTTGTCCAACAGGTTTCACTGTGAGAAGATACGTTATGGACCTGTATAGATAGATATATATATAAAAAAAAAAAAAAAACACTGACAATATCAATTTTAAGTTGAATAAAATTTACGATAAACTGGTTATTTATTTTTATTAATTTTAAACCCCTGCGAATTTTTGGACCCCCATCGAAGAGTATGTTTATCACGGAAGGGGAATGTAGGCCAAAAAACTTGTTCATCATTATACATCCTAAACAAAATTATTATTTTTATAATAATTTTTTTTCAAAATAAAAAAAAAACAAATTTAAATAATTTGAAAAAAAACAAACAACAATTTTATTTAAAAATATTAATTTTTTATTTGATATTTAATTAAATTATAAATATAAAAAATTAATTAGATAAAATTTTAAATTTATAATTAATAAAGAATTTAAAAAATCAAAATAAAATTTAATAATTAAATTATATTGTAAATAGTAAAATCTGGCAAATGAATGTAAAATTTTCTTAGCGTAAAATTATTATAATATTTTTAAATTGAAATTAAAAGACAATATAGAATGAGAATTTTCTCATATACAGAATATATAAGTTGATTAAGTTAATGGCATAATAACCAACCACGATAGTGCAGACTGAGTTGCACACAAAATTTGTGTACACATACTTTGTTGGTGTCTATACATTTACCAACCACTTGCCAGACACCTTGTGTGTTTGATCGGTCATTACAAATAGCTTTTAAATTAACTAAAAAGACAAAATTTAATATTAAAAATAAATTCAAATTAATCAAATAATAATCAACTTAAAAAAAATATATTAACTTTATAATAATTACACTCTTAATGAATTTTAAATTTACTAAATGATAAATTTATTTTAAAATTTATAACTAAAATTATTATTTATAAAAAAAAATTTGTAATAAATTTAAAAAACAAATAATTATCAACAAAATAATCATTCAATTAACAACTGAAACTTTAATCCATTCATTTTTTTTTTCATTCTAATAATCACAAAAATAATAAAAATAGAAAAATTTAAAACTTGGGTTGTTTAAAACTAGGTCAATGAGTCTCATTAATATGTATACGTATTTTTAAATAAAAAAAAAAAATAAATAATAAAAAACTAATAAATTTCAAGTAAAATTTTGTTTGTCCATTTTCTTTTAAAATAAAAATTATTATTTTAAAATATTTTTGAACAATTTTATTATTATTTGCTTTGAATAAAAATTTGTTTGTTTATTTTTAATATTTTTTTAAACAACTATTAAATAGTATAATATGAAAATTTGTTAAATTGTTATTGTTATAAATTTAATGATATAAACCTAGGTAGTTTTCTCAGTTAACCAGTTGTATTTTTATTGTGATAACTGCACAAATGTTCACATCTGTTGCCTTAACCATAACCATAAACCATAAACATTACTCTTTGGTAATATGAGTCGCAATTTCCTTTTGGTGGTAACACACATATACTAACTTCAAATACTTGCAATTTCAATTTTTTTTTTTCCCATTTATAATATAGATTTAGGAAAAAAAATAATGATTCCATTTGAAATAAAAATGAATGACTTTTATCACAATTGAAATCAAGCTGATATATCTATTTTGTTTTTTGACAAGTAATTTTTTTGATATTATTTTTTAAATTGAAAAAATATTTTATAAATTAATTTTGAATTTTAATTTTGTTGCAGTAAGAGTTGTAGTTATTTTTAAAAATTTTGATGTATAAATTTTGATAAAAACATACCTGATTGTGAGCCCATATTTTTGGTTTTGGACTAGAACTTGAAGAATTATTTATTGTAATATTATTCGTTGTATTTGAAGTTGGTGAATTGACTGATTTTGTTGTTGTTTTTCCATTTTTATTATTTGTTTGATTAACAGTACCAGATGTTGTTAATGATGATTGAGTATTTGGTTGTTGTTGTTGATGTGTTTGATGCATTATTTGTTGTATCAATTCAATTTGATGTTTTGTCAAACCATCATTGTTTCCACCTGATGTTGAATTCTAAAATTTATAAAAAAAATAATTTTAATATAAAAGAACTCAAATAAAAATAATTATTTAAAGTGTATTTTTTTGTTCAGTAATTTATTGATAAATTTCTATCAAAGCAATCGAAATAATGTTCATCAAATCGAATCTGTTTTCCATATTGTTTAGCTTGTCGAATAAAACAATCAGTATTTTTTTTTTTTTTATCAATTAATTATCTTTACCAAAAAAAAAAATTATTTGTTTTAAAAAAATTTTATCCAGTAATGGAAATTTTTTTTGTTTGAAAACAAATAAAAGTTTTTTTATTCAATTTTTATTTTTATTGAAAAGTTGTTCAATTATTGATGATATAAATGTTAAATAAGTTTAAAAATATTTGACAAATGTTTTCTTTTATCAGTCATCTACATTTACAAAAAAAAAAGAAAAAAATTCATTAATTTTTATCAAAGATACTTCAATAACCTAGCTTGAAGTATATATCATTGAAAACTTTAACTTTTAATCTTAATTTATATATTTCAGAAATAATTTTAATTTTATTTTTTAACTTATTTTATTTTTTGTGCACTTGTATTTTTAATTCGTTTATACACACTACAATTCTAGGGTTCTCATGTTGGACAAACAGAAGGATTTTATTACAACAAAAAACCAACTTGTCGAGAGAATCTTCTTATTTTTTATTATTATTATTTCTTTATAAAACTTGCATATTTTTTTTCAGTACGCGTCAATTTTCATTTGAAACTTTTGCCACAACTGCACAGCTTTTACTCAACTCTTGTTTTTCTTATCTATATTTTTTTATTTTTATTTTTTATACACTTGAGTGTTCATGATAATAAGACACTACACTTCATTACATAAAAAATTTCAATGATATTTTTTAATATACCTTTGTAAATTATTAAAAGAAAAAATTTAAATAAAAAATATTTTTTTATTAAAATTTAAAACTTGAATAATTTGAATAATATTAATTATAAAAAATTCATTTTTTTTTAATTATAATTAAATCAAAGTTGAGGTTAAATTTATTGCATATAAAATTATTTTTTTACCCTTGTTTGATTTAACCACAAATTTAAAAAGTTAACATCAGCAAGAAAAAAAATAGTGTTACTAAATTTTATAGGGCCTATATATCTTGAAGGTATTTGTAAATTTATAGGACATTTGAACAGTGATAGCAAAACTATCTGCCTATATGTAACATACACATAAAGATTGAGATCTGTAATTAACTGCATATCACTAGAATTCATCAGGGTTGAACATGATTCGACTATATGAAATGGTCTTTGAATCGTTAACATTAGATTGCTTTAGTTTTGCGTTTGAAATTCACTGATCATGTCTATATATGAATGGATTTTGTACGAATTGCACTTTGGAGTGCAGTTTGTGTTGTATTCATATAAAAGATGATGTATGATAAATTTAAATTTATATCTTTATTTGTTTCAAAAATTATATGTTGACATGTTGGAAAATAACAACAACAACAACAACAACAACAACAACAACAACAGAACACTCTCGATGAAGAGATAAACTTCGAAATATTTATGGGATCTATTGCATTGATTTGTGAGGTTGTCTATTTTGGTATATATACAGACTAACGCCTATCCGATTTGACCGCGCTTCAACGCCATTGCAAAATTTATATACGCGTTAAGCTTTGCAATTTGATTTAAAATGAATTATATTGATTCTATGCTTGAGCAAGCATGATAAGCTTGCATTATCAATCAGCTTATATCTTGAAAAAAAAAAAAAATAAAAAATTTATATCTCGTATTATTATTAAATATTTTAATATTATAATTTTAAATTACAGTTTATTTATAATTTTTTTTTTTTATATGATTTATTTTATTTTAGAGAAAAAGTTGGAGAGCTTCTTTTAAGTTGATAAATATAAATTTGAATTTAATATTTGATGGCAAATTTACTGATCGTATATTGTTATTATAGTTGATAATTATTAATGACATGAAATGATTATTTTTTTATTTTTTAAATGATAATTTTAGATATAATTTATTTTTTAATGGTAAATTTAAATTTTATATGTTTGAAAATCATGCTTGATGTACTGTTGGATAAATATAAATATTATCAGAATAATATTTGACAACAAATTGCCATAAAAATTTATTAAAAAAATAGATAATATATAGAATTGCGATTTTCTTTTTTTATTAACAAAAAAATATTTGACGTTTAGAGCAAATATATACCAGTAAATAACAAGAAAGTGTTGTTCTTCACTTGTTTTTTATCAGGAAATATTTGCTCTAAACTATTTTTCAGATAATTGTATAAATATTACATTGATAAATTTGCAAAATGATTTGAACGCTGACTGATTAGATGATGTGATCAAAGTCTTGCCACTTTAACCACTAGACTACTTTGTACGAATACACTAAACTAGTGTTTTCATAAATACATTTTTTTTTTTAATTTTTAAAATACCAAATATTTGTCATTTGACAATAATTATCCTATCATTATAATAATAATCTATTGTATTTATTATCATATAAAAATATTCACCCAAATACTTGTTATTTATATTAAACTTGCTTAACAATCAGAAAATTAAATAGAACATAGTGCACTTTAATGATTCAATAACAATTTTAGTTGTGTCCTTTGTACTGTTAATGATTCTCTACATAATCTATATTAATTCGAAAGCATTGTATTTTTAAATTATACATTGTAGATTATAATAAAAGCACTGTCAATAATCATGAAACTAAAATATTTAAAATTATCACCAATATAGCTAATGGAACATAATCATAAAATCAATATAATTTTAATAATTAAGGTATTCAAAATTTTGTTCAGTTGAACAACTAAATTAATCAAATTTATTTTCTCTTGTGTTTTAATGAATTGTAAAAATAAAAAAAATAAAATAAATAGTATTGCAAATTTAATAGGTAAATCATTGTAATCACTAATCATATATTTCAAAATTAATGATGTGGCAAACATTTTAGAACGAAATGTTCGGATAACGAGAGCTTTTTCATCTGTAAAAAGCTTAGGTACCAGGTGTACCAACTGCAAATCTCACTCGAATTGGTTTGGGAATCGACGCCCGAATGCTTCTACCGATTATCCTTCTTTTTCATTTCACTTGCTGTTTTTCCACATCAACCCTCTACTAAAAGAAAGAAAAAACAAAAAAAAAATTCTGGTTTTCACAGACGCCCACGGTCCAATAGTTACATCAGTCATGCTATTTTTTTTTTTTTCTTTCATTTCTTTTTTTTTTTATTTGCAATTTACTTTTTCTTGAGTTTTTCAATAATACCAAAAGACTTTTATCTTTTACTCGTTGCAGTATTGAACTCGATAGAATATAATTAGTTAAAAAAAAAAAAGAAAAAAAAATCAGCAAAGAAGATTGACCTATTTCAATTTGAAGAATAAAATTTTTTAGTAACATAGAAATAAATTGTTACAAATGATGGTGACAATAAATTTTATAAAAAAAAAAAAAAAAAAACAAACAAACGATAAAATAATAAAATAATTTATCAAATAAAATTATATATAAAAACCTTGTGCAATTGTGTTGGTGCTGGTTCAGTAGCAAGTAGTTGTTTAAGTGCAGTATGACCATGTCCATTTTGATTTGTTGTTGTTGTTGTTGTTGTTGTAGTTGTAACTGTTGTTGTTGTACCAGGTGTACTTGGTGTACCTGGATTACTTCCTGGTGTATTTGGTGTATGTGGACCAGTTGTTGGACTACTTGGACTATTACTTTCATTAACTTTACTACCAGCATGATGATTTTCAGTATGTCTACGTAAACTTCTAGCATCACAATAAGATTTTCCACATCCATCAGCTTTACACTCAAATGGTTTTTTATTTCTGTGTGTCAGCATGTGGCCATTTCTATAAAAATTAAATTAAAAACTATGAAATATTATTTAAAATTTATTACATCAATAATAAAAATAAAAAAATTTTGTAAAACCAATAAAAAAATTAAAAAAATCTTATTTTATTTTTCTCTTTTTTAAAATTAAAATAATAAAAAAAAATATTATTATATGAATAAATTTGATGGGTTTCGGTAAAACTTTGGATGATCAGATTGAACAAAAAAGCAATATATTATTTTTTATGACAAAGATTTTCTGGTAAAAGTAATAATTGGCTTCATATGTTAACGACAATTGGAATATTGGTCTCGAAGTAAAGATATCTTTTCCTATTCTTTGAAATTCATGTGCTTAATTTTCTTTTTATTTTTTTTTTCAACATGCACATATTTGAACCCTTCGATGAATTCAATAAAACACACTGCAATGTCCAAAAATAATGAAAAAAAAAATATGATAAAAAATATTATACAGAAGAAAAGTTCATGCTGAGAAAAAAAAATAAATTGCAAGTGGATTGTATTCATATTATAGCATTTTTGAAAGATTATTATATTTTTTTTTTGGTGCTGAGGTAACCACCAAGTTAAGATATATATTACTCTACTGAATTTCAACAATTCTTTTTATACATATATAGATACTTATTCGTTGTGTGTATAAAAGAATATAAAAGACCAGACTAAAATATAAAAAAATGAAGACAGAAATTATGATGAAATGAGTCTAAAAATATAAAAGATTTTCAAGAGTTTTTTTATTGCCTACCGATACCTATACTGTACAAAAGTTGTAAACAGGGACAAGAAGATATCAGAGAAATGAGAATCAGGAAAGACATGTTGGTATAGGTATGCCTCTTAAATTTGCTAGATATGCTATAAACTTTTCTCAATCCAACTACCCTTCTCTCTCAAAGTCTCAAGCTCATTTCACATTATTTTCTTTCTTCTTTTACATTGCTACCTATATCTTTACTGGGCTAATAACAAACTCTCTACCTTTTACCTCCATGAAAATGGCTTTAATTTGCAAAAGGTAATTTGTTCAAGTTTTTTTTATTTTTTTTTAATGAAGCTTCGTTTATTCCAACGTGGCTAACGCAATATACTTGCAACAAAGAAGAGTTAAAAAGTAGACTGTAGAGGGACAAGCATCCACTATCAACTTCTTTTCAGTCTGACTGAAGAATGGTAAAATAAAAAAGTTAAAATAAAATAAAATAAAAAAAAATATATAGTGAGAAAGAAATGATTCGACCAAGCGTGAGGCAGTCGTCAAGCGAACAAGTTCGAAATAAAAGAAATCGACAAGGAGCCAGAGAATAAAGAAAATATATTTGAAAAAAAGTAAAAAATAAAACAAAATATGTTTCCTGTCTTTGTAAAGAGATGCCAGAGTCGAATGACTTTTTTTTTTTAATGTTATCGTCGTTGTCGTCTTCGTCATTTCATTGGTAATTATCAACTTGACTCAAAAAGTTGGAAAAAAAGCACAACAACTTTATTCATCAATTTATCATCAACAGCTTTACAAAATTAAATCAATTTTAAAGAAAAAAATAAATAAATAAATATATAAATTGAATAGAAAAAAATACTGTTGAGTCAACTTTTAAATAAAACTCTAAATTTTCTAGGTGAAATATATCAGTGCATTCAATTGGACAGAACCATCCAATGTCAGAAGGATGAGGTCTAAAAGATTTAGAGATCGTTCTTTGAAAAAAAAAATATATACAGTGTGTCTAGTTGAACGAATACGGATCAAGTATAAAGAAATAGTAAAACTAAAATAAATATAAATAAAAAAAATGTAGAAAATAAAAAAAAACCACGTACAGAGAACCAAGTTGTATTATCGATTTTATTTTTTATATATTTTTTTTTATTCGTAAAAAAAAATTGAATTTACTGACCAAGCATGCTGTACTCTAAATTCACTACCTGTTTTACTTTTTTTTTTTTTTGTTTTTTTTTTATCTATTTATTTATTTTTATTCATCACTTTTGTCAATTTTTATTTATTCATCAAGTCAATTTATTATCGTTTTTATTGTCTAGCTTATCAATGTAACAACTTGAAATTATTATTAACTAATTAACACACGCATAAAAGCTGTGTTACGTGCTAATTAAAATAAATAAAATTATTTTTGATTGAAAATTTATTATGACAAAATTATATGGATAAATATAAAATAATGGAATTTATATTTTAAAATTGATTTTTTGATATCGGTTGTCATCAAGTGAGTTAGTAGCTACACAGGCAAATATTTGTATATGAAATTTTGGATTTTCAAATTTTGAGTTCAAACCTGCTCTAAAAATTATAAACAAAATATGATTATTTAAGTAAAGTTCCTTACCTATTATTATTTAATTGAGATACATAGTAATTATTATTTAATAATTGATGCAAATATCTCTTTGCATAGAACGAGTGAGAAGAGGACAAAAACCTCCTCAGTTTTTCTATGTTTAGAAATACTTGCCTCAAACACCACACATTTTTTTTTTTTTGTTTTAATTTCTTCAAATAAATTTTACATTTATTTATCAATTAAATTAATCCTCAATGTCTTTTTGTTTTTATATGCTTGTATATTCTCATTACTAGCAACTTGAAAATACTAATTAATAAACACAAAAACAAGTGTTGCATACTGAATATTACTAATTAAATTTAATATAATTATTATGATGAATTTGTTCACAAAGTGGATTATTATGAAATAGTCAGGGTTGTATATTCAGGCGTATAATATTTTGATATTAAATATAGAAAATAGAGAGGTTAAGTAAATCGAAATGATAAGTTATATCAAGAACAATACTAGACACTGATCTTAAGGTTCGGAAATAAATGAGAACCCATAAAACAAAGAGACTATATAGTTGACTATGTGTATTAATATTGTATAGATTTTCATAGAATTTTCGTAATTACAACAAGTTTATATGGAAAATGTAAAATTATAAATGAACTTACAAGTGGTCCTGCCGCTTGAATGCCTTGCCACACATTGTACAGACATATTTTCGTTCATCACTGTGTGTCAGCTTGTGCTTCGTCAGTGCTGATGCATTGTTGAATACTTTACCACAAACCTATCAACAAAATTAAGAAGATTAAATTTAATATTATATGAAAAATAGATCAACAAAATTTGAAATTAAATTGTTTGTTTTTTTTTTTTTAAATTACAGATCAATGAATATTAAATTTCATATAAATTTAATTGCAAATAAATTTTATCAACTAGAAAATTTAAAAATCAAAGTTTAATAAAGTAAAATAATTAATTATTAAAAACAAAAATAAAAAAGATCAAGTGTTATTATTGATTAAAAAAATATTTAATGATGTAGAAAATATATTTTTGAAATAAATAAACAAAATAATATTGCTATTCATTGCAGCTCTATTATTGAAAAAGATTTTCTACAATTTATTCTGCGTTTTTCAATGGCCATTTTTATTCTGAACAACGTCCAATCGTCACACAAAAAATATAAAATTAAATTCAAAATCGATTTTATTGCTTTCTCATTTCTTGCAGACTATCGTTTTTCAAAATCCCCTCATTTTATTTTGTACTCATGTCGTTTGTTTCG
Source organism: Lysiphlebus fabarum (assembly GCA_011426435.1). Lineage (NCBI taxonomy): Eukaryota > Metazoa > Arthropoda > Insecta > Hymenoptera > Braconidae > Lysiphlebus > Lysiphlebus fabarum. The sequence continues at coordinate 285,094 of WSYQ01000021.1, read as the reverse complement.
AATGCTGCAACTCGTGAAAACCACATGTTCATTTAATAGCAAGGCGTTGATGGATTCATTCAAACAAAAAAAAAAAAAAAAAAAAAATTATACGAGCTTAAAAAAAGGAAAATAAATAAAATTTAATGGACCTCTATTTTAACAAAGCTTCATTTTGCGGTGAAAAAAAAAAAATTAATGACACAAAATAAATCTGATTTTAGCATGACCTTAATAATAACAAAAAATAAACAAAATTTAAATAAATAAAATTCATAAAATAAAGAGAAAAAGCTGACTATAATTTTAATAAAATATTGTAGATCAAACAATATAGGATGTCTACAAATACATGGTATATATTCAAAGTTAACATATGATGGAATATATATTTTATAAAGGGTATGAGAGATAAAGATCTAAAGATCCTTATGCATCATCTCATGTAGACTTCTCTTGAGCATAAAATCTAATTTGCTAAGCTTAACTTATGAAGAGATCACAGATGCAAGAACATCCGTTGCGCAGGAATAGTTTCAATCTATATAAAGCCAAAGTGCAATAAAAGTTACAGAAAATTTTATCCATTGAGGTTGATCCATCATATTATATACATACATTCTCTTGACTCATGATGATTTCAATTTCATTTCTTAAATTTATCTCTATCATTCTCTAGATGTACAAAAAAAAAGAAAACAAAAATGAATAAAAACATAAAATAATAAAATATTGAGTTATAAATTTAATAAATATTTTTAAAGTTGAAAAAAAAAAAAAAAAAAATTGGCATAGAAAAAGTAAACAATATAATGCTTTGAGTTGAAATTTTAGTTAGTGAATATAGATTGTTATCAAAGTTCAATTAATTAATTGAATTCTGAGTGAGGAATATATAGCTTTATGTCGTTTCAATTCTATTTGAGTTGTATTTTCAAATATATATATATATCTTCTATTGGATGTGATGGATTGGATTTGATTCCCATCATATATATATATATATATTTGATAAAAGCCAAAGGCATCAAAGTTACAAAGTAAATCATCATATAGATATTCAACTTGTTAATGTATTACACTTTATAAAGCATTTATATTTTCAAATAAATAGGTATATTCAATTATTATTATCATTATAAATATATTAATGATGTTTTGTCTTGATGTTTGTTTGTATAATAAATTTATCATCATCATCATGATTAAAAGAGTTCATAAACTGATTAGATAAAACCCAAACTAATATAATATATGTTTATAAATTAAAGATATACAAAATCATGTGTTGGATTGTTGAAATTGTTGATGATAATGGAAAATCGGTTTACAAAATAACCAAACAACATGACCAAGTTAATACATGGGGTGTATTAAATGCTGAGAAGGTTTGTACCATATGACATTAGGGATGTTGTGTTCACCTTGTACACTCAAGGGTTGTACAAACTGAATATTCAACGACTAAAGAAACAAGAGATCCTTTCTATACAAATATGTAAACACATCATGAGTTGAGTGCTTTTCTATCATACACATTTGCAAATCACAACAAGTTATACAAAATAGAAAGACAACCATGTTATTATACATCAAAAAAAAAATTATTTGAATGAAATATTTTATTTAAAATATAATTAGTTGAGTTAAAATTTATTAGAATAACTGGATATATTTATTTATTGTTATTTTCGTCAAAAAACAGTATTTCAACTGTAAATATATTATATACAATAAAAATATATAAATTTGTGAATTTGTTTGAGCTTGAAGCAGTGAACAATAAACTAAGTAAAATAAGCATGATAATAATGATGATAAGGGGAAAGAAATAAAATAAAGTAAAAATAAAAATAAAATAAATCACACAATGAGAGAAAATATATATATAAAAAAAAGGATATCCCTTCGAAGCGAAAAGCGTTGGAAATTGTATTTTATTGGGATCGTTAATTGCAATGGGTACAGACCAGTATGCGCTTTTGGTTCTGTGAAGCGTATACAAAGTCGATAAAAGCTGAATTCGTCTATGGCATTTTTAAAATGTACTGTTGCTGAAGCCAATGGTTACTCTTGTGTTTTAAAATAAATAAAAATAAATATAAAATGCGTTGATATATAAATATTAACAGACTGAAATATATATGTATATAAATTTTTATGTGTGAATTGTTAAATTGCAACAAGAGGAGAAAGTAAATGTGGGTCATTCTCGTTAACGTTTGTTGGTTTCTGGTATTGTATGTGGTGGTTGGTTCTAGCACGATCCATACTTCAAAAAGGTAGATTCCAAATTTGTGGTTTTACCACAAAAAAAAATTTTTTTTTTTATATTTTATTGTTTTTTTAAATTTATTTATTTAAATTTTTTTTTTTTTTTTCAACGCATTGGTCAGTTTAATGGAAATTTAAAGTTTTTTTTTTTTTTTTTTGTATTTATTTTTTGAGCTTTTAAATTTTTTTTAAAAATAATTTATAATGATCAATTAAAGTTTTATCGACTTTTTAATTTATTTTTAAAATGGGGCTTAAAATTTTGATAATTTTTCGTTTCAACTAAAATTAGATGTGAGCTTTTGATTGTTTTAATTTATTAATTTTTTTTTTTATAAATAATTTTTTGAATTTTAAAATTGTGTTGATGATTTACAGGTTATTTTTAATTTGTAAATTGAATTTTTAATTTACCTGACATTGTTGAGGTCCTTGACGGTTTGGGGATGATGCTTTGGGTCGTGATTTTTTAACACCGAGTTTATTAGGTTCACCTGGACCTATTCTTAATTCTTCACTGCTACCTGTAATAACAAAAAAAAAAAATAAAAGAAATAATAGAAATTATTAATTAAAATATTGTAAATAATATAGAGAATAAATTTGGATAAATGGAAAAAATAATTGTCGTGAATTTGAACAATTTAAATTATAATGAAAATTAAATAATATAAATTTTTGAAATTGAGCATCTGTTGAAATATTAAATTTGACATTACTAATAAATGAACAAATGTAAAATAGACTCATATAATTTACAGTATAATTTTGTAAAATAATTGCCTGTCAACCGATTGGTCTACATTTGTCGTCATCGACGTCGTCAACGATTCACGCTACTAATTAGTCTGGCAATTTAATTAGACTGTGTTATCGTTGAATTTCAAAAGCCAACAGACATCAGACTTTCTATTGAATAATTTAAATATACACTATTTTAATGATCATAAATAATAAAAATATTTGATATCATAACTATAAATATTTATGTCATTTAAATTATTTAGATAAATTCATTTAGAAATGAAAAATATTCTGATAAATAATTTTTGAATAAAAATCATTAATCTTAGATTAAAATTCATTATCCAAAAAATAATATGGAAATTTGTAAATGATTAATCATACAATTTTTTACTTCGAAGTAAAAGTTTAGTTTTTCATCAAGATTGTCATCAAGTGAGCTAGTGGCTACGCAGGTAAATGTAATTCAATTTTATTCATTCCATTTTATTCAGAACTAGATGTTCCAAGCACATGATAGGTAGCGTAATCAAAAAAATCAAATTAAAACACTTATTTTAATATACATTCATCCATAATGTAATTATTTTTATAATTTATTATATTTTTTTCAAATGATCAATTCAAATTACAGCACTGCTAAAAAATAACCAACACAATCAAATGTCTCTATATAAAAAACATGCAAATATTTTATTTAATAATTAATTCATTTGATTTTTTAAAAATTTAATTTTACCAAAGTATAAATTAAAAAATTATCATTTTATAAATTAATTATTTAATCATCAATTTTATTATAATTTTTTGTATTTTTTAATGAAAAATAAATTAAAATCTTGACTCAAATATTCAATGAAAAATATATATTTTAAATACTATTATAAAAAACTTTGTCTCCCTGAAATTTTTTATTTCTATCTCAAATAACGACATATAGTTTATAAAATCCTGATGTAAATAAAAATTCTTAAGATCGTTAAAAAACGAATAGAGTAATAATATTTACGTCCTCGTATATATTTCAGCCTACATCAGCGATAATATTCACATTTCATAGATGAAAATTTATTTACGACTTTAAAATATCGTAAATATTAAAACATAAAATTGCACATTTGAATTTTGGGTTTCTCTATTTTATATATTTTAAACATACATATAAATTTAACTATTGTTTTTTCAAGATAATACAAATTTTATTTTCTCTAAAATATTTAAATTATTTTCCATTTCACATATCGAATAAAAATACAAAAAAAAAAAAAGCAAAAAATAAAAAAAATATCCTTTAAATTTTTAAGAGTTATTTTTTTCCTGTCAACTAGTAAATTTATATCTTTTTTAATAAAAAAAAAAAAAAAAAAATTAACAGACAGTATTTTAAAAAGACAAAAAAAATATTAAATAAAAAAATAAAAATATAAAAACTAAAATCGATGGTAAAAACTAAAAATAAATGGCAAACTTAGTGTGCATGAGTACAGAATTATAACACACAGAATATATATACAGAAATGATGGCTGATCAATTTACAATATTTATCGCTGTTAATCGATAATGGAATTTCGTTGCTACCTGGTTGCTATATACCCTTTTATGAAAAGCACAGTATGACCAAGCTTTAAATCCACCAACATGATGTATGTTCAAAAATACTATCCATAAACTTTCCAATATACTTGCAAGTATTAAAAATATAAAAAGTAATCAAATAATGATAAAAGTCCAATTAAAATTTGTTCTTGTTTTATATTCAAATAAATATTTTAAAGAAAAACAAATTGCTTTTGTATATTCAACAATAAACAGTCAATTTAACTATGAAAATTATCAAAATTTCATTAATTTTCAAATTAAAATATATATATTTAAATTTATATTTTTTAAAAAATATTATTTATAATACAAAAATTTATATAACGAAATTCTTCAAAAAAAAAAAAACTAGTTAATTAATCCAAAGTATTTTTGTATAAATTTATTTTGTTAATTATTATTTTAAACTAATAACTATAATTAATTAAAAATAATAAATTTAAGTTTAATAAATTACAAAAGAAGAAAATTAAAAATTATTAATGTTAAAAAAAAATATACAAAAATATTTATAATCTTGTCAATAATTATTTGATAATAGTTGTATTAAATGACAAAGATAAAATTAATAATCATTCTTTGAACCGGTGAGTTGTCATGTTGGAATATTCACCTCATTTTTGCTGGCTTCAGGTTGATTTGTAATAATATCTGTATAATATTTCTCACTTAAAATATCTAACATCTAGCAGTTGATGTCTAGCCGATAAACCAACCGAGACTCATAATGCATAATGGTTTAATTAAGAAGTTGTCGTACTTAAATTGTTATCCTTCTTCTTCATCTTGACTCTTCTCTACTTGTCTTTACATTAAACTCTTCATAAAGATATTATTTTAAATTTTTCAACATTGTATATTCACTTTATTTGCAACTCACTTTTATTCATTTATCATTTTTATTATTAAAATATCAATTTGTCAAATTATTTTTAATAAATTTAATGCAGTTATTTAATCGTGATAAATATACTTTCTTTATGAAAATTAAATATTTTATTTTTTAAAAATGTACATATATAAATCATCACAGTGAATAGCTGTCTTTAAGTTTTTTTTTTTTTTTTTAAATAAAGAAAAAAGAAAAATAAAATCAATTTTAGCAATGTAAGCTAAAAGGTGAACTGTGATAAGGATAAGAAAAAAAAAATATATATATTTAAAGCTTCAAGTAAGTCTTAAAAAATAGTTTAAAAAAAAGAAAAATTGAAATTTATTTTTTATTTTATAGTTAAAAGAATTGAAGCGTTGGTGCTTTTGAAATTTTCTAGGGCAGGTGGTCTGATGGCTCATAAATTTGGTCTTTCAGATTTCATGATAAAAAAAGTTTTTTTATTATTTCGTTGACTTTTAAAATTTTCTATTGGTGATTAGTGTATATTATTATAAGAAAAATGTATTTTAAAAAATTAATAATAATTTATATATTTTTATTTTTAATGAGATTTTTTTATTTTGTTAAAAGTTTTTTTAGAATAAATACGAGAATTATGGTGTGTGGTTGGATGAAGTGAATAGTATAATGGAAAATTCGATGGTAACAAGAAGAGTGAGATCGATGAAAGCTTGAATGTTACGAAATTTTAGTAATTAAATAACAAAAGTTGGTCTGAATTTGTCACCCAGAAATCTCACTACGACACGTCATTCAATAATGTCTGTCAAAATGCTTATCTAAGATTACTAAATATATATCATTGTGTTAAAAGTTTAAAAAGAAAAATTCTTATCTAAAAAAAAATTTGTTTTTCTTTTTTAAATAAAAATACATCTTTGAATTATTAGACATAATTTTTTTTGAAATTAAAATACAAAGTAAAAAAAATATCAAAAGAAAAAGAACAAAACTTTGAAATTTTAAGTGATGATTAATTATAAATTACAATTTAAAGCCATAAAAATTATCTAAACACTTTTGGAAATTAAATTTGTAAAATGCTAAAAACTGAGTATTTAATTTAAAATGTTTTCATGAAATTTAAAAATTATATTTCTAATTTTTAACTGTCAATTTTGATACAATAAATTTTAATAAATCCAACGATCAAATTTCGAATTTAGACAAATCAAATTTCGATAATAATATCACGAAAAATTGTATTTAAAATTTTTATGAAATATTAATTCTTTTTTTTAACTAAAAATTAATCAAATAAAATTTTAATTAATTAAAAATAATGATAAATATTTAAGCAATATAATAAAAATTATTTTGTCAATTTAATCAAAAAAAATGTTGAACAACTTCTGACAATAATGTTCTATCACATTCAAAAAGATCAGTATATAAAAGTTAAATTGAAACGATCACGATATACACACCTGTGACCTTCTCACTCAATCTATCTTTTTTTTTTTTTTATTATTTTATTTACTTTATTTTACCAATTCAAAAAGTCAAATATTTTTCATCAAGTTTAAAAAATGATTACACAATTCATTTAGTTTTTCATGATGCTGCATATTTTTTTTCCACGTGTAAACAAATACAATACATATTTTTTTTCATTCATAAAAAAAAATATTGAAAAATATAAAATAATAATAATGTATGTTAATAAAATAAAGTCAAGTAATAGTGAAATATAATATTGAGAAAAAATATAGAAAAAAAAAAGCAGAACAAGACATTGCTTTCAATTTTTATATCGATCTGGTAAAATAATAATTTTATATATTTATTATTATATTTTTTTTTTTGTATGACTTCTTGGTTTTTTACTCACGATGCATTTATTTTATTTTATTTTTTTTATTTTTACCCTTTTTCTTGTGTACTTTCAGTATACTCGTTCGATTTTATAGATGGATTACAGAAGTTTACGCTCGACGAAGCTCAGCAGATAGAGTTTTTACGGTTCTAAGTATATTTTTTTTTTCGTTTTTTTTTTTTCATTTTATTTTACTTGATGTATATATACGAATCTGTATAAACTGGCAGTGTCATGAAAATCGATTTATTTTTAAATTTAAAAAAAAAATCAAGCTCATCCTTACAACTTGGCAGATGAATGTTTTTTGTTTTGATCGAAAATACTTCATTTAAAATAATATATATAAAAAAAAATCAAATGAAAATAGTTTCAATCATGTCAACAAAGTAGTAAAAAAATATAATAAATATAAAAAATTGATAAACAAAAATTAAATTTACAGTTGTCAAAAGTAATTGAATTAAATTTATTAATTTTGAATAAAAAATTAAAAAAAAGCTCAATATTTTCAACTTAATTAAGCTCAAAAATTGAATTAAATAAATTTATAAAATTTGAATTAAAAAGTTACATCAAGATTTTTTAATTCAAATTAATTTTGACATTAAAAATTTGATAATAATTATAAATATTTTAATGATAAAGATAAATAATTTACTGTAGTTTGATTGATTAAAGGAATAAGTGATAATAATATATCAAATATAAATGACAAGTTGATGTGATAATACGTTTGAATCATGTAACTTGACTAAAATTTAATCCAGTGTAGATATATTGATGTAATGAGAGTAACAAAGGGAATTGGTGATGCAGTTTGTATGCTGGTGTAATCAACATGTTGAGGATCAAGAGAACAAATCAACCAAATACTCAATTGAACTATTTTAGTATAATATATTTTGTATATATATATATTGATGATAGGTGTTACGTTGATGTTATCTATACTATTTTGATATATCAAAAACACTTGTATTTGAAATTCATCAATTTAATTTGAGATGATTGCTTATCACTGCAATTATTTATTCATTATATAATTAAACATTGATTAATGATATTTTATTATTTTTATATTTAATTTATAGTAAATATATTGATTAATTTTGTAGTCATCAAATAAATTAATTGTAATTTATTTATTTATTTTTTGTAAACTTTTTTCCGATTCCAATGTCAGAAACAATCAGGTAAACCGGGTCCGTTTTACCTTCGATAAACCGGGTCCGATTCGGATCAAGATCAGGTCAAGCCGGATTCAATTTCCACTCGGGTTTTTTTTTTTTTTGAGGAATATTTATCAACAGTAGAATATTGGAATGATAAGTGATGTAATGAATTAAAATATTTTTCAAATAATATTATAAAATCATACAATTATTACCTGAAATGTGATTTTTTCATTTAGTTAGTTATCGAGAGAGCTAGTGGCTAAGCAGTCAAATGGATAGTGAAAACTGAAATTTAGAATACTAGTAATAGGTTCAATGCTCAGCTACTCCAAAATTATCTAGTTTAATATTTTGGTTTGACCAAAAGTTGTATGATCTAAGTACAAATCATGTAACTATGGCAAATATCTCTTGGCATAAAACAAGTGAGATGAGGACAAAAAACCTCCTCAGTTGTATTATGTTGAGAGATATTTGCCTCAAACCCTATTTATTTTTTTTTTTTCTAATAAACAAAAATTAAAAAATCAATTTCAATCAATATTCTTTCAAGTTTTCCATCATATATCTCACAAAAGTGTTAAAAATTAATAAAAATAGCCAAATATAATTCTAATGATACAATGACTATCGACAAATGACTCGAAAATTATAATAATTAAATTAATAATGCATTTATTATTTTAATTTGAATTTACATTTTGGATGTATTTAATTGTAATAAATTTAAAAATAAATAAATTAATTATTTTGTTATATTTTTGATATTGTATTGTTATTATTTTTTTAATTGTTTTTTAAATTGATTAGCAAATTTAATTTTATATTTTTTTCTGCTTATTGTTACGTTTTAATACAAAAAAATAATTTTAATTTGAAGGACTAATTATGTAATAATACATTGATTGAAACTGTTGATTCAATTTGTCTGACTAAAATTAGTTTTTTCTACTGAAAAAATTTTGTTTGTAGTTATTCAATGAATTTTAATATTTACTATTGAAATAAATAAAAATAATTAGTTTTATGGTTTGTATTTATTCGTTGAACTTTGGAATTTAAAATATTTCACAGAAATTATAAACATTCAAATTGTGAGATAAATATTAAAATTAAAATTATTTAAATAAATATTTTTTAAATTCTTTATTTAATTTGTCTGATGAAAACAAACTTGTTCTACTTAAAAAAAACATTTCTCAATTTGTTTTTATTTTGTTGTAAAAAATTTAAAATAGAAAATATTTTTTCTAAATAAATAAGAATTTGTAAATTTTTATTAGTAAATATTTGGAACTTTAAACTTTTTTTTGCATCAAATGAATTTATCCAAAAATTTTAATTTATAAATACGTAAATTAAAAATAAAAAAAAAAAAAAATTCAAGTAAAAATTTCCAGTACAAATGTCATCATCAAATTCATTCATCAATACAAATAAAAATTTTGCATGAATGGATATAAATTTATTATTTTTTTATACTTTTTCCATGAAAATTTCAACGATTTCGTTCCCTATTTTGCCTCTTGGGAAACTAGATGAAATGGTAAAACGTGATGTACTTTTTTTTTTTTTTTTTTATATTTTTTTTATTATCCAGTTCGACATTCCCATAAGTGCCCCTATGGCCAATTACTAGATTCTTTTGCTCGAAGCACACATACTTGGCTGCATGTCAATATTGTCAAGCTGAGTATACATTCAATGCAATTTTCCAAAAAAATAAAAAAAATAAAAACAACCAAAGAATTGTAACAAAAAACACGACAACAAAAAAAAAATTCAACTAAAAATTCTTCTCCAAAAAAAAAAAAAAAAAAGCTCAATGTAAACTTTAGTAAATGTTTTTTCATTTTTTTTTATTTCATCAAGTAATAATAATTAAATTGAAACATCATTTCAATACATCGTGATTGAAAATGAATTAATTACAAAAAAAAAGAAGAAAAATAACAAAAAAAAAAAGACAAATTGTATGAAAGGACATTGGTTGAGAAGATGAATAGCCACAGATAAATTTGTGTGACAGAAAATAAAACCAACATTACAATTTCTCTAGACCAACATTACTTTGTCAAGTAAATACATTTACAAAACACTGACACTCCCATGTGTTTATAAATGTACATATATATATTCTATTACATGAGACGAATACATCACTATTTGCCAATTGAATAACATGATAGAAAAATAAATAAAAAAAAAAAAAAAGTGAGAAAGCTTTGGCACCAAAAAAAAATCTTATTACTTGAGCATTGTGAAAACTGAATAGGTTGCATTAGAGCCAACGAGATTCAAGTATTTGTGGCCTTATGTATTTTTATAAAATATGCTTCTTCAATTTCTCCTCTATCTCATCTACATTCACATATTTATTTTTTTTTAATATCATTTTTTTTTTCAATATGTAAATTTACTGATAAATTCAATATATTTTTTATTTTTTTCATCAAATTATCAACAATTTTTTTATTTTTTATTTTATTTTTAAATTTATATAATTTTTTTAAAATTTATTTTTCATCCCTTTGACAGAGAATATTGTAGATATTATTTATATACAAAATAAATGTATATGAAAATTATTGGAGAGTTAAAAATTCTGGTATTACAGAAAATAGGATAATGTTATTTTGATGTTTTTTATTTTTTATATTTTTTTGATGTTGTATTCAGTATTTTAATAGAACGACAAATAAAAATACAGAGAAATTATTTCATACATTTTATATATTTATTAAACACACCTGGGACATTCAAGTTTTTATTTTATATCAAAGGTTTTTGTAATTTACGTTTAATTTAAATGAATTCATACAGTTAAACAAAATTTAAACGACAAATATCGAAATAAAAATATTAAAAATACTTTCTCCATTTAAAAAAAGTAGTCAAAATAAAAACTTTGAATGACTAAGAATATCATAAATGTAAAAAATAAAAAAATAACAATTCAATCAGATAAAAAATATAAATTCAAATATAACAAAAGCCAATATAAAATAAATCTGATAAACATTTTGTGTTTGAAAAATTTTATATTGTTATGAAAACGATATGAGTATATATAAAAAAATAAAAAAAAAATAAAATATTTATTTCATAAAATAAAAAAAAAAAAAATTGTTAAAATTGGTTTGAGTTGAATTTAAGAGGATATGATAAGACTAAAAGTTAAAAAGATATTTTAAGTTAAAGTTATAAGGTTTTAGGTGGTATCCATCTTACAAGAATCGATTTTAAGTTATCTGCTTTCATTGTCTACTGAAGAGTGTCTCTGAGTGACGACAACGACAACGACAACGACAACTACGTCAGGTGACGAAAGGGGATGATGGTTGTGATAGTAAGAACAAGTACCGCCTTGTTCTCAGTAATTGCTTCGACTCAAGAATGCAATATCCCTTTCCTCTTTAATGTTATCTACAATTTTTATTTTTATTTTTATTTTTTTATTCCCTGTCTCTTTCATTTTTTTCTTTCTCAAACTAAAAAATTCCCTCACATCAAGTCCAGCAATATGCGTTATTTTATATATATTTTTTTTATAAATAAATGCTTTTTCATTTGATGGTTTATTTTATTCATCTAAATTGTCAAGTTAAAATAATGATAATAAAAAATTGTTAAAGGGGCGTAATGCAACTGGCCATCAAAGTAAGCTTTTCATCAACGGCTTCAATTGCAATGTGGTATAGACAATTGGATGTCTTTGTTTGATCGTAAAAAAATACTCAGGTGGCAATCAATTTCTTAGATTCTATACTTTGGCTCTTCTTGTTTGTTCAAACGTGAATTTCGTACAATTTTTTTATTTTTTTTTATTTCCTTTGAAGAAACAAATAGTTAATAAAAAAATAAAATATAAAGTTAAGACAAATCAATTGAGCTTTAGTCACTTTGTTATTTGTTTTTTTATCTACAAAAGTATTTTAACATTGAAAATTCTATGACCTAAAATATTTCAATGGACTGTAAACATTTAGGGGACAAGTAAAATAAAGAGATATTGGTAGAAAAACAATTTCAGTAAAGCCGCGAAAAGTTGGTTTGAATCCAAGGCTTCTTACTGAAACTGAGTGTACATTTGGCTTTGGCATTTTATATATATATACTATATAGTTTAATGTATAAAACTTTTGAAGGTTGATACAAATATATATGTACAATTTTAAAAGACAAAGACGAGGTTAAAAAAATATACTGAAGAAAAATAAAAATCAAAAAAGTGACAATAGTCAAAAGTATTTCTTTAGACGAGACAAAGAAAATGTTGTGAAAGGTCAAAGAAAATTCAAAGAATTATATAAAAAATATAAAATAAATATCAACTTACTCATATCGTTGTCACCGGGTACTCCAAGACTGTCACTATTGTCATTTATAAATGCTTCTGCTGTTGATGTAAAAGTCTGGGGTGATAGTGTTAGGTCCGGCCCACTTTCACTATCAAAAAGCTCCAAATTACTGTTTCCTGTAATCAAAAATATATTTACAATTAATTTTTGGATATATTTTTTATTAATTATAAAAATTATCAATAAGTTTATCAATAAATTTTACAGGAAATTTTAAAGATAAATTTAAAATTAGAGTGTTTAAATTTGATTGAAATTTATATTAATTTTTAATTTTTTTTTAACTTGATTATAACTGCATAAAGTAAAACATAAAATTAAAAAACACATTTAATTATAAAAATAATACAAAAAAAAAAATTACAAAATTAATTAAATTAATATATTTTTTTTAAAATAAAAAAGTATGTTGACTAAAAATATAATTAACTAAATTATATTTTACAAAAATTTACTAATAAAAATGCATTTGAAAATTCAAATAATTTAAAAACCAACATACTTTTATAAAAAATTATAATATAAATTTTTAATTTACAAAAATCCAATTTATAAAAAAAATATATATAAATTTATTCTAAAATTTTTTAGTAGATGTATATTTATTCTGTGGTTGGAGGGTTTTTGGTATTTACCAGTGTAACTTTGATATCGATCCTTCCCCAACCACGTGAGTATAAAATAAAAATAAAAAATAAAAAATAAAATAAATAGAAAAAATAAAAAAACTTTTGGGTTGAAGCACATCGTTTCGCCATTGCGGACTCTAGGGAGTGTGTTTAATGATCGATCTGAACGCAGTAAGGGTACTTCAGCACGTATTTTTTTTTTATATTTTTTTTTTAAGGGTAGCTATAGTGAAACTAGAAGATTGAGAGCCTTGGCTGGCCCATCTCAAGGGAGCTAACTTTTTTGTCATGGGTCTTTCTGTCACTTTTTTCCGATAGAAATGCAGCTAAAATCTTTTTTTTTTTTTCTATTTTTTCCCTACAAATATATCTATAAACTGATATGTATATACAAGCTTTTTTTTTATTTGAAAATTTAGTAGGTATTAGGATATTTTATCGGATATAGATTTACTTTTTTATTTATTTTATTTTTAGGATTTTTATTTGAACACACATATATATACCTTTAAACTACCAAAGGATCAATCAATCAATTTGAAATATTTGTCATTGAACATCACTCACTCAATCTTCTATTAAACGTATTTTCAATCGATCCATGAATATTTAATGAATTACTAACGATGACATGTCTATCTGAATATTTCAGATGTTAAATTCACTCAACTGTTATACCATATATTGTTCACAGATATCTCTAATTATGCATATCTACCTTTGACATAATTTATGGTCACTCAGTTGTGATTTTATATGAATATATTATATTAAAAAATGATAAAAAAAGATAATAAATGTTTTAATAAATTGTATGAATTTAAAACTGATATTAAATATTCATTTTTATTTTTTTGAATGAGTGTTTATATATTTTTTTAATGATATTTCCTAATTAAAATATTATTTGAATTTTATAAAATTATATGATAAAGATGTAGAATAACAATGAATTTTCTTACAGAGTTAGTTATCAAGTGAGATAGTGGCTCAGATGATAAACAAATGGTGCACCATTGTCGATGTAGAACGATACAATGAGAGGTTCGATTCATGGGACAAACAAATGGGTTCTGAATAATGAATTGTTGTGGTTATTTCTTGATAATTTCTTATATTTTATTTGAGGCAAATACTTCTTGGCATAGAACAAGTGAGATGAGGAAAAAAACCTCCTCACTTTTTCTATGCCTAGAAGCATTTGCTTTAAATACCACATAATTTTTTTTTATAAAAAAAAAAAGCAAAAAATGTTAAATTCAATTTTTTTTTGATAAATTTATAATACTCAGTTATAAATTTCATAAATTTTTAAAAAATAAAAAAATAATTTAAAATGAATAAAATATTAAATACATAAATTGTACTTCAAGTTCAACAATACAAAGAACTTGATAAAAAAAAATTGTATAATTCCAAGCCACAATGGTCATATTAGTAATGCCAAAAATAAAAATAAAAAAAAAATATATAAAACAGTCAAGTTGCAATTCCCAATGGTCCATCCAGCAGTAAGTATATCATAACATAATAAAACAAGAAAACTTTTTAAATTAATATTTAAGATATATAGCTGTTTTACTTGTGGTAGCAAAAAAATTTTGAAGAATGAATAAAAGCCAGGAAGTGACGTTGACTAAATCGCTATAAGTGTATCCAAGTGTATCAAAAGATGCAACGAAAAAGCTTGCTTAAAATATAATAACAGTAAAGAAAAAAAAATATAAAAAAAATAAAAAAATAAAAGTAAAAAATAGATGTCTACTTTGAAATTAAGAGAAAGAGGTATATGAACTTTGAGAATTGAGATCTCATTCTTACAAACTACAAAAGTGTATATATGTATATAAATGAATCCTTTTTTGTAGTAAATATAACTATAAGATGAAGTTTATTCAACGCGCGAACCAACCAGAAGATATTAATTTTAGCAATGTATATGGATGAGCGTCCCGACTGGGCCAACGGGTGGGCACTTGGATAAGATGGTCTCTGTGGATAGCTACTGGGGAATTATATAAAAAAAAAATAAAAAAAATAATAAAAACTTTGATAATATGAACTGGGAATGTCCTGGAATATATACTTTTCGCATACAATAGACTTGAAATTCAAATAAAATTTAATATCGATCGATTGAAAAATAAAATATTTTCAATTTTTTTTTTTATTTAATATTTGTTTATTTATTTTTTTTATCATTGGTTTATTATTTTAGAGTTTTAAACGAGTAGAATTTAATTTTATTGATTTATTTTTTTCTTTTTTTACGAGGAAATGATGAATGACGAGTTTGGTCTGACATTGGTTGACTTGTACTACTGAATTTTTTTTATTTATATCTAGGAGAGATTTATTTGTACAATTTGTAGTAAATTTTATTTTATCATGTGTCATTTATTAATTTTTTGAAAGTGAAATATTAAAATTCAAGTTTTTAACTGTGTTAGTCAAGTGAGCTGGTGGCTGATCAAGTAAAACTATTATATTCAATGACATTTTGATTGGGCTACTGTTCAAATCGTAGATTTACGGAATAATAATGGAAGTATTTATTCATTCACAGAAAGTCACAAAATAATAAAGTTTGAGGCAAATACTTCTTGGCATAGAACAAGTGAGATGAGAAAAAAAAATCTCCTCAGTTGTTTCTATGCTGAGAAATATTTGCTTCAAACACCAGATATTTTATTTTTTTTTCATGTTAATAATATAATAAATAAAAAAAAATAAAAATAATAATTATTTCTATGATAAATTAAATTAAAAAAATTTATTTTTAAATTAAACTTGTTATTGACTTGTTCAATATCCCGATAATAATAACTTCAATCCCAAGAATAATTATTAAAAAATAAAAAAAAAAAAACTTTTTTTCTTCATCATAAGTTTGATGTTTTAATAAAATTAATGAAAAAGCCATTTTGCGGTTTTTTATTCAGACTATGATAATTTTTTGAGTTAAATAGTTGGCACATTCAAAAAAAAAAAATAAAAAATCCTTCATTTTATTTTTTTTTCTTTTATATATATATTTTAAAGTTTTTTTTTTTTTGTAAAACTTTTTTCAAAGGTTTGAAAAATTTCAAGAAAATATTATAAAACTTTTGATAAAGGGTTAAATAAGTTGGTTGGTGTAGTTATCCAATCGTACAGATAAAAAAAATTGTGTCTAAAAAAGTATAAAATAAATTGAAAAAATTTTGATATGATAATAAAATAATTGATTAATAAATATTAATTTTTGATAGAACAAAATTTAGTTTGATATAAAATTTGACATTGATGTGTTTCTCACGATTATTAGAAAGCAAAAGAGGGTTGACTGAGATAATCCAATCGTTGTGGCACGACTGGTTATCAATTCTCGGTTAGCCAGCAATCGCCATTGTAATTAATGTGGCTCCAATTAAGGTAGCAGGTCACGCGAATCCAACTAGATTCATGCCAGTCAAACTCACATATATATACAAACACAAACACAAACACATACATATACATAAATTATTACTTTATACCATCACGTTTTCTATGCTACGAATTACTTTGTAACACAAACACCCTGGGCATTTAGTCACATGTAGAGTTAAAATTTATTGATAATAAAATTGAGGAAACACATCTTTAACAGCTTATTGTCCTGTTAATTATCTTGCAGTTAAGTTACAGCTTCCTTCGAAATTCATACTATCTTTTAAATAATTTATTGTTGTCAATTTATTTATAAATATTCAAATAATCAAAAATACATTTCTCCAAATAATTTTGCTTTGTTAACTATTCAAAATATTTAGAATTATTTTTGCAATTGTGTTTTGTTAATTTTAACCCAAAAAATAATACATTAGTCATTCGTTTTTTGATAAAAAAAATGATATTTTTATAACCACAGAAGCGTAAAATAAATTCGTATAATAACATTTTCAGTATGTTGACATATCGATGATGGTAAACCAACCGTGCGTGTAGTTTGGGTTTGCTGATTTACCTTATCAAAAAAACAAAAAAAAAAAAAGAAGAAGAATAATCATATGAACCATGATTTATTTGACAATACGTTTTATAATATATAAATATTTTTTCTTATTTAAAAAAAAAGTAATAAAATATCTTTGTCTATACAAAGATATATGATTTTATATGGCCCTAAATAAATTCCCATAAAATAACAAGACAAATATTCGTAAGAAATATTTTGTTGTAGATATAAAAAAACATAATGTATTATATAGCCAATAGATGCCACTGATGAAAGACATTGTATATTTACTACTTCGAAATATAACATGCACATTTTTTACAGTGTTTATACTATGCTTATATACAAGGGTTATAAAATAAAAAATAATAAAAAATATACAGAATTTGAAAATACACAGAGTATATACAAAAAAATGAATGCCAAAATTGATCGACAAAAAAAAAAAAAAAAAGAGAAAAAATATAAAAAAAAAACTATAAATGACCACATGTATGCTAAATAGTTATGGAATTTTCATAAATGTTGTTGTATGATAACGATAGCATTGAGTTTAAATGATATTCATTAAAACAAAAAAATAATAATATAAAATATCAAATAAAAAATAGATTAAATTGCAAATAAAATAAATATAAAAATATATAAATTTACAATGTAAATTTTAGTCAAAAAATAAATAATAAAATTGACAATATTATTGTCTGACTATTCATTGATTTTAACTACTGAATTATTTAATTTATTTCAACAAAATATTTATAATAATAATCAAATTGTTTATCAACTTTGAATATCACAAATTTTTTATTTTTAAAAATAAAATAAAATATTAATTTTAAAATATTCAAGTTGATGAATGAGCTTATTATAAGTCAACTTGTGCTTGAATTTTGCATTGATAAATAATGTAGTTTATATATGCAGGGTGTGTGTATGTGTGTTTATGTTTAAATTGGTAGAAATATATATGTTTGTGTGTATTTATGTTTAAATTGGTAGAAATGTGCTTGACCTGAGAAGATTACAACGACGTTCGTAGTAAACCACCGTGAAAGCTCTTGGGTAGGCTACTTGTACATTGGTCCAGTGGTATCAAGGAGAATATACAAGTTTTCTCTAACAATATATGCATGTATTTGAATTTGTATTTGTGGATGAATATATACTCTAAAATATATGCATGCTTGAAAATCAGTAGACATTAAGTAGCACATACTTTTTATCCTTATCAAATTTATTATTTATTATTTATTTTTGCTTCAATTTATTTATGTTTTTTATTTATTTTTTTAATAACAATGATAAATGTTATATTATTTTGAAAATTAATATTTATAAGTTGATAAAATATTATTAGCTTGTTTTGTTTTTTGATATTTTTTTTATTTTTTTATTTAGTTTTTTTTATTTAAAAAAAAAATATTATTGTACAGCTGCTCATACAAGCTTGAGAATATCATTTTTTTATATTTTTTTTTTATCGTTTTGATAATGTTATTTTTATTTGTTGGGAAATTTTAAAAATAAGGTAAATGTTTGTTTAATAATTTTGAATATATAAAACGAGTGAATTACTTTTTATATTTTTTTTTTATTTTAATATTTTTTAGGTAATTTGGGGTGAGTAAATAAGGGAGGTTTTTTTTTTTTTTTTTGATGTAACTATTGGTTAATGGGCTTGATGAAAATTACAAGATGTTTTTGGTAAATTGTAATAACAAATTATATATTTAAAAAAAATATTTAAATACTAGAAATTTATTTAAACTGTCGATTTAATTTGTCTGACAGAAACAACTTTATACTACTTGGAAAAATTTTATTCCTCTAAAAAATTGACAGGTTATTTTGAAAATATTTAGAACAATCAAATTGCATTTTAAATTCAATAAAATTTAATATAAAATTCTAAAATTTTTCTTAATAAATATAAATATATTTTTTCAAGTAGAAAAAACTTATTTTAGTCAGCCATACTTAATTTTATTCCCATAATTTTTGATAAATAATTTTTAATAAAAATAAAATAAATAAAATTTGTTTATCGCAATTGTCAATCATCCTTACATTTAATTTTAATTCTTTTTTTTTTTTTCAAATTGATTTGACACTACTCAATATTGTTAATGTCAAAATGAAAAACAAAAAAAATAAAAAAAATTTATTTCTTTTTTGAAACATCAACATAGAATTAAACGTCAAACGAGCTTTATCAGAAAAAAAAAAAAAAAATATAAGGGCACATTGAAGAGAAAATCCTGACAAGAAAAAAATAAATAAAAAAAATTTCAAGAAGTAGCTCATTATTTGTGGATTAAACTTATCTAAAAGTACATTTTCATTTTGACATTGTTCTGACAATGTAAAACAAAATATTTATCTAAATTTTATTTTAATAATTTTCATTCAATTTTATAATTAAATATACACATTTGTATTTAAATTATAATTTTTAAATAATAATAATATTAAATAATTAGTTAAAATTAGTTTAATTATTGGTTAAACTTTTTAAAATATAAAATTTAGTTAAAACTTTTTGATAACTCTAATTATTGATTAATGGATTAAAATTTATAAAATTATTTTAATTATATCCATGTTTCCAATATTTTTTTTTTTTAAACTTTTAAAAGATTATCTGTTGAATATTTTTTTAAATTTTATATATAACAAGTGCATTTACTGGATCGATGGAACTATGTTACTTTGTACATACTGATTCAACATTTTCTCATTCCATTTGTTCAGACTAATACCAGTATGCTGTTACCAGTAGTCCCTCAGTGAGCCTCTTGTTGAGAATCGAGTATTCTATGGTCCCTAGTTGATACTATATTCCTCAGTTACATAATACTCAACTACATTCTATATGAGCTTTTGTAAATTCACATATATACATCAATATATATTGTGTCACTCTAACGAACTACCTGTCTCACTTTATATACAACCAAAAAGCTTGCTAATCGGATTTTTTTTTAGCTACAAGAAACCAAAACTTCTCAACGAAAACCAACTTGAAGAGCAACAACATTGACAAAATTTAATAAAAAAATTTATGAGTTTGTTTTGTTTGTTGGTATTGTTTTTTTTTTTAATTTTATTATTTTACTATTTTGTTAAAAACTTTTAAAAACAACAAACAGTATATTTATTATAAAATTGATTATTTTTATTTTAAAAGTTTTAATATATATCTCATAAAATTTATGATTTATTTATTATATTTTTATCTAGTTAATGTGTCTTAAATTTTATTTAATGAATTATTTATATTATAAAATTGACCTAGTTTTTTTTTTTAAATATTATACAAAGATTTCTCTTGTGACCGATGAATATTTTTTTTTAATTTTAATAATTCACAATAAATTGAATATTCGAGAGCCATTATTAATAAAAATAAAAATTCAAAAAAAAAAAAAAAAATGGAATAAAAATTTTGTATTAATTAAAAATGATTTAAAAACTTTTTATAGTATTTTATAATTAAATAGAAAATTTTTTATAAAATATATTTAAAAATTAATACAGTAAAATGTATTTTAAAAAAAAATCAAATTTTAATACGATTTATATATTAATTATCAAGTTGACATAAATTTTTTTAAATATTTATTTTTTTCTGTACTTGAAGGGGTAATTTATTAATTTTCATAAAATTTATTAATAATTTATTTAAATATTAAAATTATTTCATGCAAACTGACATGTAATTTTCATGTGGTTCCAGTAGTTAACCACTAGTTTACAGAGTGTTATTGTTCACTCAGTTTAAACTCTCCTTGACAATAAAATAAATATCAAAATAAATATTTATCCAACCATAATTAATATTACTTGTATTATTTATCAAAGTGTTAAATATTCTCATAATATTTCAACATGGTTATGTCAACATGAATTAATTAAATTAAATATTTTTATAAATATATTTTCTGTAATTTTAATTATGATGTAAATTTGAATGATATATTTTTTTCTATTTAAAATATCAAATGTATTTTCATGTGGTTCATTTATTTACCCTTATTATCTTGAATATTTTTTATTTCTAAATTTAAGTTTTGATAATTATTTTTAAAATTCAAGTTTATTTAATTTATATTTATTTTTTTGTCTATCGATGGTGAATGATACTCGCGCACGTACAAAAAGTTTCGTTGATTTTTTGTTTTATATATTATTTTTTTAGGGTTTTTGTATTTTTTTTTCAACCCCTTTTTGGTATTACGTGATTCTTGAACAAGTCTTAAATACGTGACACCAAGATAATAGCAAAGATTTTACAAAGATCTACACTAAACCGAACAACGTACCGTTCAAGACAACTTGTACGTGTTTTTGATTATCCAACAGATTGTCATCCTATTCAAAATAAAAAATATAAAAAACAACTTGTAGATATATTTGTGTATTAAATGTTTTTTTATTTTTTAAATTGATTTATTTACTTTGTTTTTTTTTTTTTCATTTTTATAAGAGTTATTAGCTCGAGTTTGTCTCAACATACTTTTGATGAAAAATGTTGATCATTCTGTTGAGATATCGCCAAATAAATGGACAAATAAAATAAAAAAAAATTAATAGCAGTATATTATTGAAAATTGAGGGTCATTTAAAATGAAAAATATGAAATTTTTTTTTTTTTAATATATTTTTTGTTCAGTTTTGATGGTAGTTAAATGATTTTTTTATTTATTTGAAAATAATTTGATATTTTGTTGATTTTTATTTTTATATTTATCGCATAATTTAAAGAGCTTAAATTTTTATATATTATATTTTTAAACTTTATTGGCTTCTCTATTTTTTAAATGACATTGTAAAAGTATCAACTTATAACGAGAAATTTTTTATAAAGTTTTTTAAAAGAAAAAGTTTTTCATATTTCTCTTGGCATATACACAGAAAGTGTGTGCACATAAGTTAACTCGGTAATTTTATTTTTTATTTTCAATCCCTTTTCCGGAAAATTTGTTTTTTTTCTTAAAAATAAATTTTACTTTATTCTCAATTTATTATATTATTTTTTGGTCATTTTATATATTTGGTTAACTGTGTCTATAACAGGGTGAAATTATTTTTAAAAAAATTTATTACAAATTAAATGACAATTTTATTATTTTGTTTTTCTAAATTCAAATTTTATTTTATTTTTTTTCCCTTTTGACTTTTTCAGATGGTATTACGGTAATTGCTATTCTTAAAAAGATTTACCATTTTTGTTTTAAAATTTAGCAATATGAAATTCAACATTTATATTTCAACCCGGAAAATATTTTTAAAAATAACAATGATAAATAACTACAAGAGCTAATGTTGATTATTTTTTTTTATTCATTTAATTTTTGTTTGTTTTTTTTTTTTGTTTATAAACTTTATTAAACTGAATTCATATTGAGTATAAATATTGTAGGTTTTTGTAAATATTAACAAAACCGCCTGAGGATTAAAACTCCAACAAAATTTTGCTATTGATTGAAATATTTTGATAACGAGCATTGATAATAATCATATATATTTTTTAAAATAATAAATAAAATAGAATACTCGTATATTAATTCACAAAACAAAAGGGGAATTTACATTTACATATTGAATGAAACTTGCGTCATTATAATTATTTTAAATTATACATAAATCAAGTTATATTTCATTTATAAACCTCATCAAAACGATGCAGTATTCATTAACTAAAATAAAAATACAAAAAAAAAAAAACAAAATTTTAATTATTAATTTTTTATAAATATTAAAACTTCAAAATATATTGAATATCATTGACCAATTAAAATATTTCATCAATCAATACACGAATTTATTATTAAAAATTTACTAATTTAAAAAAAAATATTTTATTCGAAAAATTTTATAAATACAAAATCTACATAAATAAATTTGAATTAATAATTTTTTTAATTAAAAAAAAATTCAATATATGATATTAATTTTTTCTCTATTAATAAATAAAAAAATTTAAAAGAAAATTAAAATAAACAAATAAATTTGACTAAATATCAATCCAAAAAAAAAAGATTAATTATTGTTAAATTTTTTATTGATTTAATCATAAAATATCTTGATGATAATACAGACACTAAATTATTGTCATAAATACTGTGCATGTTTTTGTAAATAATATATGTTTACGATCAGTTTAGTTTGCTTAACCATAATGAGTTTTTTTGTTGTTGTTGTTGTTAATGGTTGGATAACAACAGTCACAACAAAAAAATATGGCAACAGTAGTGATAATAGTAAAGCACAATTTAAAAAAACAAATAAAATATAAAATAACGAGAATAATAGTATAATAAAAACAAAAAAAAAAAGGAACAGGAATAGGAAAGGCGTTGTAAATAGGAGGAGAAATATATAATAAAAAAAAAAATATTTATTTATATCTAAGGTATTTGTACGCCATAATATCCAAGAGTTCACGACAGCCACAGGCGGTCCAAGGCGGTACCAAAGCATTTTCAAGAGCCAAACTTATGAAAATCCCGGATTTATCGTTCACTACGTCATGCAAGCCACTAGACAAGCAGCTTTCTCACTGGGACTTGACAAATCGCCCGGAAGGATTCACTCGGTTGGTCCTGGTTTTACTCATTCCAACATTTACTTTTCTCTTTTTCACTCATCTACTCTACTATATCTCTCTACTTTTGAATATAAACCTTGTATGTATGTATATTCTATCATTTCACCAACAAAATTTGTTATTCACTAACACATTTACTTTATATATATACATAGACTAGACATTTCGATTTGTGAAAATATACAAACATCAAGTCTTGGACTTGGGTTTATCCCAAATGTTATTTCACTAAATTTTTTTTTTTCCTATTTTTTAACTATAGTTTTGTCGTATAACAACTAAAAAGTCAATGACAAAACATCTGAATATTATGTTTAAGTTTTTGGGTGTTGTGCCAGACGATTAAACCAGGCGTAAGTTTAACCAGAAAAACAGGGATATAAGTCAAGATGTATAGATAAGATAAAAAATGTCAATAGTTGATAACTAAAGAAAAATAAAATAAAGAGATTATAATATTTTAAAATATTAAATTTCTTACCAGCTGAACTTAGTCTCAATACAGCATCACCTTGAAGTGATATTGATAGTGTTGCTGTGTCTTCAAGACGTGCCAATACTTCTTCTGGTATATCTTCTGGTTCACGAAGACGTAATGTTACTTCACCATTACCATTATTACCTTGACCATTTTGACCAACACCAGGACTAGTTGATGCTGAATACATAAACACAGAACCGTATCCATGTAATGATTGTAATGGTAATCTTACACCACCCACTTCACCAACTGGACCCTTTAACAATTTAAATTAAAAATAAATTATTATACAGTTTTTTTTTTTTCTTTTAAATAAACAGTATTTTACAAATTGAATGCTATTATTTACATTTAATTGATTTGTACAATTTAGTATTTCTACGTGAGTTTTATCAACAGTTAAATATACTGAAGGGTTTTTATTGTTAAAAAAAAAATAAATATATTTGTAAAAGAGAGGAACGAGTTGTACAAAGTGAAATATTAAATGAAAGAATGACAAATAGATACAGAAAAAAATAACAGTCATTCTTGTAATGGCTCTTTGAACATGAAATACACAAATATATTGATAGATATAAATATATTGAGAGTTTTTAGATGCATTTATATACAACACATTGTATTTTCAATAAAATTTTATTTCAACAGTTTTTTTTAAATTTGATTCAACTATACGATATGCATTTATATTATATTTTTGTATATTTGCATTAATATATATTCAAATAAAATTCGTGGCTGTTAGTATAAGCCTCGTTGACATAAATTTTTTTTTATTTTTTACTTGAAAATTTGATAAACAAAAAAGCCTGAAATTCAATCACTATTGAGTTTATTTTTCAATGAAATTGATTAAATAGAAAAATACTATTTTATATAAAAATAAATTTAAATAAATTAATTGTTAAATATTTTTATAAATTGTAAAATTTATTTTGATAATTTAAAGTTTTAAATTTTTTTAAATTATTTTTGTTAATATTTGATTTTTGTAACAAATATATTGTAAAATGTAAATAAATATTCTTAAAAAAAAAAAAAAAAGAGTAGCTGTATTTTTCAAGTGTTGTTTACGTATTTTTATGTTTTTTTTTTTTTTATTTTTTTTATATTTAAACTGAAACGTGTCTATTCTTTATTACGTGATGTACACAGTACAAGAATATATGTGTATTTTTATATTTTTATTTAAAGTTTATATTCTAAGCATAAATTAACTTTATGCAATATTATTATTATATTTTTATATTTTTTATATGATAAGTAACGTGATGCAGTCTAGTTGCATTTTAAGAAAACAAACAGTTGTAATAAATTCAAACGACTATTCTGAAAAATTTCTAAAAGCTCATACGACAAGGATAAATTTATTTTTCATGTTTTTCATAATTTTTTTTTTTGTGCTTTTTTGTTTTTGTTCAACAGCCCGGTTTCAGAATGTTTGAATTTAGTAGCTTTGTAAAAAATGATATACATGTTACATATGAAAAATAATAAAAAAAAAAACAAAACAATTCTTGACAAAATTGAGCTTTTTTTTTCATGTTATGTAAAACTAGTTTTTTACATTGATAGTTATTGTTTTAATTTTTAATATTTTTATATATATTTTTTTATTAAATAAATATAAATAATTTAAAAGAAATATTGAATTTTTTTTTTTTTTTAATTTATTTAGTATTTAGTGTTGCAAGCTTGAAAATACAATTTAAAATATTTTTTTACAGTTAAAATATTTAAATAGTATTGATTTATTTTTAAAATAATTAATTTTAAATTTATCCAAATTTATTATGTTTTTGTAATTTTAAAAATTTTATTGTAGCTGAACGTGATTTGTAAAATACTTGACAACAAAAGACGGTGATTAAAAATATATTGAATAATAAATAATTAAAATACATAAACTATAAGATTGATAGAAATAAAAATTAAAAAAAAATATATATATATGGTTATTAAGTGTTTGAAGCAAATATTTCCAGGCACAGAATGAGCAAGGATCACTCACTCGTTCTGCGCCAGGAGATATTTGCTCCAAAGTCACGTTTCATAATGATCAAAATCAAAACGGATCTATCGATTCTAAAAACCAATCTGAACTAAAAGTTAGAAGCCGTGTTGTGGTATTTGAACTAACGACTTGAACTACTGTAAGCTGGTGACTTGATAACTCAACAATTGATCATATTTTATTATAATTATCGAAAACAATGATAACTTTCAAAAGTTTTCTAACAATATATAAATAAAAAAATCAAACTGTAAATCAAGTGATTTCAATTTTATAATCGAGTTATAAATCAATCCTAAATTCAATTTTCATTTTTAAATTTATGTAAAAATTACGTCAATAAATTTTTATCGAAAAAAACATAAATTTCATTTAAAAAAATAAGAATTTTCAAATAATTTATTTTGTATTTAAAAAAAAAAAAAACAAAAAAACAATTTATAAATAAATAATTTTTATAAAATATTTAATTTAAAATTTATTATCAAATAAATTAAAAAAAAAAAAAAGTATTTTTATTGGTTGTAGTTAAAAGTGTTTCAATTGACTTGTAACTGACACTACATGGCGTCTCATTTGTAAAATCATGACATCGTTAAATTAATTCTCACCCCCTGTTTACTCAGTTTATATATATACCACCATAAAATCTTTACCAATTCACGTAAAAATATTACCGGGTAAGAATCGCAATTTGTTCTTACCACAGTCGTTTCCGGTCGCCGGAGTCTGAATCCAACCTAATGCCCGGATTCTTCTAAATTTACGATTCTACTTTGTTGTATGTTTTGTGTGATACAAAACCACCCATTTTACCTTTTCAACTAAACATTATTTTTTATATTTTTTTACATTATTTTTTTGTCTTACTCATTTCCTGATTTTTTTTTTTTTTCCTACAGTATTACTCTAAAAACTAACTACATTTTTAACAATAAATTTTAAATGTTTTTTCTCTTTTAAATTATTGTTGAATTAAAAATAATATAAAAACACTAATCGATTAAAAATCTCAATATATCAGTCAATATTTTTTTAATAAAAAAATAAAGAAAAATTATAAAAAAATTATCAAAATTGAAATATAAATTAATTTCAAATTTTAACTAATTTATTTAACTTTAAAATGTATCAAAAAAAAAGCTCATTAATTTAATCAGCAAAAATAGTATTTTAATTATTAAAAACATAAAAAATTTTTCAGTAAAAAAAAAATATATATAACAATAGTGTTAAAATGATTATTGTTTTTTTTTTCATATATAAAAAGTGTCATTACTTTGATAAATTATTCACCATAAAAAAAATATTTCTACACAAAAAAAATGTATTGTATATTCTATGAAGGATGTGTATTTAACGAGAGCTTCGTATACATATATGTGTGTAAAATTTTGACGACATAAAATAAATATATATGTATTAAAATTTAATATGAAAAGAGAAAAGTGAGATATATATTCACCTTCGTCGTTGATTCTACACATAAATGTCAACGCCCACACTGTCGACAGATAATTGAATAATAAATGCTTGCACGCCAAAAATGCTACCATTTTTACTGGTGTTAAATATTCCAACCACGTTGACAAGAGGTCTTAGTATCTTCTTTGCAAGATTTTTTTTTAAAAATTTATATTTTTTAATTTAACATTTTTCATTTTATTTTTTTATTATTTTAAAACAATAATTATAAGCAGGCTTTAATTTACAGTTGAAAAGTCTATCGAGCATAAAACAAGTATATACTTTTGTTGAAATAATTTTATGAATATTATATTAAAACATTGAATATATTTTAGTGCTTCAAATAATATTACATTGTTTTAATTTTCATTGGCTTCCAACTGTATGAATATATTTTACAAAATGTAATTTAAATTAAATACAAATTGTTTTATAATTATTGATTAATAAATTTTCTAAAATTAAATTAATAAATGATTTTTAAAAAATATATACAACAAAGAATTTATAATATTGAAATGTATTTTTATACTGTAAAATATCATGGTTTTCAAGGATCATCCATCATGAGCAAGACACGAAAATGTAATATATGTATAAGGAAAGTATACATAATCTCCGAGCGATTTAAAATTCTTTTTCAATTTTGATATATTCACTTTTTTTTATGCCTCACGTACCACTGACAACTGTTATTTCATATTTTTTTTTGCAAGGCTATAAATAAAAGCAAAAAAAAATAGTGAAATGAAAAAAAAAAAAAAGAATTAAAAAATAAACAAAGCAAATGATAAAAAAAATCAGTTTGAAATGAAATAGTAAAGAAACTATGAAATATAAAAAGTTGAATTGAAGAAGAAACTTTGAGAGACATTATGATAATAAAAAACGATGTCTTCATGTATACAGTAGAAAAGTGCAGTTTTAATCAGACAAAAAAAATATAAAAAAAATTTATGATAATGGAATGTTAAATTAGTCAACGAATTTATATATTTTTATTATATTTAAATATTTTATTCAAAGAAAATAATAAAAAGAAATTGATTTTTATTTCAAAACATCTGTAAAAATTTTCTAAAATTCACACGATTTATTTTTATTTTTTTTTACACATATACATTGATGATTTATCATAATGTTTTATTCATCAATAATAAATATATATACTTATAGATAACAGAGGCCCACAAAATCCGGATTAACCACCCAATAAAATTCACCCCCTTTTAACACAGTCATACTACCCCTGCATGGTATTTGCGTCATAACTATTTTTTATCCGAACACTATTCATTTTATATCTTTTACGATAGACTTATGTACTTTATTTAAATTTTAAAAATAAAAAAATAAAAGTATTTTTATAATTTATTGTAAAATAGTATGGCTTTTGGTTGGTTACTTAATATATTTTACCAATTTTCTTTAAAAATATATATCAAGTTTTTAGAGAATCGAAAAAGGATGATATAGAAAAAATAAAAATGGAAGAGACATTGTGTTGTGGTTTGGATGAATTTACTTTTTTATTTATTTTTTAGAAAGTGGTCTTTCATCGTGGTGAAGCAGAGTGGAAAATATTGTTTTAAGAAAAGTTACAATCAGGTTGAAAGCTCACTCTTGGGATTCAATATATTGTCGATGGTTTTTTTTTATTTTTAATTTAAAATTTTAATTTGAAAAAAATTTTTTTTATATTTACATATATTTATTTAAATGTTTTTTATTTTATTTTTGTTATTTTAAGTTGTGATTTTGTGTTGAAAATATTTTTTGGTATGTTTTACTGAATGCAAAATTAAGATTGAAATTTTTTTTAGAAATAAATTATTGAGGAAAATAAAATGAGAATAAATAAAAATAAAAATTATTTGGTGTTTGTGGAAAATATTTCTAGGCACAGAATGAGCAAGGATCACTTACTCGTTCTGTGCTAAGAAGTATTTGCTACAAACAACCAATCCAATAAGCAAAGGAAAAATAATTTTATAATATTATTTATTCAATAGCTTATATCAAAGGAAAGTAATGGACTTTTCGATACAGGAAAATACAAAAACAATTTATATTCAAAATTATAAAACTTATAAAACACAGAGGTAGCACAAAATAAATGACGCTAAGAAAATTTGAACCTGAGATTTACAACATCTCATTTAATTACCTGAGTAACTTGACAAGTCAACCATTATTAAGATCATGTAAAGTAATTAATCGTATTCCATTAAAAAGCCCACTTGACAAAAAAGTTGAAATTGAAAATGAGAATAAATAAAATTTAGTATTATTATTTAAAATAAAACAAAGAGCAAAAAAAATTTTATTATTCATTTTATTCAGAGCAAATATTTCCAGGCACAGAATGAGTAAGGATCACTCACTCGTTCTGTGCAAGGAGATATTTGCTAAATAATCGAGAATTATGTTTTATATTCGTCGAGATCAGTTTGTTATCGATGAGATTTGAACTTTAATAAATATTAGAACCAGATAATAAAAATCCCCAATTTAAGTTAACCACTTCATCACGACCAAGCTAACTTGAAGTCATTGATTGTTTGTTACTATATATTCTAAAAAAATATTAATCAATTAAATTAAAATGAAAAAAAAAAATTAAAACATTATTTAAAAAGAAAAAATATAATAATATTATAATAAAAATATTAATTTATATTTAAAAAATAACTGAAATATTCATCAACAGTTTCATCAATTAATATTTTCTATTATATTTACACTTTGAACACTAAAAATTTTGAATCAATTTCAATTATTTCAACATAAAATATTTAAGCCACTTCTATTTTCTAATCTATTTTCT
Organism: Lysiphlebus fabarum; assembly: GCA_011426435.1. Classification (NCBI taxonomy): domain Eukaryota; kingdom Metazoa; phylum Arthropoda; class Insecta; order Hymenoptera; family Braconidae; genus Lysiphlebus; species Lysiphlebus fabarum. Next base: position 254,234 of record WSYQ01000021.1, on the reverse strand, counting down.
AATATGATGAGTAATTAAATTGAATTTGTTAAAATTTTTTACCACAAAATAAAACATTGTCTCGTTACTTGACACACACTTGGCTAAAAATTTATTATATAAACATAAAATTACCACAACCACATCGTCACAAAAAAGCTCTCTTTCTCTCTCTTTGTATTTTAAAAGATTTTATAACAAAATATCTTATATATAAAATAAATAGCACTACAAATTCTCGTTAATATTTATATTTTTAATTCTTTACTTTCAGTATTAACCACGTTTAACTATACATTAAATTATTATTTTATTTATCAACTTTAATATAAGCTTTTAATCCTTCAAAATATATATATATAAAAAAAAATTCTTTTTTAATTATTATATATTTTTTTTTATATCAACACTGATGAATTTAAACTTGGTACTGAATAAACTATGATAGAAAAATAAAATAGACATTTTAATGTGACAATGTGATAGTATATGAAGCAGATAGGATTAACTATTTTTTAATTATCAAAAAGTTGAATTTTCAATGAAAAGTTTCTTCATAAAGTACAAATATATATTCAAGTTAAATTTAGGATACGAAATTCAGTGGTTTAACAAAAAAAATATATCAAGTTGGGGTCAAAATTATATACGAACAAGATTAAACTTAATAAAAACGAGAGACAAAATTTTTGATGATAGTTTAATATACGAAAAGTGACAAATAATATTATTAAAATTGGTATAATATATAGTTAATGTTGATACTTGATATAAGTTTGGATGACAAAAGCTGCTTAAGTACTCTACATTTCGTTTTCTAATTTTCTATTCCCTCAAACACAAAATTATCCATTTTATTTTGTCATTTTTTTGATTCTGGATTTTAGGAAAACCAAGCTTTTCATTACCAGCATACATCTACCACCCTTATCACCCCTGCCCTTATTTTATTTATTTTTTTTTTAGTCTATATCTACTTTTCACCCCCATCGTCTATCGTAATTCTACTCCAAACAAGTTACCATGCACCCGTACTTTTTACGAGTCGGTTTAAGCTCCAAACGGATCTGCGGGTTTTACTAGGGGTAGATGCTTTTACCCATACATTCAACTAAAAAAGGATGAAATGACTGGAAATTTGTGGCTAGTGTGGTGTGGTTTTTGGCATGGTGAATAAGTATTATCAATACAATTTATTTTGTTTTTTTCAGACAAATATTAAAAATACTAATGATGTTTTGACAAATGTTTTATGTTTGTGGTATTGTTTGTTAATAATAATTAATAATTTTATATAATTTAATTTGATAGAATTGAATTATCAATATTTTTATAATTTACTAAATTATTTTATATAAATATTTGACTTTTTTTTTTTGTTGATATTAAATATAATATTTAATTTCATAAAAGTATTGGCTTTTAATTAATTCACATGAATACGTATTTGTATATTTTATTTATATTTCAGTGTTAAAATAATTATCATATGTTTGTTGATATTTAAAATATAATTAATCATATTTGATAAAGAAAAAAAAAAAAGCTCTTATTTTTTCTTAAAAAAATAAAAGTACATAATGATAAAAAATTTTATATTAATTAACTAAAATAATTATAAATAAATAAAAAATATTTTATCAAATCTCATAATTCTTTTTATATTTAAACTTCCGGTTTACGTGTTAAAAAAAAAAGTAAAAAAAAAATAATGAAATAATTAACTTGAAATAAGGATAAATATAGAGAAATGAGGGTTTGAATTTGAGTTGGTAGTGTTCCTGACGTTTTGTGCCATAAACGGTTGGTAAATTTATATATATTTTTTTATATTTTTTTATTTTTTTTTATGCTTCAGTACAACCAACTGCCTATGGCGTTAACCACAGTGTCACGTAATCTCAGCGTTGGGAATATCTTTGGTACGTGAAACTCCTGAATAAACATTGGATTGTACGAGGTTGCATGTTTTAAGTAAATAATCCAATGACAATTCTCGGGTGTCGTAAAGACGTAAAAGAAATAAAAAATAAAAAAAACTTAAATAAATAAATAAATAAATAAATGTAAATTAAAAAACTATGAAAATAATTTTATGTATTTTTATTTTGATTTTATGATATTTTAATTTAATTTATTTTACTGAAAATTATATTATTTTTGAGGATGATGATGATGATGATGATTTTTTTTTAGATAAAAGTAATTTGGATTTTTCTTATCAAATCATTTCCCCTTGTATTCATGAGGTTTTGTTGAATGGGTTTTATAGATATATGTATATTGTTCATCATGTTATGCGGGAATGAAGTTGGGACTGAGACGTCAGTAATTTACCAACCGAGTTAAATATTCCCAGGTGTATATGTCCTCAGGGTGAATGATGCGAAGAGTGACTAATGCCAGTACTCAAGGGATACAAAGTCATGTCTTGTCTGAAGATCTTCATTTATATATCAACGATACGAAAACGAAAAATATGAAATATAAGTATATTTATTTATTTAGTTATTTATTTTAATTTTTTATATAGATATTTTATTATTAAATAAAATTTTTAAAATGAAATTTATATATAGTCAAAATAAATATATGAAAATTCAAAGAGAATAATAGTAAACACACTTTGACTGAAAGCATATTCAAAGAGACTAGGATAAAAAAATAATAATAAAATTACCAAGAAAATATAAATAAAATACTTTAAAGAATATAAATAAAGTCAAAATTTTTTTTTATTGTGTGATCATGAAATTGTTGGATAAAAGAAAATTTTTGTGAATAAAAAAATATTAGGAAAATTAAATTTAAAATAATGATTAGTCCAGATAATCTGACAACTAATTGAATTATTTTTGAATTAATTAATAATAAATTTGTAACTTTTAAAATAATATTTGCAATATTTGTTATTTTTTATCAAAAATGTTATTAAATGTTTGTAAATAATTACAATGAATGAATTAAAAAAAAAAAAAACAAGGTGTTTTGAGTTTGAAGAAAATATTTCCAGGTACAGAATGAGTAAGGATCACTCACACGTTCTGTGCGAGATGATATTTTCATCAAGCTCCTATCATCAATTTAGAAAATCAAGCTTTATACTCATCACATCAACAATTTAAAAGCAAGTATATAACGGTAAGACATTGGTTCAGATATCGGATTAGAACGACAAAGTCCCGCTACAAATAATTTTAATTACATGACCACTGAACCATCAACTCAATTCACATGCAACTAATAAAATAAATAATTCAAAAAAGAAACTCTCTAGCCATAATTTTTAATAAAAAAAAAATAATATTTTCATAAAATTTTTCTCATTGACAATACACAAAGTAAATAATCCAACTATAAATCATATCATGGTTTCATTTTTATAATCAAATAATAAATCGACTAAAATTTTGGCAAAACTTCAGTAATAATTTTCTTAAAAAAAAAAAACAATATCTATTATTTCACATACTCATAAAATAAATAAACAAATTTTAATAAAAAAAAAAGAATTTCTTTTTTCAATAAATAAAATATGAAAATAAAAATAATAAATGTTAAATTTTCTGGAAATGAATAGTGTTATTATTGAATTTATCATATTTAAAAAATGCATATCACTATTGACAAAATATAAATAATTTTTTAAATATACACAGACCATTACGCGAATTAACTTTATAATACAGTGAAATCGCCTTTGGCCAAGTGCCAAATATATATCAAATAGTTTACCCTCTTTTTATATATTTTTTTTCTGCATTTGACAGGCTATCCTATAAAATGATCCACGTTTCATTGCTATTTTTTCTCTTCATTTTTTTTTGTTCTATACAAGTTTGGATATTGTATGAATCTCGTTCAAACTAAACTACATTTTTATCGTTTAAATTATCACGTGTTACTTTTACTTTTTATATTTTCATTGTTTTACAGCATTTATTTATAATTTAACTATTTTATTTTGCTCTTTTTTTGGGGGGGTTTAATTGCATCACAATAAACTGTCATACAAAATACAACAATATAAAAAATAAAAATAAAAAAAAATTAAAATATTTATTTTATGGACATGCTTTTAAATTGTCAGTTGAAAAATCTAAAGCAACAAAATCACTAGTGCGACAAATAACTTTTAAAAAAAATTTAAAGAATGGTAACAAAAAAATTCTTTAAAGATACCTGAATTGTTGTAGAAAATAGCAAAGATTGCACAGGGTGTAATCCACCCTTATCTATATTTTTTTTTTATATATTTTTCTTTCAATTTATATCTAGTGTACCGTGTGAACAGTGTGACACATCTTCACAAAAATACATCAGGATAAAAAAAAAATAAAGAAAAATATAATTAAAAAAGCAATGAATGAAAAATAAGGTAAAGAAAATAAATAGAAAAAAATTGAAAATTAAAAAATGGCACATTTCATTGTAGCAAATTGCTTAGAGTTGTGTATTTGCATAAAATTTGAGGCTGTGTTTAAATTCATAACAAAAACTTGAATACTCTGATTGTATATAACATCTATATATAAAAAAAATAAAAACAATGAAACACATGGTAGACAATGTATAGTGTGTTTTATGCTCGAATGAATAATAAAAACCAAAAAAAGAAATAAAAAAAATACAGATAATATAAAACTGGAAAAAAAAAATAAAAATAAAATCTCCATATAATCTTTGAAGATATGTAAAGTTATTACTATATACACTAAAAAACGAAACAAATATTGTGGAAAATGTATCAAAAATCGGTATAAATGGTAATCGAGATATGAAAAAAAAAAAAAAAATAAAGAAAAAAAAATTGCTCAAGGCAAAATATAAAATTCAGAAAATCGAAGGTAAAAAAAAGATTTTGAGTATTTGAAATTATGAAAATATAGAACAAAAGAAATTGGAAAAATTGTCAAAATAAAAAAAAGGAAATATCTTTTTAAAAATAAACTAAATATCTAACTTGAAGAAAATTTTTTTTTTTTTTGTGTAAATAATAATTGGCAAATTGTCAAGTTTTATATAAATTAAATTGCCAAGTAAATTTGCTTGAAATTATATTTTTTTGATGAATTAACGTTCAAATGATTTTGACAACAATTAAAATAACAAAATGACAGTTTTTTGGTTAACAAAAAAAAAATAAATAATATCAACAATGTAAATTAATTATATCAGTAGTTAAAATTATTTTCTTTGATAATTTAATTTATATTGAATTAAATGTGCCAAGTTGTTTTAAAAAAAGTATAATTTCAAGGTTTTTTTTATTTAAAAAAGAAAGTAAAAATGTTTTTAGTAAGCCCCAAGGTAACTAGTTACTTTTTAAACTTTAAATTTGTTTTTACACGTGTGTAATTATAATTTAAAAATAGAGAAAATAATTTTATTGAGTGTGTGCATGCTGTTTAAGTTTTAAATGTTCTTATCAAAGTGAAATCGTTGTAATATTACTTTGGGTATATAATGTCATCAGTTGACAGTATAAAAATCAAAATAAAAATAATAAAGTAAATAAATTTGATGTAAAGGTAAAGGAATTACTAAAGTTGTCATATTATTAATGTAAAATGTAAAATAAAGTTTCAAAAAAAAAAAAGTCAAGAAATTTTTTATTTAATTTTTCTAATTTTTTTTCTAAATTTAAATTAATAGTTTAAAATTAAAAATTAACTTCTATTCTATCATTATTTTAATTAGTTCTATGACTAAACATCTTGATCATAAAATTCTAAACAAAAATGAAAAATGTCTGACAATAAAAATATTTATCAGCAAATAAATGATGATTTTATACAATCATTAAATCATTTTGTTTATATCTTTGGATGCTTGTATTAATTTTGAATGATAAATTTTAATTACAAAAATATTTAATGTACTTTTTAGTGATAAAAAATGAAAGAATATTTTATTTCTACATTCTGGACATGCATATAAAAATTAAGGTCCAAAATGATTCAACCAAAAGATTTAAACATGGTACTTAAAAAATGTCATCTAGATTTTTCTTTTTGATAAATAGTAAATTAAAAAATAAAAAAAAAAAAAAAAACTCAATGCTTTGTCAAACTAAAGCAGCACTTATACAGAGAGCTTTTGTAAAAAGATTAATTATTTTGTATAATAATAGTTCTTACAAGATATTTTTAAATTTTAATGAATAAAGTATATAAATTTACAAGAAAATTTATGGAGGTAAATTTACAAACAAAATTGAAGAATGAGTATAAATATTTTAATCTGATTAAAGAGAATTATGTGCAAAACTTGTTTGATGAATTTAATTATTTAATAAACTTTTTCTTTAAGATATATGTTTTTTTTTTTAAATAAATTTTCTGTATATTTTTATTATTTTTTGTTTTTAAATTTCAAGTATTATTTTTTTTTTTTCAAAAATTTCTTAGCAATTAAATTTTTACATATTTTATAAATTTTTTATGTATCTTTTATATTTTTTCTTGTCACAAATCGTCACAGTGAAATATATACATAACAAAGTATAAAAGACACCTTGAAGAATACTTTTTTTTCATTTTTTTATTGCATATGCCTCAGATGTCATAGACTTGCATGAAAGGAAAAAATATATTTCAAATTTTTCAGTCTCCAAGTTTTAGACGAAACATGCTTGATATGTCGAAAGATGACATTTAAATTTTATTATTTTTATTCGTATATATTTTTTTTATATTTTTATTTCTCTCAAAGGTGTGTATCTGACAAGTACATACTTTGAAATAAAAATATGAGTCTTAAATAATACGAAAAAAAAAACATCAATTATTAATAGCTTTTTTTTAAATCTCACTAATTAATCGTTTTTTTTTTTTTTTTTTTCATTCCCACAAATGATAAAAAATAAAAGAAATAAATATATATAAGTGACACTCCATTAACCGAATTTTGCGGTCTATATTTTATGAAAAAATAAAATATAAAAAAAATGAAAATAAATGGAATGGATTAATTAAAAAAAAATAAAAAATAAAAAATATTCAGCCAATTTTTTCCAGCAATGTTAAATAAAACAAATAAAAAAAATAAATACAAAAAAATAACAATGTCGTAATAGTTGTGTAACAAAAAAAATAAAGAAAAAAAAATAAATTTTAATATAAAAAATAAAAATTTGAATAAGAAAACACGATATAAAATATATAAAAAAAAAAAAAAAAAACATAAAAAATTAATGGGTTGTAGAAAAATAGTAATAATAAAAAAACATATTTTTTTTTTTTTACGTTAAAAATATTCTTTACAAGAGATGAACTGTATAATTTTCGCGATAAAAAAAAAAAAAAAAAAGTTACATTTTATGCGGGAAAAGCACAATCTCAAGAGACTCTTGAAATTTTTTTTGTATTCTATTTTTCACACCATACGACGAAGGTGGTAAAAAAAAAAAAAAAAAAAAACCAAAATAAAATATATATAACAAAAAAATATAAAAAAAAATTTTCACGAAGAAATGGAACTACCTCATAGATATACTGTTTTTCTCGTTGTTATTCCAACGGCACTGTAGACTTTATCTTTTCGCGCGATTTGACAAAAAACACAGAGTTTATTGGTGGGTTAGTATGTGTTGGTTTTGTTAAAACAAAAGCTTTTCTTACGTGCCTAGATGAGTTAAAATAAAATACACATTGAAAATACACTTTATTGCAAATATCAAAAATTCAAAAAATATAAAAATTGTTTAAATTTTCATTTTAAAAATTATTCTATCAATTTATAAAATAAATATAAATTGTTTTCAAATTTTTTTTTATTTTAATAAACCAAAGAGCCAAAATAGTTTACAAAAAATATAAAAATACATATTTTTATTCATTTAAAAATCCTCATTTGAAAAGCTCAAAAAAAAAAAAAAAATTGAGCTTTTCATATTCAGGTAGCGAATTCCATTACAAAAAGCCAGAGTTCACGTAATCTGTTGGAGAAGTTATTTTTTATATATATTTTATTTTAATTTTTTTTTTTTATATTCAAGTATTATGCATATATAGACAAAAATTTTGAAAAATGAAATATTATCACTGTGAAATAAAGTTTATCATATTACACGTGGAGTACATTCATATTCAATTTTATAAAAAAATTTATTTCAATTTTTGATAAATAATGAGTTGTAAATAATTGGTGAATTTTTTAATACTATTTTTGATGTATTTTTTTTTTAAATTTGTATGTTTGAATAATAATCTATTTAGTGATTATTTATTGTATGAGTTTATCATGTGAGTCGATGGTCAAGTAAGCAAGGAGATTAATATAGTTTTATATAGCATCGTGAGATGCTCGACAGATCGATCCTATTTTCAGGTTATTAATTAACTTTGTAGATCATTTTCTTGAAACTTGAAGCAAATATTTCTTGGCATAGAACGAGTGAGATGAGGAAAAAACCTCCTCAGTTTTTCTATGCTAAGAAATGTTTGCCTCAAATAATGAATACAATATACATATTTTTTTTCAATAATTTTCCCAAGAAAATCTATCAAACTAATATTAATTTATATTTATTTTACGTATCAATTTTAATTGATTATTTAATTTTAATTTTACAGATTATATTTATTTATTTTATAATTTAAATCAAAAAAAAAAGTTTATCTTTGTAAAATAAATTTCATCATAGAACATGTAAATCTATATTTAATTCTATAAATGAATTTTTTTTAAATATAAAAAGAAAAAACAGAACATAAACAAACAAGAGTATATAACTTTAATGAGAAATATGGATTTAGTTTTATGATTTTTTTTTTACTTGAAAATTCAAGTTGAGTAAGAAAATATTTAAAATATGAAATAATGACTTCAAGGGATGTTATCCCATTCAAGTTTGAGCTATAAATAAATGAAAAGGGGGTTGAAATAGTTAAAAAAAGTAAAAGTTAAAGAATAATAATAAAAAAAAAAACACCCTGTGACTTTTCTGATAAGTTATAAGTTTAAAGTTTGAAAGCCAACGGCGGCAAACCACTATATACAAATACTGAAATATAAAATTTAAAAAAAAAATTAAATGTACTAAAGGTTGAAGAATTTGACACAAAAATAGTAAATTATATCTAAAAAATTATTTGGGCAGAGACAAGTTGGCATAGATGAATATCACACCGTTAAAAAAATAAAAAAAAATTAAACTCAAGGGAAACTTGGTGCAGTGAATGAGCACATACATGGACCAACTCAAAATAAATTACTTTTACGTGATTTGAATTTTTGGTATTTATATCATTCACGTACAAATGTACAAAATGATTTAACTAGTCTTAAAGAAAATCTTTGTGAATATATAAAAAAATTTTATAAACTTGGTTATAAAAACTTTGAAAATTAAAAAATAAAATTATTCAATTGTAAAAATAAAAAAAAATAATATAAAATTTATTATTAAAAATTCAAGTTTAAATATAAATTTTTATTGAGAGAATTTTTTTTTTATTATTTATTAAAATATTTAATTTAAATTGACATTTTGAAAATAAATTTAATATTTGGAATTAAGTGAAAATCAGTGTAAACGGTTTCCTTTTTTTTAATTTTTTTTTTTATAAAATAAATCCTTTGATTCACCTTGTATACTCAAAATTGCATGAGCCCTTTAAATATCAACCCACACAAAAACTAAAACCATCGTAAAGTTTTATATTTTGTATATCATCTGGAAATGACGGAAAATTCAATAATCCACCAATTGAAATACGACTAGCAACTTAGTTTACAAAGTAACATCAGCATTTTATACCGTCAATTGAATATACTTTGGTTATTAATATGATAAAGTAAATATAATGATAAAATATAAATTTAATAAATATATATTTTTATAAAGAAAAATTTATAATAAAATTGATTTAAAAGAAAAAAAAAAAAAACAAATTTAATAAATAAAAATGATCGAATTTGTTTTTCATTGAAATTTGATATTAATAGATAATTTATTAATAAATAATAATAATTTTATGATTCATATCGAAATTAAAAAACGTTAAGAATTTTATTGAATTGAAATTGGTTGATGGTCAAGTGAGTAAAAAAAATTACTTGTAAAACACCTTTCAAAGTTCGAAACCAACACATTCAGAATATTTGTTTATTCGAATTAAACTTCGAAAAAATTGAGATTTTGCGTTTGAGGCAAACATCTATTGGCATAAAACGAGTGAGATGAGGAGAAAAACCTCCTCAGTTGTTTTATGCTAATAAATGTTTGCCTCAAAACAAAAATATTTTTTATTTTTTTCACCAATAAACAAGTCAACATCACTGATATTTATTCTAGTTTTAACCATTTTAATTATTAATTTTTTTCAATGACTAAATTTTTTGTCAAGAATTTTCTTAAATAGAAAATAATTGACATGATAAAATATAAATTTAATGATACAATGATTATTGTTAAATATCCCTGCATTTATTTAAGAATAAATTTTTGATTTTTATTTTTAATTGATAATATAAAAAAAATATATTATTGGGGCATTATTTATCAACTATGTACATCGAATGAGTTGATGGTCAACTGAGTAAGTTACTTTGCTGACTGCTCTTAAGAACTTAAGTTCGAACCTACAATGTTAGAGAGAAAGGGGTTGTTAATCATTTCTATAAAATCTGCCTGGTGTTATGGTTCAAGCTGTCAATTTAATTTGAGGCAAATATCTCATAGCCTAGAACGATTGAGATGAGAACAAAAATCTCCTCACTTTTTCTATGCCATGAAATATTTGCCTCAAAGCCCCAATTATTTTTTTTTTTATCAAAACAATATTAATATCAATTCTTGTTTTTCTAATTTCAATTAATTATTCATCTTTGATTTCATTGACAGTAGTTAATTCATGTATATTTCTCGACATGATTAATATCAATTAATTATTAATAAAATAATAACTCAAACAACTCAATAACTATATTTTCAAATCAAAATTATAATTTAACAGCAAATTAATTACTCAACGTACTCTATTGACAAAATTTATAATTATTTTAAATTTAATTTTTTTACTCTATTTATTATTTAAAATTAAAAACATAATTATCATTTATTCAGTATAAATTTACAATTTATTTTTATTATTTTTGATAATTTTTGCTCAGAATATTTTGATCATTAAATTTTTCTCTGGACAAACTAATCGAATTATTTATCTACCTAATTGTTTGTTATTGCAAAAATAGGATGATAAATTATTAAAATGAATATTCCTAATGATGAAATATATATTTTCAAAAAAAAAAAAATCATTGAATTGTAATGAGTATATTCATATAACATGGTGTTGATTTGAGGGGTTTTCCCTGAGGGTAGTTGAAGGGTCAGTGTGGTTCGTTCGACAACGTAACTTAATAATCTTCCAACAAACATGACTCGATGATTAATTATCGTTGGAATAAATTTTAACTTTAAAATTTTATAAATAAATATATAGATACAGGTATAGAGCCAGTTGGTTTTGATGTTGGTCGATATTCACCATCATACTGATCAAATTTACACCTCAAACATGACTCAGACATATATTACATACACAAAATAAATACAGCAAGGCTTACTTGTAAACCAGCAATTTATATTTTGAAATATTTCTACTTTTATCTATTTTTAATATAAAAAATAAAATTTTAATATTTAAAATTTATTTAATTTAATTTTGTTATTTAATATTTATTTTTATTTATTGTGCATGAAAAACAATGGTAATCGTATTGAATATTTTCGCACCAATACTTTTTTATTTATTACTGAATTTTTTATTTTATTTTAAATACTATTTTATGTATTTTATTTTTATATTTTTAATTGTATTTTGCTTTTTTGAGAGTCAGTGAAACGGAGAATCAAATAATAACTGTACGCCAGGCTGAACGAATAAACGAATCGAAACGTTCTTTTCAGTTTGATGCGTGAGACAGCTGCCGAATCGACTAAATTACACACAAAATGAATAAAAAAAAAAAAAATTCAAGCTCTAGGAATTTTATTTTTTTTTTTTTTATTAATCAAAAGTAATTTGTGCCAACTGTTTAGGAAGTAAAAAAAAAAAAAAACCCATCAAGTAAAATTGAAAAAAATGAATAATTTTATTTGAAAATTTTGATTATTTTTATGAGAATTTTATTGCACTTGAAAGACCACACACGTCACATGCAAATAATAAAAAAAATTTATAAAATAAAATTATAACATTTTTTAACGTAACAAAAACATGAAAATATTATTAAAAAAATAATAATAATAATAATTTTTTGTCATATAACACTGAAGCGGATTCATCGTTGAGAGTTATATATTTTGTTAGGTTAAAATTTGAATTTAAATTTGGAAACCGTCGAAAAATGGAAGCGACGTTTTTTTATTTTTTATATATATATATAAAAATCCTCATGACATACAAGAGGCCAAGGCATTGCTGTGAAAAATCATAAAGTATGCAAAATTCAAATGCAAATGCCTAGCAGTACGCATGAAAATGGGAAAATTTTTCATGAAATATTGTGGTATATATACGTAAACGCATACATATATTCACAAATTCCTAAAAAATAAATCAAAAAAAAATTTAATCCTGTGATGATATAACAGACACACAATTGAAATCAAAATAGCAATATCAATTAAAAATAATAATAAAAATTGTATTTCAATTTGAATGATAAAAAAAAAAAAAAAATAATAAATATTCATGATAAATTATAATTTATATAATTGATAATTAATTAATAATTATTATTGATATTGATGTATGTGAATTTGAGGTAAAACAAAATAATAATTGTTGAATATTTAAAAAAAAATATGCAAGTTGATAAATAATATTTCAACGGGACTTGTTCATTTTTAATTACAACATTGTTGTTGTCATCTGTCTAGTTGTTATAACGACAACAATGAAAGCACATTATAGTTGAGCGAAAATAAATATAATATGTGTTATTGTTGGATGAGAAAATGTGTATAATGTTGCAACCGTCACTACCAACATCATAACATTACCAACATCGTCATCAACATCATCATCATCATCATCATCATCAGTAGCATCATGGGGGTTGCAATCGATTTGTAAATGAGAAAACTTTTTACTGGCATGTCGCACGTCAACACGTAATCACAATAGGGGCCATCGTATATTCCTGCATTGTTGTAGGAAAATTATGAACACGCAATTCAATGTCTGACGAATAAATATGAGTATGTATATTCGACACAAAATATCCAAGTTTGATAAATCATTATTGTTGGAAAATTTTTTATATATATTGTCATGATTTAATTAAGATGTCATTAAAATGTTATAATTTTGTAGGATAAATTGATTGAAATTGTTGGAAAATATAATAATCTTATTTTATATTAATTTATTTATTTTATTATATAATAATCTAGTTTGTATATTTTTAATATTTTTTAAAAATTAGGTAAATTATTTATCTATTTTTTTTATATTAATAAGTTATTGAAATAGTTATTGATCGATAGAGAATATCATCTGAGCTAATGGTCAAGCAAGCCAACTACCATATTATAATTAGTCATATCATAAGGTACTTCGTTCGAATCGTCGCTATAATCTGTTTGTGCTGTGCGAGGCAATAAACACATCAAAATTAATCATTTCTGTTTTCATGACAGTCAATAAAAGTGCGTGTAAACCACTTATAATGATCATTCAAATTTGGCAATTTGACGTCGAGGTAAATATTTTCTGGCATGAAACGAGTGAGATGTGGATAAAATCTCCTCAGTTGTTCCATGTCAGAAGGTGTTTGCCTCAAACGTCAAATATATTTTTCATTTTTTTTTTTTCTTCTAAAAAACAAAATTACAATTCTAATTATTTAATCTTTTATTCCATTTTCAATAATCAAATTGTTATCAAGTAATTTTATTTCTAAAAAAAAAAAATAACACAATGACTATTGTCAAAATAATATCTTTCAATAAATATCAACTACTAAATAATTATTGCATTTGAACTAAAATAAATTCCATCATTATATACAAGAAAAAAAATAAAATTAATAGAAAAAAAATAAAAATAATTATACATTTGTATTGTGAAACAAACAAATGATTAATTTTAACGATAAATTAGTCTCATTAAGGTAGAATCACATGGTACGAAGTTGGATTAATTACGATTGACGATGCAGACAAACTAGTATTATTGAAAAAATAAAATAAAATAAAATAATAAAATAGAAAAAAGAATTCAACAAAAGCTTTCATTGGAGTAGTCGAGATTGATTTCCTGTTGAATTTGGTGGGCAGTATTGTGGCCAATGGCTTCGTTGAATCGTTACAAATTTTTTTTATCATTTTTTACTATGTGCATCATGCTATATTCTCTTTGGGAGACAAATGAAGGCTAAAAGAAAAAAGATAGAAAAAAAAAAAAAAAAAAATGACAAATAAAAATTTGAAAGAACTATGCTTCAGTGGATTTTTGAGTTGGTATCGGTTTAATATAATACGATTCTACAAGACCGAATGAAAAGGCCATTAGTCGCTGTCGATGGAAACACTACTGAAACCACTTTGACGAATAAAAATAATAAAAAATTTTAAATAAAAAATTACATAAAAGATAAAAAGTGCCTTGAAAAATATGACAAAAGACACAAGAAAAAAAATATAAAAAATAAAGTAAATATTTTATTCATAAAAAATATAAAATATTCTATATATATTTTAAAGTTGAATAAATTTTACAAAAAATATTTAAGATTATTATCAAAAAATTTTAAAAAAATATTATACTTGTATGTTAATATAAACTTGAAAATTTATCATTTAATTTACAATCGATAATTTTTTTAGATAAAAACCAAATACATATACAAAAAAAAAAAAAAAAAAAAAAAAATCTATGAAAAATTCATATAAAAAATAGCATTCAAGAATTTAATCTTACTTTGGGGGATGAAATTGAAGCAATAATATCTTTAGAAAGAAAAAAAAAAGGGCAAACATAAAGTGGATGAGAAAAATACCACATGTATAAGTAAAAATTTGACAAAAAAAAAAAAAACAAAAAAAACATGTATGATGAGAGAAAATAAGAAAATTAATTGTTAAAATAAATAAATTTTCAGTTGCTTAAAGTTATGATGATAAAACCAACAATGACTGTAATTTTAAAATTTTTTTTTTTTCATTTTATATTTAAGACAGTAGTCAATTTACCCTCAAACTTGTTCATCTTCAAATATAATCATGATTTTTTATTTTTATTTTTCAATCATTCAGTAGTTTATTAATTTTTCACTGAGCTTTTGAATAATTTAACTGTTAAAATGAAAGTTTTTTTTGTTTTTTTTTTAGTACTAATAGAAGAAGAAGCATTTGAAAATGAAAAAAATGACAATCACTTGAGTGTGATGGAAATAAAAATAAAAAGATAAGTTGAAAAATATATTTTATATGTATTAAACAATAAAAAATAAAAGAAAAAATACTTTTAAATGCCAAAAGCTTAGTATGAGGCAGTAATTCTTTCACCAAACTTAAGTAGTAAAGACTTTGTCGTTTGTAGTTTATCCTGACATATAAAAGCACCTATTAATCCTTAGATACTTGAAACTTTAAGAAAATTCATTTGCAAAACAAAATTGTTACTAGTATAAATACGAAAATCTTTCTATTTGAATATTTTATAGATTTTTATTTTTTATTTTTAACCAATACAAACTATTTTATTTCAATTCATCACCTCAAAGCTCATCTTATCTCATTTATTTAATTTTAAAACCAATTGAATATTTTATACATTTAAACTTTTTATATTACTTTTTACTTTTTATTTTTTTTATAAACTTTTAAAATAAATTTATCGATTGCATAGTATTTAATGATTCTTTATTATTCTTTTGGGCTATTATATTGTCACTTTTAAATTGAAAAAAAAAAAAAAAACAAGAGATAAATAAATGTATCTTTTAAATTTTCTTTTTTAATTGTTTTTCATGTTAACAATGAAATTTTATAAATTAAAGTTGACAAAAATAGTTGGCCAAGTGAAATAAAAATTGCATAAAAAATATTAACCGAGTTAAAATTAAAATATATATTTCAAAAATACTTGAGTTGTTTATTTTTTAAATAAATAAATATAAATTATAAAAATATCTAAATTTCATGGATAAAATATTAATTAAACTATTTATTTCACAATTATCGAATTGATAAATTTAATTTAAAAAATATTAATATCAATTTTATTTTCAACTGCGAATAATTTCTAAAAAACTCAACGAAATATTATTTCTAAAAAACCTCAGAGTTATTTATTTTTTCCATTAATATATTCAAATTATCATCATCACTTTTTATCATTGTTAAAATAATAATAATTTATAAAAATGTTTTTTATTTATTTTAAATTACGAGCAGTGAGGTACCTACATGTATAAAGCTCATAAAATTTGTTGCGTGAAAATAAAATATAAAAAACTATTGTGCACTGTGAAAACCAACGTTGCCAAAGCTTCAAATATTTAATGAGCTTTTATATTCTGGTTTATAATGATATTATCTATGTAATACAAAAATAAAAAAAAATAAAATAAACAAATAAAACATTCAAATAAAAATAATATATTATTAAAAAAAAAAAAATTTTAATTAAGAAAATATCCGAAAGATATAATAAAGCTCATTGAAATTATTTGAAATATAAAATCAATATTTTTTTAATACAATAATTATGTTGATGATTAAATGAAAAATAAAATAATTTAAATTCATATGTGTGTTTTTGTGTGTTGAAAACGACGATGCTGTGTCTACGAATTTTATTGCGTAATTCGCCACTACCGACTGACCTACATTTACAATCTTTATTTAAACTGAATTTTCTCTTTTCTCATTGGTACTTTTAGTCTCGACTTTCGTTGTCTATATACTCTAACATCGACTATCTTTTTACTATTTTTTTTTTTAAATTTATTATTAATTTATTACTCAGCATATAAAAAATATAAAAAAATCATAATTTATATTTTTCTTTTACCTATATTAATAAGGAAATGATGTATGGATTTTTTATGAAAATTTTTTTTTTAGATCAGGTCACATGTGCAACGATATTTTTTTTATATATGTATATAAATTTTTTTTTTTTTTCTATTTGCTTTTATATTTTTACAGGTCTTTATACTTTTATAGCGTTGAAATTTTTTATTTTTTTATTTTTTACTATAAAAATATATGAAAATGCACTCGAGATTTTTTTTGTCTACACCAGGTGTTGAAATTCTCGAGTCTGTAACTTGGGATTTGGCAAATAAAATAATAAAAGTTTGAGAAAATAAGAAAAAAAAAAATTTATTGAAAGAATATAAAAGTAACCTTTAAAGTTTTTTTTTTTTTTCAATTTTTATGTAAAAAAGAAATTAAAAATTATTCAAATATATTAAGATTGAATTTATTGGAATATTTTTAGAGTTAATAAAAAAGCTCAAAGAAAACACATGGAAAGTTTAGAGTTTTTTTTTTTTATGTTTTGAAATAATTAAATGATGTTGATGTTGACTTACCGAGTTGATGGCTGTCATGGTTCCAAGTCGGCTTGGGTTTGTGTCTACTAGCCCGTTGTCACTCTGAAAAATAAAAATACAAAAACAAATAAATAACAATTAATTATTTTAATAAAAACATTTTGTAATTATTTGTATTTAAAATAGGTCAAATTTAAAATTAAATAAACAAAAATACATGTATATTTTATTTTTTTCATTTAAATGTAAAATAAAATACAAAATAAATATTTGAAATAAAAAATTATGTAAATAAAATGTCATTAAAATATATTTAAAATTTTTATGACTTTATTTGAATGTAAATGCAAATATTATTGAACAATTAAAATCAATATATTTTAAATTAAAATTATATTAAATTTAAAATTAAAAATTGTAAATAATTATAATAAAATTATAATTTACATATAAATTAAGCTAATTGAAATATAAATTTGAATATATATTTTTCGAATTAACTTGGTCATTTGAAAATTATAAAAATATATTCAACACTTTTAAATTTTAAATATATATTATATTTGTTTTAAAATTACTTGAGTTAAATAATGATTCGTATATTAACAATTAAGTAAATGACATTTGCCGACACCAATGAATTAACGTCACAAATGTGTCGAAAGCACTCGACCCTCATGATGTCAAGCTTTTAAATGCTACGACCCAGTTGTCTCAATGTAAAGAGCCTTTCATTAAAACCCTTTTGACTTGAACGTCAAAAAAATACTTGAATAAAAATATAAAAGTATTTTAATAATAATAATAATAATACATATAATTTATATAAATTATTTTTTCATTTACGTATCTACTTATTAATATATATATATATATTAAATGAAAAATAAAATTTAAAAGCTTCCAACTGTTATTAATCTAATGCATTACTAATCACTCTCTGATTAAAATATATCAAAAATTAAATAATAAATTATTAATAACTTGGGGATTTTTGTTTTTTTTTGGAAAAATTACTATTTTTTATTGCTTGTTTATTAAATTATGTGTTGATTATTTTACCAGATGTTTTTGGTAATATTTTATAGCAAAAGAGAAATTAGAATGTAATTAATAATTAAAATAGAAGAAATTAAATTGATGAAAGTATAAACTGATAGAAAAAAAAAAAAATGAAAAGAATTGAGCGTTTGTTGCAAATATTTCTAAGAACAGAATGAGCAAAAATCGTTTCACTCTTTCTGTTCAAAGAGATATTTGCTACAAACTTTGTCACAAGTTCCTGACCTTCTTATAAAAACTGTGAAAAATCTTATAGATATAATATTACAGTGTTTGAACACAACAATATTGACTCTAAACGAAAAGGGCTTGACTAATCAACCATTACTCAATTCACATAAATCTATCATTCATATTTTATCATAAACTGCTACAAAATACTTCATATTAATCAAATGCATTACTAATAATACCTGCAAACAAATTAAAAACAAAACCTAATATTTTTTATAAATATAAAAATATACAAGCCATTAGTTGTTTGTTAATTAAAATTTAAAAACATAAAATTTTCTTGTGGGAAAAACCCTCAGGCAATTTTTCTCAAATTATCATTAATTATTTTTAAGCCTAGCTCATTTATATACACCTATATAACCCAACAATTTATACAAAAAAAAAAAAAAATAAATAAATAATAAAAATAAAAAACTTGAATAAATAAAATATATATTATTTAAAATAATATTATAAATATTTAATATATATTTTTGGCACATGTGTTTGATATAATAAAATATACACCACGGTCACCTAAAAATGTCAGTGACGCATAAACAAAATATTTGAAAATATCATTAAAACTTTCAATCGTTAAAAAAAAAATGAATTTGAATAATAAAAAAAATATTCAAACACAGAAAAAACAGTGGATAGTCTTCAGGGACAAGTGCATGAAAGAATAGCAAGAAACTCATCCCTAATTTTTTTATTTTTTATATAAATATATATATTTTTTTTGTTTATATTTTGAACTGATGCCAAATCGGTTATGCACGAATAAATTTTCGTGTCAAACTCTTATGTGAGATGTTGAAAACAGCCGAGTAATGTTGGTAACTGCTGGTCCATATGTCCCACAACTCTACCAATATAAAATTCCAATCTTTTAGTGCAATACAAAATCTATATTATTTATTTTTTTTATTTTCAAATATTTTTTTTATTTTGCTCTGATTCTTTTGTCACATGTATACATATACATTTTTTTTTTCTTTTTAAATTCTATTTATTGATTTGTTTTTTTTTTCAATTTTTTTTTTTTTTGATATTCTGTGTATGACACTTGTCGAAAAAGCTCATATATAAAGTTCAACAGTATGCGGTTTTACGAGCTTTGAGTTTTAAAGTTTAATGATCGATATTAAGCAACTTGTGGTTTAACTTTTGTCCATCAAGTTTAGTTTGTATTTATGTATTTATGTATTTATCATGTGATGTAAAAGTACATGTAGTTTTGAAGTAAATTTACTTACTTTGGTTAAATATTTAACACATTTTTATCTTTTATTTTTTTAGATAAAATATTTTATGTGGAATTTGTATGTATTTGATGGAAAATACAAGTATATATTTGTTGTTTTGTCAAACAAACAGTTTTAAAATGTCTTTGTGATGTAGATCTATGACAAAAGCTTAAATTGAACTTTACAAAACCAAACGGTTTCTCGTTAATGTCAGAGTTGTCTTGTTTGTCCCATGAGATTTTACTAAAACACCAAATCAATATTCACAGTTTGTTTATCATCGTATAAATTACTTGAAAAATAAATTTTAAAAAATAATAATAAATTGTCAATATTATTTTAGAAATATTTAAATCAGAAATAAAATTTAATAAAAAAAGAAATTTAATTGTTTGAATTTATTTTATTACAGTCATTGCTGAATTGTAATTTACAATTGTAAAAAAAATAAATAAATTTCATTGAATTTGTACAACTGATTTAACGAGAATTGGAGAAAATTGTTAGAAATGTTGTCGATGGATATATATATATAACAAAATGAAATGGGACAACTAGTGTCAAGTGATTGATTACCCATTGTCAGATATTCTGTGAGTACATCGTAAAATCTCATGGATATAATTCACTAGATTTTTATGTGTGACATTTTGTGGTGATGTTAAAAATAAAAAGAAAAAAATATACATCAAATTTACAATTGTATTAAATAAAATTAAATTAAAATGCATAACTCGTAGATAAAAAAAAAAAAAAAATGTCTTTGTTAAATATAAAATAGATCTCAATAATTCAGTTGACCTAATTTTATATTTCACGTGTGTAAAATAAAAAATAAAATTAAAAAAGACTCATACAATCATCTTAAAGATTATTTAATAATAAAAAAAAAAAAAAAAAAAAGTAATTCACTGCTAGATGATAAAAAAAAAAAGTAAATAATAAAAATAAAGTTCAAGATAAGTGAAGAAGCTTTTTGTAAAAAAGTAGTAGAAATGAGAATACGAATTAAAATGTGGATGGATGAGATGTAGACTTGGTTCCCCAGAGGTGGCCACGAGAGTTTGTAAAATTTTTGAAAAAAAAAAAAAAAGAAATCAAGCAGTTGAAAATGTAACGTAATTCATCTTCGTCGGTTGAAATTTTAGAGCACTATTCTGACATTATTAATGGGCAAAGAGTCTCACTTGGATGGTAGCAAAAAATATATAAAAACTTTAAGTGAGATAGTTGAAGAAATTTTTCAACTTTTATACAAAAAAAAAATATATACATACTTTAACTAATATACAGATATATTAATATATATTATCTATTATGCAAATGAATATATTTTTCAAATAAAAAAAAAATATATTTTTATATGCAGCAGCTTTCAAGAATTTTAATAAATTTATTTATATTGTAAATTTTTTAAATGTAAAAAATCATAAAAAGTCTAATACTATTGTCAAGTTTATGATTGTAAATTATTGCCAAATGACTATTTGTATTTTTATGATGAACTGTCATCTAACAATGTAAGCACATCGTAATACCACTGTAACACTTGTTTAATAAAAAATAAAAATAAAAATAAATAAAAAATAAAACGAAAGAAAAAAAAGAAAAAAAAAACATCAAAAGATTTTTACAACTGTCATGATTTTGTTAGATACGTAAAGATTTGTTTGAAATTATTTTTAAAAAAAATTTATTTATTATTTTTGTTGTCAATATTTATTGAATTTATGATATTTTTTTTTAATCAATATTGTTTTTCTATTGATAAAAAAAAAATAGTATTACAACATTTGTGGTAGTTGGGTTAAAAAGAAAGTCACTAAGACTAGACGTGGTGACATCCCAGTGGTATTTATACAGCATTTGGAATTTTGCCAAAATGTACACATAGTCAAGTCTGTCTATCGTCAAACACAGAAAACATTTCATCTCTCTTTTTTTCGTATTTTTTTATTTATTTTTTTAATACTCTATCTCAGTTTAAAATGTATAAACACAATTGTATAAAATTTTCCATCATTATTTTACTTATACAACTGGGGTTTTTTGAAACCACATACCCAAAGCCAAGATGAGAGTATATACTTGACACCAGAAATGGATCCCTATTGGCCCTCAACTCCATATATACCAACCTTATTTTGTTGAGAGGAATACTTGTCATCTTTGGTTCTTATAGTCACTCTTTTTCTAGTGCTCTATTTACCAACCACTTGGATGTTTAAATTTTTTACCAAAATTCAAGTATTTGTTGATTTTTTTTTTGTTGATGAAAAATAATTGTATATTTTGAATTATAAAAATTGATTTTATATTTTTATTTTTTATATTGATAGTTAATTATATTGTCAAATAATTATTTACAATAAAAAATAATTTATATTTATTAGAAAGTAAAAAATAATTTTGTTATAATTATTTTTTTGATGATTGATTATTAAACATTGATATGATTAATATGAATTTAGTGATTCATAATAATTTTTGAGAAGAATTTAGTAATAGTCATTGGATGATTGGGTTTACATGTTGATTATTTTTCTACATATTTTGGGGAATACTTGGCAATAATAAGACAGTGATTAAATGTTTCCAAAGAAATTAATAAATATACACAAGGTAGTCGTTGTTTATGGCAAATATTTCTAAGCACAGAATGAGTAAGGATCACTGATTCGTTCTCTGCAAAGAAGTATTTGCTACAAACAAAGTCAATTTTTTTATAAATGTTAAATGTTAAAATTAAACAAATATCCTATTTTCTCATGAGCTAAGGTTTGAAGTAAAGACACCAGAATTCACAGACAAGTGGCTTGACCAGTCAACCATTACATCGATTATGTATTCTATCATGAAAAGTTTTTAAAAAATACACTGACAACAAAAAGACATTGAAAAAAAAAAATAATAATTCAAATAATTTCGATTTTATAATTGAATCGACTGAAATTTAATTTACAAATTTTAGTTTTCTATAAAATTCCATGCTGATAACTGAAAACTTTTTGTTGACAATATTCAATTGTACAACGTAAAAATAAACATGATAGAAAAAATTTGATATAAAAATACGAGAAAATATTTTATGAATAAAAAATTATTAAAAAATATTATCAACAAAAAATTTTTTTTTACAAAGTTTTATAAATAAAAAAAAATAAAAATATATAATAAGTATGTACATGTTGAGATTTAATATAATATAAAATGAGAAAAAAAATAATATTGTTCACCGAGTGTCTCATATTTTACGCAACAACTGACAATATTGTCAAATACCATCGAAAAATACCAGGGAAATTATTAAAAAATGTCGCTCAAAATCTATGCAAGAAAAAGCTACGTCACTGTGGCAACTCAGACGGATGGAAAATAAAAAATCTTGAAGAATAATAATAGTTATATGTTAAAAAAAATATAAAATAAAATAAGGTAGATAATAGAGGGTGAAAAAAAAAAATAAAAAAATAAAAGATGAATGAGAAGTGGAGTGTACAGTGGTAGTAGCGAGGGTGCTCATACGAGCGGAAATGAATTTCTAGACGGAAAATTTTGATACCGGAAGTAATTTTGTAGAGGTATTTTCGTATCTGAAAAATTGAATGTTGCTTCTCTCTTTGACACTGATATTACAATGTCATTTTAATCATAAATAATTTTTTTTTAATAATAAAAATATGGAAATAATTATTTAAATAATTTTGAACAATTTTATAATAATTTTTAGCAAAATGATTGGTTAAATTAATTCATATAAAATAAAAGTTAAAATATTCATTTGATTGTAAAAAAATTTAATTATAAATTGACAGTAATTGGATTAAAAATTATTTGAAATGTTCAATAAAAATTTTAAATTGAAATAAAAAATATAAATTACATCGAATTATTTTTAAAAAAATATATAAATTTAGGAGTTTAGAGCTAATATTTCTAAGCACAGAATGAGCAAGGATCACTCCTCACTCGTTCTGTGCTAAGAGATATTTGCTCCAAACTGTTTATTATTAGCTGATATTATCAACTAGTAAAGATGATAAAGTAATTTATATCTTATAGATTTGAACTGAAAAAGATCTAAAGTCTCTGTTGAAAGCTTGACCTGTCAACCATTGCTATGTTCATGTAAAAATACATGTTTATTTCCAAAAAATATATCAAAATATTTTAAAATAATTTTATATTAATTTAACAAAAACCTTAATTTCTCTTTTTAATTATAAAATATTTATATAATTTATATATTTCACATGAAAAAAATGAATATAAAATTATTTAAAAAAATTGATATATTTGATGAAATAAAAATAATAAAAATATAAATTTAAATACTCTCAATAAAAATATAGTTGAACATAAATTAAATGATATTACAAATATAATAATATATTCAAGTATTGAAAGAAAAAAAAAAAATAAAATAAAATAAAATAAATAAAACCATCTTAGTGAGTGAGCTTGTACCATGACGTTGTCTTGGCAACCCTTAAGACGCTTTCGAACAATAGTAAACGCGTTTGTCTTCCATCATTTTTTTTTTTTTTTTTTTTTATTTTTTTTTACCTTTATATACATCATTTCATCATTCTTTATATATTTTTTTTTTATATAGTTCTTTCGAGTTTTATGCGTCACCCCTTTATATTTATTTATTTTTTCTTTTTTTTTCTTTTTGAGATAAAATAAAAGAGACTGTGAAGCAAGTAAGTCTGGATTCTTCTTTTTTGTTCATGAACGTCAAATGACAATAACACAAAGGATATATTTTCATTACCGTAATCTCATTGTATTATAAGAAAAAATTATTATCATTATTATGAAAAATTTTAGTATATTTTTTCATTTATTTATTTATATTTTAATTATTACTTTTTTTTTTAAATTTATAAAATGATTTTTATTTTTATGCTGGAATAATTATGACAGAATTTAATTAAAAATATTTATAATTATGAATTTAAAATGATTTTAGTTAAATATAATATTTAAGATTTATTTTAATTATTTTTATTAATTTTATTTCATTTTTTTTTTGACTCAATTGCAGTGCATATAAAGTCAAATGACAGTGTCATTAGACAGAACATAAATTATGCCATTATCAAGTCGTAAAAATGTTCTCTAATTCTTTTGGCAAAATAGTATTTTTTTCTGAAGATGGATAGACAATTTTTATTTTTATTTTTGTGAGATTTTTTAAAGGCATTTAAGAACAAAATTTAACAAATGGTTTGATAATTTCTTTTTAAATTTTGAAATGACATTATTGAAAATACATAGATCAATAAATTACTTGTGGATTTTTTTTTTTTTTTTATACTTTGTCAAAGTATTTTTTAGCTGTCAGTAATTCAATCGCATTTGTTAAATTTTTGAATCAAAACCAGAAACTAAATCTTTTGGCATGAATTTTATGTACATATATTTGTAACTTCAGTGTGTGATAAGTGATGAATTTAAAAGATAAAAAAATTAAAATAATTTAACTATTAAAACATTTTTATTTTGTAAAATAAAAATATAAAAAAAATAAATATATATTATAAATTGAATCTAAAATAAATGTAATTTTATATTTAAAATTTATAATGAAAATTTTTCATTAATTTTAATATAAAACATTAATTTAATTACGAAATAATTTGCATTAAATTATTTTTAATTGACAATAAATATCATAAATAAAATTAATAAATATTATATTTATTTAAAAATATAATTTTTTTTTAAATAAACTAATAAATGTTAAAAATAATTATAAAATAATAAAAATATTTTAATTTAATTTGTTAAACATGCAAAATAATTATTTGTCTCGTGTATCATTAGACGAAGGTTGAGACGCCCACCACCTGTGGTATCTTGCAGTTGTTATTTGTATATACATAAATAAATTAAATTAAATTAAATTAAAAAAATATATTCAAAGACAAATCGCGTGTCTGTTTAGTGGTTGATGTGTCACTGCTGCACGTAATACTTTGTTCCACCAAATGACATTATTTCGTGCAGCATTATACTTTGCAACTACCAAGTCAACTAAATGAAATAACTAAATCTATTTTAGTAATATTACCACAGCCTTATTAGTCACAATATAATACCATATTTTGAATTTAAATATATACATAATGTCAATAGTCAAAAATAAAATGTATTTTTTTTTTAATTTTTTAATTTTAAATTTAGTTCTCCATGACATTTTGAGTAAGTCGCGTGTTTTTTAAATTTAAAAAATTATTTCCGGGTGTCAAATTTTAAGTCACGCATTTAAATTTTTTTGCTTTAAAATAAATTAAATTAAACTTGTGTATATTTATTTTAATGAAATGGATTTTTTTTTTATTTCTACAGAATAATAATTTTATAAAATTAAGTAATCATTTTTTTCTTTGGTTAATGAGAATGTTTTGTTAAACACGTCATGTAAAAATGATCAAGATTTTTTTTTTTTTTTTTCCCTCAAAACACATGGGAATTTATATGCAACGATTATAACAATATAGTCAGGATTATGGCATGTGTCAACAAGATTTCCAGAGACTCAAGAGACATTGAGTTTTGCTAGTTTTGCACCTCTTTAAATTTCAGAAAAGAGTCGCGTGACTGAAGTCAACTCCCAATGGAAGTTTCAGGGTGAATGAATATAAACTCAAGTGCAGTTGAAATGTTGAAATGTTCATTTTTTTTTTTTTTTTAATTTTATTTTACCCTTTTAGTTTTAAAAAATAAAATTTTAACTAATGAATTTATGTGATGATATATACAAGTCAGTAAATGTGTATCAATATTTCAAAAAACATGAAAACTTTTTTTATAAATTTAAAATTTGAAAGATTCTATTTTTAAAACAGCCTGTTGCCGAAAAAAACACCTGTTTATATTGTAAATAATTTATTATTGATTTATTTTTTTCAACTAAAAATGATTAGATAAATTAATTATTCGATGATGTTGAAAGATGAAATGTTAAAGGTAAATTACAAAGAGTTTCTTGGGACAATATTTCTGAGGCAAATCGATTTGTCTAAGAGCAAAATGTGAGGTATATGTTAAGATGGATAAAATAGCCTCCAGGGATATATATTTTTGGCAAAAGAGAGTTCAACTTCAACACCATCACATATCACATATATATTTTTGCTAAACTCATACCATATAAGATGGTAACATTCACACGCCAACTCAGCCAAATTAATGTCGTGTCTTGGGTAGTAACTTATCCAACACCCGGTATATTATGGCCAACGATCACCACAATATCCACCACCACTTTGACATATGGCCAACTAGTTTTTTTTTTTTTTTATTTTAATTTATTTATTTATTTATTTTGGTCTAATATGTGGACACATTTTGTTAAATTAAACGGTACAATATTTTGTTGATGACTTGTTTAATTTAATTTATTTTTATACTGATTGAAACTCTTTTCAACTAAAACTTTGAGACATTATATGTTTTTTTAATTGAATTTGAATTGAGGGTTTTATTTTGATATGAAGAAGAAGTAAGTGGATTTGAACTGCTAAAACAGAACAAATAATGTATTTCGGTTCGTTTTTGACACCTCACTATCGCTAAGTTTATAAAAAAGTATTGATTGTATTTTATTATAAAGTTTAAGAATAAATTATTTTTTTCACTTAAATTATTAAATCAGTATAATTATAAATTAATTTCAAATAAATTACTCATTTTATTGAATTAATAAAAATTAAATTTTTAATATTATTTGATGAAAAAAATATATATACCTATAAAAATTGCAATGATTTTTAATAAATTCAAATTTTTTATTTTATATTTTTTCCTATTAAGATTTATCATATTTATTAAAACCAACTAAAATTTATAATATTAAAAAATTTAATAATTAATTGTAAGTTCTCAACTACTCTCTCAAATGATTTCACATGGATTCAAGCAATTTCATTCACATTCATTTATATTGTAATGCACCCAGACGACTATTATATTCACAGCAATAACACAAATTCCAAGTACTGACCAGTTTCAATGATATTGAACATAAAGTCCAACTACAATAGTAAAAGTTGAGGTTAGAAACCACATAAAATGTATTCTACATGATAATGGAATTTGAATTTCTAGATATTCATGTTTAATATTAAATAAAATAATAAAAATTATTTAAATTTTCAAAATTATCATCAAAATAATAATTCACCGAATATCATTTCAATAATTATATACAAACAATAACAAATTTAAAATGACCAAAATATTCTATCAACCCTCAATCATCGAAAAATAAAAATTCAAAATTATAACAACAAAATCACTAACAAACATTAAATTTTATTTTTACAACAAAAAAAAGCTTTAAGCTTAAACTAACTCAAAAAAACAAGTTAAATAATAAAAAAATAAAAATTGTTTTTGGTTGAGTTAGGGGCTTACAGATATAGAATGAGTAAAAAGGGTTGGAAAATACGAACGGAAAACGGAAGCTCCAACT
Source organism: Lysiphlebus fabarum (assembly GCA_011426435.1). Lineage (NCBI taxonomy): Eukaryota > Metazoa > Arthropoda > Insecta > Hymenoptera > Braconidae > Lysiphlebus > Lysiphlebus fabarum. The sequence goes on along the minus strand of WSYQ01000021.1, from coordinate 225,722 downwards.
GGCACCACCGGAAGTGACCCCGTAATTCTCTGTACCCATTTCTCATAAAGAGCAACTGTATATAACTGATTTTACCCTGACTTTTGGTTCATCCGACCATCAACGCCCCTGAATTATAGTTACTATTCCCCTTTTGTAAACCTTTTGTCCTAGCTTTTCCTGTATGGCAATTCTATGTCGTTTTATATATACTGTCTCTGTTTAAAATAGAAAACTTGTAATATTTTTGTGCTTTCGCTGAAATCTCTGACACGTTACATCCCCTAACATACAACCCTTTTTGTTTTTTTTTCCTAGACCATATACATAGTGTGTATTATTGTTTAGTCGTGCGACTCAAAACATTACAGAAAAACAGAGACGCCAAAAACAACGCGAATGAGCTTTTGTTCTCTATGAAAATTTTCTATGTATTTCTTTCTACTTTTTTTTTTATTTTTTTATTTCATTTAAAGCTCTAGTTTGTTTCCATCACTCACTTATATAATAACAACTATGTATATGTCGGTATATATATTTATTTTCATTGTTTTAAAAATGAATTTGATGGATGATGTTGTCGAAAAATAACATGCTATATTTGAAATTTTTATATTATTTATATATTTTATAATAACAATAATAATAAAAGCGTAACAAAAAAAAAAAAAATAATAATATAGTGAACTATTTAAAAAATAAATATAAATTTTTAATACAAAAGATTATTTTCCTTTTAATCTCAACAATTAATATTTAAATATTTTTTTTTTTAGTGAAATTAAAATTGATCGAGTTATTAAATAATAAATAATTTTGTAAAAGAAAAAAATCAATTACAAAATAATTATTCAAACTAAATAAAAAATAAAAATTTAATGATAAGATAAAAGTTTGAAATACAAAATAGTCTGAATGTTAGATAATTTGATGCACTCTGGTATTTACTGATTGCATTTAATTACATGTGGCCGTCTTGTGCAAGTTGAAACTGCAACAATTGTTACACTAAAATGAGACTACTAGACTAGTATAATAGTATATATATCGAACAACTTCCTGAAGATATATACCTGAAGTAAAACGAATCTACTATTGGCTATTCACACAAACTCACATTAATATATATATTTATAGATAATTTCTATTGTCTTGTTTTATTTTCTATTTAATTCTTTGTACAATGTATTTCCAAAATATATATATATATTTATATATTCAAGTACATAACTGTTGGTCTGGTAAACTTTGCTTTTGTTAAATACATTTAATTACACATGCACATAAATATACAAACAATGTAACATCATCATTATTAACTTGTTAATTATATAAATTAAAAAAATATATATTTCAATATATTTATTTATAAAATCAATAATAATTAAATTTATATTAATTAACTTTTTTTATATTAAAAAAACAAAGTCAACAAATCAGTCAGACAGTAATTGTAAATATTTTTATATTTTATATGTTTCGTGTATTTTATAACATTTTAATTGAATCAATTGTCGTTAATTTTAGTGATGGTCATAGTGTGGTTACTCGTCCACTCAATGTCTCTTGTATTGAATTTTGTATGTCGACCAATACTAAAATTTTCTCATTCCCAAAATTCCATATCAATTTATATAAATCGAGAAGCACTAAACGTGAATCAAATCCATTGGCAGCCTTATAATTTGCCAGGTGGAAAACAAAGGATTTCTCTAATCCACCACAGCCAATTCAACCAGCTGGATCAATCCCTAATTAGTCAAACGATGACGATCTCACATCCGAATCAAATATATATATATGTATATTTATGTTTATGTACATGTGTCTATGTTTATTAATGAATTAATAGCTTTTATCAGAAAATTTAATATTTCATTTTGATAATCAATGATGCAGAAATTTATTAGATGTCTGGGTATTTTATTTTATTTTTAAAAATTTTTGATATTTATTTTTTAATTTTTAATTAACTATGACGTTTTATGTGACTATTTTTAATATGATAAATTTATAAAAAAAATTAATACATTTTCAAATAAATATATATATTTTTTTTTACTTTAATTTTTGGGGTGTAAATATGTATATTTATATTCTGTTTAAATTACATAATTTTGTCAAAAACATATAACCAGTATAATATGATGCACATCAATCGTGACCCACTAGCGCAACTGGAAAGATGAGACTGTTATGATGATGATGATGATGATGATTTTTCGACATATTCTATTTTCTAAAGCATTACGAAGATGTGACATAAATAGAGTCTCATTGATGCGAGATAAATATGTATTTATATAAAAATAAAAAATATATTTTTGTCTGTGTCGATTATACATGAGTCCAGAAATACATAAAGTTTTTTTTTTTTTTCATTTTTCATATTTTTTTTTATCTCAAACTATTTTATATATATAAACTCTGGGGAATTAGTTTTATTTTTTTCATGTTTTTTCAAGTTTTATATATCAGTTTTAATTTTTTAATTTTATTCAAGTATTCAAATATATATATTTTAGTGTGTTATATATATATTTAGGGTAAAATTTTCGAGGGTTATGGGACAGACGTCAACAGTTATCCAGCGGAAAGTTTACATGCATCGTTGCACACGTTGACGAGAATCAAACTTTACGCTTTTACGAACTTTTTGACTGTACAACATGCGCACACGAAAATCATTCATGCATTATGACACTGCTTTGATATGACATGAATTTTTTAAACTTTTTTTTATATATATTTTATTTTTATTATTATTATTTGTCTGTCTAACAACAATACATATGAAAGCCAAAAAAAATATGAATGACTTCCGGTGTAAAAAGTTTTTTAAAATTATTATTATTTTTTTTATAAAAAATGTGTAAAACTTTAAAAATTTTTAAAATTGTTGACAACATGATAAATGACTTATATATATATATGACAACTTGAATAAGTATTTGAAAAAATATAAAAAAAAAATTTATATTTAAAAATGTAAAAATAAAATTTAATACAAAAAAAAAAAAAAAATCTGAAATTAAATGTCAAGTTGAACTTGGTGAATGTATGAAGTATATAAAATTTTCACGTCTTTTCTTGAAAATGTAAGTTCAAGCCAACTAATTAGAAAAATCCTTTTACTCATTTTTTATTTTATTTTTCTCGTCGTTTAGTTTTAATTTTGTTTTTTAAAGTTTTTTAGAGTTTTACTTCAACACTCGTTGAAGGATGTATATATAACTATATAGATATCACCAAGATAAATGTATATATGTGATAAAATGTTGTAAAAGTTTCAAGAAAAAAAAAAAAGTATATTTAGTTATCGTTGAGGTGACTCTGCGACCGCACGCGTTGTGGGACTGATCGTTATCATCCCCAAGGAGTTGATGCTAACCACGGAAAAATTCTTAATTGAAATCGTTCGGGCAAAGACCAAGGCACGACAAAATAAACTTTGATAATTCCCTAGTCGATGATTAAAATTAAAAGTCAGTACCAGGTAATAGTCGTGTGACGTCAAAAAAAAAAAATTTGAAAAACCACAAGAAAAAAAATAATACAGTAGAGCCTCGATTATCCGAACCAATTGGGACCGCACCTCGATCGGATAAGTGAATATTCGGATAACAGAAATTTTATTTTTGGGAGATTGTAAATAAATATACATACATACATACATAATATCTATTTTTCAATAATAATGTTTTATATAATTATATTAGATAATGTAATAATATTTATTCCATAATCTTATTTATATTTAAAATAATTTTTTTTTAGTACATATTTTGGTTTTTGATTTTTATAAATATTATAAAAATATTTTATGTATACATATTGAAAAACCTATGATTAGATATTAGATATCTATTTTTTAATACACTTTTAATACAAACATGAAATATTTTTACAATATATATAAAAATCAAACCATAAAATATGTACTAGAATAAAAACATTTTCTTCGAAAAAAACATCTACTTTTGGCCGACGAACAGCAGCTATGCGCTTTTTTGCTAGTAAATCTATTCTATTTTTTTTTTTTTTCTTTTTTATAAAAACGTTCGGATAGTAGAACGTTCGGATAATCACACAGCGGTTCGGATAACAGAGGGTTCGGAAGATAGAGGTTCGGATAATCGAGGCTCTACTGTACCAGAAAATATCAAAAAAATATAAAAAATTACAAAAAAACAAAAATGATGGAAAAAGTTGACTAGCAGAAATAACAAACCAACTTTTTTATTTTTATCTTTATCATTTTTGTTTAAATTTTTTTTTTTTTCTACTGTACTACCCTTGTGTAATAAATTTACATGTCAAAAATTTAACTAAAAAAAATATATACATATAAATTTAATAAATAAAAATAGAAAATGATTTTTTATTAAAAGAAAAAAAATTATTTAAAAAAAATTTAGAAACCATATATAGTGTTGGTTTTTTAAATTAAATATTTGTTAAATATTTTTATATGTAAAAATAAAAACAATGTCAATTAAAAAAAATGTATAAATTGAAATTGGTCGATTTTGAATGTTCAAAAGATCCATTTGTATGTTTACAAGTGTGTTCATGTGTGACCAATAGTTAGAGAAGCTTTAGATGTATTATTGTGTACATATGAGCAACGAGGCATGTCTCTTGAGATACTGTATATAATATACGCTAAAATTCACCCTCTCAGAGTGATGCAACATTGACGGGTATAACAAGAAGGGTGCTATCAAAAGATATGGATGAAAGTGACGAGAATATGTACATTAGAACCACATGAATATTGTCCACATGTAATTTGAGTCCTTTGAAATTATCACGTGTATTGAAATTATAGTTTATAGTATAAAAAGCTCAATCGAAATGAAAAAATAAATAAATAATAATTTTTTTTGTAATTTTGTTGATTAAAATGATAAAATATATTTGATGTAAATTTTTTTTTATTTCAATTTTTTATTGTAGGTCAATATTATCATTTAAAAAAAAATAGAAAAAGTTTTTGATTTTATTTTTAAATTTAAAGCAATAATATTACATTTTTGTAATTTAAATCAGCGAGTGTTCTGAAGATAAATTTCCCTGGGGGTGATGAGTAAAGTGATTGTTGAGGAAATTTCATTCAAATGTAGGTCATTTTTTTTTTTTTTAAATTATTATTGTTATCAAGAGTCTTTCTAGTAAAATGATTTGAATTTTAAAAAAATTTTTATTTTCATTTTCATTGGGAGAATGATGACAACACGTGGAGAAGGTTTCTATTTTGAATTATGATTTTTTAATTTTAAATAATTACAATGTTTGACGATAGCATACATGGCAACACACCAGATATTGAAAAAACAAACTAAATGGTTAAAAAATTGAAACAACGTCATCAAGTTTTACAATCTACTTTAAACAAAAATACGTATGATGATGATGAAGATGTGTGTAGGTGTGTATATTTATATACTTATCACAACATTTAAAATAACTTTGATATAATAATGAATGACGTAGTCAATTTTTCTTTTACTTTTTATTTAGCAAAGAATAAATATCGTAGAAAAATAGATAAACTGTTAACACTGTCATAGAACTCAATTGTAATTTATGAAATAATCAATAGCCAATGAAAAAATATTTTTATTAGAAAAATATGTTAACTATTCGATGAAAAATATAATTTTTAAAAAGCTCACATTAACCTCAGCTTTTTTTTTTAAATTTCAAGGCAAAAAATTCTTTTAATTTTTAATTATAATTGAAATTAAAAGATAAATTTTGATGTAATCACACAAAATGTATTTTTAAATTTGCTTGAAATTAAAAACATGTCATTTAACAAATTAAAAAATTAAAAAAACCAATAATATTTATAAAATATTGAACACATCTATAAGGGATGAAAAAAAAAAAATTGCGTATTTGGTTGGTTCGTTTGTAAGTGTATAACGAGCATTGAATTTTGAATCGATACATTGAGTGTCTCGTTTACTGGCTGGCTGCGCAGTTTAGAGGGTTGACGTAGAGGACGCTACTTCAAATAGCAACGAGAAGCTGATATAACCAAAAAGGGGATGAAATATAAAAATACAAAAAAAAGGGGTTAAAATAAAAATTAAATAAATAAAATATTGGAGACAAGGTGAGATGGAATGAGTAAAAACATACACAGCATGTCCACTTGTCGAGTGACTCGACACATTGCAATATAAAATAAACTGTCTCGTGTTTTTCCCCATTGACAATGTCCAATTAACGTAATTTCATGCGATACGCCCGATCGATCCACAACATATAAAATGCCTTTAATTTTATACATATATAAACTTTTGGTATATAATTTTCATCTCTCATACTTGTTAAATGACAAAATGACATGTTGATGTTCATTTATTAATTCATTCATTGTATTTTACTAATTTTTTTTTTTAATTTTACATTATCAATTATATCAATTAAATTTAACTGGAAAAATCAATTTAATAATTCAAATTTTCCATATATTTTTAAACTTTAAATTGTACTTTTTTGTGAATAAAATATAAAAGTTATAAATAATAATAAATTGTATAATTTAAGATAACAATTGTTAAAATATTTGTGGGTGGTAGAACCATTTTGATATAATTCAAAGGACCTTTTATATAAAAATAAAATATAAGTGACGACATTGGAAGAAAAGAATAAGGATCGTGAACGTCAAGTAGAAGAAAGGGACAATAAAAAAATATAAATCTCAAACGTTTTTCTTGTCGAATCTGTAGATCGTTTGGTATAAAAATTCGATGAGTGAGGGATAGTAATGGTTTTTCTCTTGACATTTGTTTTTTTTTTTTTTATATATTTGCTATATTTTTTTTTCTTTTTTCTGTAAGTTTTGTGCGAGTTTTATACGAAGGACCTCGTTGCGATGATTTTTCAATGTGGCAGCAGGTGGCAACGAGCCCGAAATGGCATATCTATACAAGATGAATGAACAAAATAATAAAATAAATATAAAAAAAAACAAACTTTTTTTTTTTTACATGTTATTTATCGTTTATTTTTTTATTTTATTTTATTGGCCTGTTTTATTCGAATTGTATATATATATATATTCTACAAATTCGATAGGTTCTCAAAAAGCTCTCCACAAATATAACATCGCAATAAAAAATAAAATAAAAAAATATATATTTAACAAAAAAAAAAAAAAACAAACACAAATGAGAGATAATATTATTTGTCAAGTTACAAAATGATAAAATAATTTCAAAATACATATTAGATAGTTAAAACCACTAAAGCAAAATGTTTTAGTAATTACTTAGAAAACACCAGAGAATAATAGCTTTGAATTTGTATAAAACCACACAAATTCATATATAAATTTGAATTTGAATTCAAACAAATGTGTAGATAAAATTATATTTTAATTGTTAAAAAAAATTAATAAAGTGAGCTTTTTTTATTTATCCAACTAAATTTATATTTTTCAAAATAAAAAATCTAATTTTTTAATTAAAAATAATCACTTAAATCATCAACAAACTATTTGACAAAAATAAAAAGCTTCTAAACAATGTAAACTTAATTTATAAAAAAAAAAAAAAGCACAACACAAGTTGGTGTATTATCATCGATCGAGTGTTGAATAATGCTTAAATAATTAAATATAATAAAAAAAATAAATAAAAATAAAGAGAGGTTAACGAAGGTTAAATATAAAAATAAAAATATAAAAGGATGTTTGGTAGCTCTTGGGATCAAAGGCCCTGATGGCTTGACGCTATTAGATCTCATCCAAGCTTCTCTTTCTCTTTATATATATAAACCACCCTCAAAAACCACCCAACTGTTTTACTAAGTCTTTGGCCTATAGTTCCTATATATATATATTCCTAAACTATGGTCGTTGTCGCGCATAAGACTTTCCTTGCTCTAGCTTTAATCCCTACTGCCTGATTATAATCTCATCAACGAGTTATGCCTCGCCTTTGGCCCTCATTCTCTTCTCTTCTCTTCTCTTTTATTTTAATTTATCTTTTTTCTTTATTTTTTGATTTCTACTACATCTTGAGCTTTGCATAACTTTTTTTTATTTTTTATTTTTATTTTACTTAAACATTTTGTATTGACTATATGTACTTTATCTACCAAAAAAGTTGTGGTACCATCACACCACTATCATCATCATCATCATCATCATCATCATCATCATCATCATCATCATCATCATCAGCATCATCATCAGCATGCATCATCATTATCAGCATCATGCATATTGTTATATAATTTTATACACTGACACATTTGATATTTTATATAGAAAAAGGTATACTCTTATGAAGCACTCAACTCTTTACTCTTGTCTCATCTGTTTATATAGGTATCTGTCTACATAACACGACATAACCGAGCTATATTATATGCTTTTTCAACCCTTCTCAATTGTTGCACTTGTTCTCGACCTTTCAAGCGCATACTTATTACCATTTTCAAGTATTTCAAACTGTTGGGCACGTGCACTCTTCAAGGCTTATTAACTTTTTTTTATATTAACGATATTTTATTTTATAAATTACATCGATGTAAGTGATATTTTATTAATTAATTATTTAATAATTTTTGAATAAATATTTATTTTTACATATTTTTTTGAGAGCAGTGTTGTTTTATTTTTATAATATTAATATATGTTTAATTAAAATTTGAAAAAATTTTGGTTAGTTTTTTTAATAATTTGTTAATTAATTATTTTTATAGTATAAATATAAATAAATTTTTAGTTAATATAGAGTGTACAGTTGTGGTTTCAAAATGTTTATAAAAAAAAAAAAAAAAAGAAAAAAGAAATTCATTATATATTTGAACATAAGTGCAAACGTTTTTGCATCCTCAGGCGATACATTTTAATTTCGAAAATATTCACTCGTGTATTTACGCAAAAGACCAACACACATCCACAAACAGAAAAATTTTTTATTTTTTCTTTTAAAAAATGAAAGCCCATCAAGGTTTCTTTAATTGAGAGTAACAAGAACTGGTTTTTTACTGAGAATTTTTATATATATTTTCATATATTTCAAGGATTTTTACTTTGAATATTTTTTTTTCTTTTCTAAATGGAAAAATGGAAAATTATAAAAATGACTTTGGTGAATTGGTTGAGCAGAAGAAAAAAAAAAAAAATTCATAAATTTAATAATTGTTCAAAGGTCGATTCGAGGGATATTTCAGAGAATATTATATGACGATGAATTAACGAATGATGACGTTTGTAGGGTAAAAGTAAAAGATATGGAAAAAAATAAAAAAAAAACCATCGAGGATAAAACGATTTGTGAACATGGACCAAGGCGATTAAAAGCTTGAAAATATATATAGATATATAGTAAAATAAATGAATGGAAGGGATCTGAATCGTTTTGACTAACGAGACCAGCAGTCTTTCAGTCTGTTGGGTCAAGGATGATAGTCATACAGATGAAAAGCTCAAGAAGAAAAAGATGAGAAAGAAAAAAAAAATAACAAAAATTAGACTGAGTATATATATATTTTTTTTTTTTTTTACTTCCCTTTTATTTTTAGTTTGTTGGTTTTTATTTTATTTTTTTTTTTTTGTTTACTATATGATGTAACTTTTTCAAGCACAATTTTCATCAGCTACAACACTTTTCACCTTGACGTCACACAAAGATCAAAGACTCGATATATATTTTTTTTTTATATTTTTGTCAATAATATTTTTTTTTTAAATTATTATTTCTCTTGTTGTATTATAGCATTATTATAGATGAAACAAAGGTATTGAATTTTACAAGCTCAAGTTTAAAATCTCATATTTCAAAGCTATATTGAAACACAAAATGTTATGGCATGTCAGAAATTTATGTGTGAAGAAGAGATTTGTTATATGATACCAAAAATTTCAATAAAAAAAAACGAAAATCCTTGTAGTTAAAATAAAAAAAATCAATTTACACATGGATTTTATGTAAATCTTTGACAAAACAGTGACTGACAAATATGTCATTCAAAAAACAAAAAATAAAATTTAAAAAAATCAATAATAATAACTAAAAATTTCTCTAACTTTCAATCAAATTTAATAATATATTATTATAATAATTATTAGTAAATCAACAAAGATAGATATTAAATTTCCAACAGACAATTATTTTGAATTTCCAATGTTGTTGATGGAAGCACAGATTTTGCCTCGGGTTATTTAACAATATATATATTTATTTTGAATAATAGATTTAACAATGTGCCATCAATCATGCGAATTTACAAAATTTTATATTAAACAATAGAAATAATATTGTTCAGTTGTTAAACAATTTCAAATTAATATTGATATTATGTTTTAATCAATGTTGAATTGTGTTTCATCAAATATTTTATGACTCATTATTATCAAGTAAAATTATATAATAATGTTAATATTAATTTGTAAAATTGAAAATATAAAAATATTTTTTAATTATTTTTTAAAAATGTATATTATTTAAAGTGGATTTATATTCCAACATTACCAAGTAAACGCGTTTCAAAGGTTCGACAGAGCGTGATGTAAATTATAAGCAAATCGCCCGGGAGCAACTTATCAAACTCTCTTTGATCCATCGACAATTTTGAATAGCCGTTTGTTAAGGTATTATGAGCAGCAACCAAGAAAAGCAAGCATATTACCTTTTGAGTTTCTACCAATCTATAATTTTCTCATTAATAATAAACTCCTCAAAGAGATTCAATTAAATTAAAATCCAAAAAAAAAAAATATTAAAATAAAATTAAAAAAAAAAAAGATATTAAAGTATTATTATCAATTTTTTTTAATTTTTTTGTAAAAGAAAATTATTTTTTTTAATAAAAAAATATATACCTATACTTTATTTTGTGAATTATAAAAGGGTTTTAAAATTAAATAGAAAATTAATTTATAAAAAATATAATCATGTTGAAAAAAATTAAAATTATAAACGGAAAATATTTATTTTTTTTTTTTTTTTATATAATTATTAAGTTTATGAAATTTTCTTTTTTTTTTCTTTTTCTATACTTTGTATGGGGTTAAAAAAAAATTATATTTAAACACCATATAAAAATCTAAAGAATTAAATCATAAACAAATTTGTCGGTCATAAAGGTGAGAAAAATAATAATATTAAATGAGGTAAATACTTGAGTGTAATAGCAATTTATTAAGAGTTAAGTGAAAAAATAAAATGAATATAAAAAAAAACGCACGTTTTATCGTGTTTATGTTGCTCGTTTTATTTTATTTTTTTATTTTTTTTTTTTTTATAAAAAAAAATACAGCGATCAATTGTTTGTCATGAAAATAATGCGACTGTTGTACAACTACCATGAAACTGAATTGCGTGTTGTCATAAAATTAAAACGAGCTGGATACATTTTTGTTTATCTAATTTATTTTTTATTCTTTGAGTACAAAGTGGACGACAATTTATAAATAATATAAAATGAAAAGTTTTAAATAATAATAATAATGGAAAAAAAAAAATTATAAAAATGAAAGAAGAAAATAAAATAAAAAAAAGCTCTTTATATTTTTCTCGAGTTGTTTGTCTAACAAGATAAATTTATTGGGCTCGTTATGATATAATTTATTTTCAAGTCTATTTTTTATCATTTTTTTTTCTTTTTATTCTTTCTAGAACGAGTCAGTTGATTACATGATTTAATATTTTCCTTGGAATATTTTAAAACAAAAATTTTCCAGTTAAAAATATTTAAAAATAATTTTATGGTTAAAATATTTAATGGTAATTGTCAATTAAATTGACAACAAATTAATGAATAGAAATTAAAAAAAGAAAATGAGCTAGTGATAAATTAATCAATCAATTTTTGAATTACAAGCAACAGGATGTTGTTTTTTTTTTTAGAAAAATAATTTGAAAAGATAAATTTAATTTAAAAATAATCCAAGTAGATAATTTATGGTAAAAATATTTTGACATATCAAATGACTCTTGACATAATAAAAAATAAAAAAAAAAAAAAATTATAAAAAAAATTTTACCTTGAGATGAAGAAATAGAGTATCTTCATTTTCCTGTGTTGAATTAATTTTTTACAAATTTAATTGGCACAATATTAAATGTGCGCCAAAAAATCCAGATGTAACTTAAATATCTTGAGTTGTTAATTAATAATTATTTTAAAAAAATATTAAACACAAAAAACAAAATTATAATTTGATATGTCGAATTCACAATTATGAATTTTTTATTAATTTAATTTATTGCACTGTCTCACGTCACTTGTGATTCACTTAATAATTATAATTATTTTTGTTTATTATTAATTTAATTAATCATAGTTTTGGTATACTATTTGGATTAGTTTAAAATTTAATTTTAAAATGATATTTGTCAAATTAATGGTTATTCAGAAACAATTGGCTTTGATCTTTATCAATAATAATATCATACCGGTTGGTATAAAATTTTTCAAATAAATAAATACATGCTTTCACATTACAAAAAAACACGCATGTACTTCAAAGTAAAATTTTCAATAGTTTATTTCAAATATTCAAAGAGTCCATCCACATTCTCTTTATATATTTTTAATCATTTTTAACCTGAATATCCTTTGGTAATTTAAAAAATAAAATCAAAAAAAAATTAAAAAACGTTTGACAAATATTCGACAACACTTGACATTCAAATTGACACTGGAATTTATACCTTTGTTATCAATTTATTAAAAAAAATAAAGAAGAATAAATTTATTCAAATTAAATTAATAACGAAAAAAAAAAACAGAACAAAAAAAATTGATAAATTTATAATCACTCACTTTTTTAACATAAATAATTATCAATAATTAAAAAGTCTAAAATCACTTTGATTAATTTATCCATAAAATTAACATTTGACGAAATAAAAATCACTCATGTCCAAGAGAAAACAATAAACACCAAGATTTACCAAGAAATAAATAAAAAAAATATATTTTGTCAATTAAATTTGAGATGATGAATATTTTTTTGTAAATTAATTAATTACATGGATTAATTATCTAATTAAAATTTGTTTATCGTAATAATATTTTGATTGAAATAAATGTGAACAAGCCCTACGTCAGGGCCACCACCACGCGATCGACGCCGGCGATCCGCGCACGGTTCGTCAAAGCCGGTGGCATGGACCGTTTTGTATATCACTGGTCGACCGAATGAACACGATTGAACAAAGTATAGTTTAAGATCAAACCAACAGCATCAGCGCCACGTTTAGACCTCACGCAATGCGCACGCGTTTATCTCAAACACAAATAGCAACATCTTTATAAATCTACATGAAAAAAAAAGTAAAAATAAAAAAAAAGTTTATAAATTAAAAATAAAAATCAAACGAAAATAACATACAATTGTTGCGTGGCTAAATTCTCCATCTTCCGCTTTCATACTTAAAATACTAAACCAAAACATGTAATATTTAAAAAGTCATGAAATTTATTTTTATCTTTTAATTATTTACGTTATTTATATTTGAATATCCGTAATTTTATTTGTAAAAATAAAAGTATTTTTTCGATTGAAAATTAAATTTTGACAAAATAATTACTTTGAATTGAAGAAATAAAAAGTATTTATCGATTTTCAATATTAAAATAAATTAAGTAATAAATTAATCGTATCAAGCTTTACCAAGCAAAGTCATTGATCTTTGAAAAAAAAAACTTTATATATAAAATATATATATAGTAAAGTTTTTATCTATTTTTATTTTCGTCGTAGGTTGTTTACTTGGTTTGGAAGTAGGTTGTGGAATGAACGTAAAGAGTTTACTGGGGTTAAATTCAAATAAAAATAAAAAAAAAAAATAGGTTATGAATTTTTCTGGTTAAACTTTAAATATGTGTTTTGCAAGACCAACATTATTTTTTTTTAACATAAAAAAATATTACATCAAATTTTACTGACCTATTTTTTAAATATAAAATTTTGACAACATTATTTATATTTTTCAATTAAATATAAGATTATTTCATTTAAATTTCAAATTAATCAAAAAAATCATACAAAATTTCGTTCAAATTAATTCATGATTAATAAAAATATTTAAAAAAATGTTAATCACATAAAAGATAATTTTTTTTTAAGAGGGTTGATGAGGCGGTTGAACAAATATGAGTTAAATAATAAAAAGGGTTTAGTGATATTTTAGAGAAAAGGAAAACGTGGTTGTACTTGTGAAACGTGCAGTGTTTCGATAATGAATGCCATTTGGTTGAACATTAAGCCTAGCATCAAAATAGACTGAGGGTTTTTTATTTTTTTTTTTTTTAGAAAGAATAAAAAAATAATAGTTAAAAGTATGTTACATTGTAAAATGTTGCCATATACGTGAATACATTGGTGGGTTTGATAAAGATAGAGATGATAAAATGAGGGAATGAAGGATAATGCGGTAACTCCCCATCAAGGATGCTTTAACGTTCAGGATTTACTCATGAAATGCATTGTTTCATCTACCTATATATATTTAATACACATACACACATGTAACTATTTACAATACATTTACCATCACCATCAAACAATATATGTATTAATTTAACTATATAATTATACGCATCTACTTTGTATGTATGTATGTATGTATAATTATTTTTTAAAAATTCACATATTTGCACACACCCACGTACACAAAATGTATATTCATGATTTTATCAGACATGTAATTTTGAATTTGGTCTGTTGGGAAAAATAATTTTTAATATATTCACGCTTGTATGGTTTATATATTTAATTAAAAAAATTATATCTGATTAAAATGCAATATAACAATTTGAAAAAAAAAAAAAAAAAAAAATTGACGAAATAATTTATGAGCTTTTTTTTTTTAGAAATTTTTCTATTTCTATATTTTTATTATTATAATTTTAGATTTTAATTAAATTTGTTTGTAATAATCATATGAATTGTTAATTAAAATTATTTTTCGTTTGATGAGTCAAAGAAATTTGTAAAAAAAAAAAAAACAAGAAAATTGTTATGTGAAAAATGAAAATTTGAAATGTAAAAAATAAATAGATTTTATAGCAAAAGGATAGAGAAATAAAATAAGGGTTGAAAAAAAAAAAAAAAAAAAAAAAAATGTTTTAGAAATGAGTAAGTATACATACATTGATAGAAGAGGAAGAGTAAAAGCAGCAACCAGAGTGTTGTTTGGAATGAGTAGGCAAAAGCCGAAGCGATATTGACACAAGCCTTGGTTTAATTTCTCCATTGGCAAACACTGTATTCTATCCTTGTTCAGGACGTTAACCATTTTTAACTCTTTCCCAATTTTACTATATAATTCATCCACCAACCAACAAACCAACCCCCTTCATCCCTCATTTCTATACACAAAACTCACACTCGTTTTTAAAACTTGCATTACCGATTCAGCATATATTTTACTTGGTCTTGTTTTATCGACACATTTCATCATATAAAAATATAAAAAAAGAAAAAAAAAAAAATATAGATTAAATAAAATGATATATATATATATATATTTTCAGTTAAAATAATAAAAAAAAAAAAAAAAAACTTTAAAAGTGATGACAAAATTTTTTTCATAATATTTCAACTTGATTTTATTATTATTATTTTCAAATATTTTTATTATATAAAAAATAAAGTATAAATAATATTGTGCACCAAGTGATATTAAAAGTATTTATATATATATATATTTCAAATAAAAAAAAGTAAAAATAAATTTATGATTTAACAGTAAAAATATACTGTTGAAAATTGGATTAAACAGAAAAATATTTTACACAAGTATTTCCATCAATGCAAGCTGTTCACTTGATGATGTTAAAGATGGGTTTTGGGTGGTAAAAAAAGGGGGTTGATTTTGAGAAATATTGAGGGTAAAGATGATTCAAGTGGAGAGACAGAAAGCTCATAGCATTTCACGATTTACTAAACGGATGCGCTCACTTCTCTCTCCATATACCGGAATTATATATGCAGGATATAATAAGCTGGCGGTCCTCGAGATATCGGCGAGTTATGGGCGTCCTAATGGCCCCAGTGGTGTTTGATTTACGGTTAGTTGTGAATTCACACGAGAACGAGATAGATATATATATATATATGATATTCAATGTGAATCGCGCGTTAGGGTCGCACACACTGCATTTAATATTATACTTACATACACATACTCATATATGCATGAGAATCTATATATTTATGGCAATGAAATATTGTATTATTATTATATAGATATCGAGATTTGTAACTGTGAATATTTGCAGCTGTGTTTGTGTATTTTATGATATTTTCATACAACAAACTATTATATTATAATAAATTTCATTTCAATTGGTTAATTTGATTATTTTTTTTTTTATGTGAAAATTAAATTTAAATTCATAAAAAAGAAATAAGATTATAAGTATAATTTTAAATTTTTTTAATTATGTTTAAAATTTTTCTTGAGTTGTCAGACTAGTCATTCATTAAAACGTTTAAACTAGATGAAAATGTATTTTTATTTTTTTTTTTGAAAGATGGAATATATGTTGGTGTTGTTGATGTTAAAAATACATGGTTATATTGTTTTTCATGTACTAGTAAAATCCCTTGTGGGTATAAAGATAGTACTGCCAACGTAAAACTCGTAAACCCGTGGGGCACAGAGATGGACTTTGAATGAAAATGACGAGAATACTTGAGAAGCTGAGGAAATGCCTGAAGGTAATATGTATGTGTTTTATGTGTAACATGTTGATTATGAACCTCTTATATTTTTTTAAAATGCCACAAATTTTTATAAACACGAAACTACTCAGCCTAAAATTTAATAAGTTACTGTATTTTTGTTTTACAAATGACTGTATCAATTACGAAAGTTTTAAGTTATTTTGACTTTAAAAAGTTATATTTTGAATAAAAAATGATCAATACAATAATAAGCAAACTTTGATTGTTAAAAAAAATGAACTTTTTAAAAAATATCTTTAACAGACGATTTCAATTATATTGATTGATCTTGATAAAATTATATTTTACAGGTAAATTTATATTTTTTATAATTATTATTCGACAAAAGAAACTGACACGATGAAAATTTATATAGAAAAGGTGAAGAGCAACAGAGTAAAAGCCTCGAATTGTTTGCATTGTACAGATTTCCTCTGATATTAGGCATTATATTAAATTCTGTAGAGAGAATAAAACAGTCCAAAGGGTGCTCAGTACTAGTCTAAAATAAAAAAAAAATAATGAAATAAAAAAATAGCCTTTGGAATCTCAGTATAAGATACAACTTTTATATATAAATATAGTAGTACATGAACCTGTATATTATTTCTATTCCTGTTTACATTTAAAAAGGATAAAAAAAAATTAAATAAAAGCTCTTATATTTCACTGTGAAATATAAAACAAAAATTTTTTCATTTAATTTTCTACATTTATTCAAGATATAATTATAATATTTCACTTGTTTATTATTTTATATTTTCATGAAATATATAATTAAAAAAAAAATGTATAAATATTTATATTATTAATTTAATTTAATTATAAAATTTGATAATAAGAATTTAAGCTTTTTTTATAAAAACTACTTGTCATTATTTTAAATACACTGAAATTTATAATTTATTTTTTTTAAACTAACAATTCTATTTACAAAAAATAATAAAAATATAAATAATTATTTTTAATTGAAAGAAAACGTCAGAAACTTTTGTTTAAAAAAAAAAATTAAAATAATCAAAATTAAAAAACTCAATTTATAGTTATCCTAAACCGTTCAAGTTTAAATATTACCTCTACAAAAAAATAGAACTTCATCAGAGCCCAACAAAAACTTAAAACAGTTAGAAATAATTCATCTAATGCTTGGAAGCAACGTCTTCCATTGTTGTCAACTCAATTTAATCATAATCCGATAGAATTTTTCCTTAGAAAAATTTATTTTAACGAAAATGCCCTCTTGTCAAAAACGTGACTCTAAGTCGGAGGTGGAATCTATCTTCAAAGTCCAATAAAATTTTAAAATGAATGGATATAATTTATTTTATGATTTAAAACAACGTCTTTCATTGTTGTTAACTAAAATCAATCATAATATTTAGATATTTTAACCAAGAAAAATTTATTTTGACGAAAATGTCTTATTTTCCAAAAGCTGGCTCTAAGTCGGAGGTAAAAGTTATCTTCAAAGTCCAATAAAATCTTAAAATGAATGGATATAATTCATTTTATGATTTAAAACAACGTCTTTCATTGTTGTTAACTAAAATCAATCATAATATTTAAATATTTTAACCGAGAAAAATTTATTTTGATCGAAATGTCTTATTTTCAAAAAGCTGGCTCTAAGTCGGAGGTAAAAGTTACCTTCAAAGTCTAATAAAATTTCAAATTGAATAAATATAATTTATTTTATGCTTTGAAACAACGTCTTTCATTGTTGTTAACTAAAATCAATCATAATATTTTAATATTTTAACCAAGAAAAATTTATTTTGACGAAAATGCCCTTTTTTCACAAAGACGACTCTAAGTCGGAGGTGGAATCTATCTTCAAAGTCCAATAAAATTTTAAAATGAATGGATATAATTCATTTTATGATTTGAAACAACGTCTTCCATTGTTGTTGACTAAAATCAATCATAATATTTCAATTTTCTAACCGAGAAAAATTTATTTTGATCGAAATGTCTTATTTTCAAAAAGCTGGCTCTAAGTCGGAGGTAAAAGTTACCTTCAAAGTCTAATAAAATTTCAAATTGAATAAATATAATTTATTTTATAATTTAAAACAACGTCTTCCATTGTTGTTAACTAAAATCAATCATAGAATTTTAATATTTTAACCGAGAAAAATTTATTTTGATCGAAATGTCTTATTTTCAAAAAGCTGGCTCTAAGTCGGAGGTAAAAGTTACCTTCGAAGTCTAATAAAATTTCAAATTGAATAAATATAATTTATTTTATGATTTGAAACAACGTCTTCCATTGTTGTTAACTAAAATCAATCATAATATTTTAATATTTTAACCGAGAAAAATTTATTTTGATCGAAATGTCTTATTTTCAAAAAGCTGGCTCTAAGTCGGAGGTAAAAGTTACCTTCAAAGTCTAATAAAATTTCAAATTGAATAAATATAATTTATTTTATGCTTTGAAACAACGTCTTTCATTGTTGTTAACTAAAATCAATCATAATATTTTAATATTTTACCGAGAAAAATTTATTTTGACGAAAATGCCCTTTTTTCACAAAGACGACTCTAAGTCGGAGGTGGAATCTATCTTCAAAGTCCAATAAAATTTTAAAATGAATGGATATAATTCATTTTATGATTTGAAACAACGTCTTTCATTGTTGTTAACTAAAATCAATCATAATATTTTAATATTTTAACCGAGAAAAATTTATTTTGATCGAAATGTCTTATTTTCAAAAAGCTGGCTCTAAGTCGGAGGTAAAAGTTACCTTCAAAGTCTAATAAAATTTCAAATTGAATAAATATAATTTATTTTATGATTTGAAACAACGTCTTCCATTGTTGTTAACTAAAATCAATCATAGAATTTTAATATTTTAACCGAGAAAAATTTATTTTGATCGAAATGTCTTATTTTCAAAAAGCTGGCTCTAAGTCGGAGGTAAAAGTTACCTTCAAAGTCTAATAAAATTTCAAATTGAATAAATATAATTTATTTTATAATTTAAAACAACGTCTTCCATTGTTGTTAACTAAAATCAATCATAGAATTTTAATATTTTAACCGAGAAAAATTTATTTTGATCGAAATGTCTTATTTTCAAAAAGCTGGCTCTAAGTCGGAGGTAAAAGTCACCTTCAAAGTCTAATAAAATTTCAAATTGAATAAATATAATTTATTTTATGATTTGAAACAACGTCTTCCATTGTTGTTAACTAAAATCAATCATAATATTTTAATATTTTAACCGAGAAAAATTTTCCTTTGATCGAAATGTCTTTTTTTCAAAAAGCTGGCTCTAAGTTGGAGGTAATAGTTACCTTCAAAGTCTAATAAAATTTCAAATTGAATAAATATAATTTATTTTATGCTTTGAAACAACGTCTTTCATTGTTGTTAACTAAAATCAATCATAATATTTTAATATTTTAACCAAGAAAAATTTATTTTGACGAAAATGCCCTTTTTTCACAAAGACGACTCTAAGTCGGAGGTGGAATCTATCTTCAAAGTCCAATAAAATTTTAAAATGAATGGATATAATTCATTTTATGATTTGAAACAACGTCTTTCATTGTTGTTGACTAAAATCAATCATAATATTTTAATATTTTAACCGAGAAAAATTTATTTTGATCGAAATGTCTTATTTTCAAAAAGCTGGCTCTAAGTCGGAGGTAAAAGTTACCTTCAAAGTCTAATAAAATTTCAAATTGCGTAAATATAATTTATTTTATGATTTGAAACAACGTCTTCCATTGTTGTTAACTAAAATCAATCATAGAATTTTAATATTTTAACCGAGAAAAATTTATTTTGATCGAAATGTCTTATTTTCAAAAAGCTGGCTCTAAGTCGGAGGTAAAAGTTACCTTCAAAGTCTAATAAAATTTCAAATTGAATAAATATAATTTATTTTATGATTTGAAACAACGTCTTCCATTGTTGTTAACTAAAATCAATCATAATATTTTAATATTTTAACCGAGAAAAATTTTCCTTTGATCGAAATGTCTTTTTTTCAAAAAGCTGGCTCTAAGTTGGAGGTAATAGTTACCTTCAAAGTCTAATAAAATTTCAAATTGAATAAATATAATTTATTTTATGCTTTGAAACAACGTCTTTCATTGTTGTTAACTAAAATCAATCATAATATTTTAATATTTTAACCAAGAAAAATTTATTTTGACGAAAATGCCCTTTTTTCACAAAGACGACTCTAAGTCGGAGGTGGAATCTATCTTCAAAGTCCAATAAAATTTTAAAATGAATGGATATAATTCATTTTATGATTTGAAACAACGTCTTCCATTGTTGTTGACTAAAATCAATCATAATATTTCAATTTTCTAACCGAGAAAAATTTATTTTGATCGAAATGTCTTATTTTCAAAAAGCTGGCTCTAAGTCGGAGGTAAAAGTTACCTTCAAAGTCTAATAAAATTTCAAATTGAATAAATATAATTTATTTTATAATTTAAAACAACGTCTTCCATTGTTGTTAACTAAAATCAATCATAGAATTTTAATATTTTAACCGAGAAAAATTTATTTTGATCGAAATGTCTTATTTTCAAAAAGCTGGCTCTAAGTCGGAGGTAAAAGTTACCTTCAAAGTCTAATAAAATTTCAAATTGAATAAATATAATTTATTTTATGATTTGAAACAACGTCTTTCATTCATACACTGCTTGAAAACATTATCTGTTAGTGTTGCTAACGTAATTCAATGATAATCTTACTACATTTCAACCCTGAAAAATTTTTATCAATAGAAATTTTCTATTTTTACAACACTGACTCTGGATTGGAGGTCAGAATTTTGCCAAAGTCTACCTGATCTTTTGAATTGTTTTTTTTTTTATCATAAATATTAGCAAAAAAGATAAATATCCTGTTACGATATATTAATTTAACAATATTTAAACGATTCACTGTTATATTAAAACATGTATTTTCAAAGTTAATTTGTGCTTGCGATGTCATTTCACCGGTATACCAAAAGTTGTTGTTCAAACAGAAAAAGTTGTTGAAAAGTTTCAGCAAATACAGAGAAATTTATATGATATTTATCACACACCAAAAAAAATAAAAAAGAGCCATATTATAAATTGCAAACTAATTAAGTATTGAAGGAGAAAATTTAAAAGGGTTCGCATGTTCGTTTCAGTTGAATTGTATGTGAAGCAGTGATTATACGCAGGCAAGTAAATACATAACAAACAACAAAGATAGACTTGTTAATATAAATAATAATAAAAAAGATTTTATGCAATAATTAATGAGACAATTAATATCACAATAAAAATGAAAATAAAAAAAAAAACAAATTAAAATTTGAATATTAAAAAGAAACGATTTCCGATATCAACTGTCGATGTTTGAATATTTATTGTTGTGACCTCATTGGTGATACCATTTTACAAATATAAAAAATAAAAAATATCTGTATATATTTTGTGAATGTAAAATGGTTAAACTATTGGACACGTGGGGGTTTACTAAATTCGCGATGCTGTTGGATCGTAATTTCCGATGGGCATCCGATGCGCCTCAGTTTACTGAATACTAATATGCCCTTTTTAGCCTCTCATTTTATCTAATATACTCCAGTTAAATAACCTATATAAATATTGTTTATGTATATACATTACTATCAATTTAAAATATCTACTGAATAAATTTTTATTTTATCTAATATTTCTTTTGATAAAAAAATAAAGATTAAATTTTATTTTTCAAATTTATTGTTGGATCTCTTCAAAGTGACAATTTTAAATGAAAATTTATCAACTAAAAATAATATTTAATTTTATTTTTATTATTTTTTTAATTTGTATATTTAATTCAAGTAATTGTTTTAATGCAATATTATTATTTTTTTTTACGAGTTTATTTGTTGAAAATAAAAAAAATACCAAGCAATTATTTTAAAATTATTATTCAAAAAAAAAAAGAAAAAAGCTCTTTTTAGGAAAAAATAAAACAAGTAAGCTATCATTTTATTTTCCATGATGAAAATTCATTAAATTGAATAGCAAAAATAAAGAAATATTCTAGGAAAACATTATCTTCAACGACTGGGTTAATTTTTTTTACATTTTTCAATGTTTTTTTTTTTATTTTTTATATATTTTTCTACTCATCGTCAACAACATCAAGAATGAAGACAACACAGTTTCTTTGGTCTTATTATTATCATCATCTCAATTTTTATTATTATATTTATTTATTTTTTTTGTATATATATAACTTTTATTTAACTCAAAAACTTTTCTTTATTCTCGAAACTCGCGACAATTTCTTGTACATTGTCTGATTTTAATTGTACTTTACTGAGAATATGAAAAAATAAAATAAAAAAAAAAAGTTTTTTTTTTTCATCAGTGACAACTGACAACTGGCTAACAACTTATAAAATCTTTCAACCATTGATAACTTTGTGCTTTCTAGACAAAGTGGATTTAATACTTTGAATGTAAAAAATAATAAAATAAAAAAAATAATAAAAATAAATCTGATAATAGAAAGATGTCTCTTTTGTTTTAAATTTATTTCAATTGATGTATTAACAATATATATATTTTCATTTGTTATTTCAATTGTTAAAATAATAAAATAAAAAAAAATAAAAATTATAAATATTTATTGATGACTGATTGAATTGTTCCTTCAAGCTTTCACATAAAAAAACAACCTTATGGCACTACTGGGCAAATAAAAATACGTGACTGAAATATTCAACTTTTTTTTTTTTCTTTGGCATTGATTCCACCAATGAAACTCAGAAAGAAACTTGTTTATATTTTTTGAATTCAGTACAATAAAACTTGTCTAAAAATATTATTTATATTTCAATTTTACAAAAATTATTAATACAAAAAAAAAAAAAAAAATAATAACAAGAATATGGATTGTTTTTTTTTTTGCTTTTTTCATATCGATAAGTAATTTTTCTTTGAAGTTTATATATTCTGAATATTTTCAACATATTTTTAAAAAATTCAACGACTAGTATTTTTAAAACTATGTAAACTAGATACAAGAATAAAAAATTTAAAAAAAAAAAAGAAAAAAAGCATTGTGCTATCGATACATGAATGATACATGAATGCTTTCTTCGGACCCCGAAGGCCATATAGCTGTTAAATCGTTGCCAATGTTAGATGGTATATGGAAACATAAAAAACTTGGGTTTACATTATGCAAAAAATATCCAAAACTATTGCTTTTGTGGCCTAACCATCATACAGACGTAAAAAAATAGAAAAAATAAAAATAAAAATAACCCAAAATGCTGAAGGCAATTTTTTCATTTTTTTTTTTTATCACATTGTTCTTTGATCATGTGGCTTTGTGGTCAACTAAATGATAACAAGATGATATTTTTTTTTTATAAAGAATATAAATTTACATAATAAAAAGAACTATCAATTATTTTTATTATTATTTTTCTTTTTTCCTCAGATACTGTCAATAAAAATATATTTTTTTTCCTCAACGTAATTAATTTACTCCATCTCAGTTACAACCCTTCGTATTTAAAAAAAAAAATTAAATTAAATTCTATGCAAATTGTAAAAGATGGTTTAATGTATTAGCTAGCTTTGTTATATTTTTTTTTATTTTTATTACTGTAAAGTCAATAAGTATAACAACAAAGCTAAAGTTTATATTTTGTCATGAAACATGATATACTTAATTTGTCTGTATACAGAGGAGTCTCTTCGGGAGTTATCATCACAAAAGTGCTGACACCAAAACTACAACTATATAAGTACATACACACATATAGGTATAAATATATTTATTATTTATATATATATTTATATACTATGTAGTATTAAGCTGACACTCGAGATATAGTCATGGTCGATGGTCGAGTATGCACGCGACAACTACCAAGCATGTACCAAACGATTCCCCTTGGGATATTAAAAACTTTGTTTTCAGCTACGACAGGCCGTTATTAAACTCGAATCGAAACGGCTTATGTAAATTGCTCATTATATAGCCACGTCCTGTTTCGCAGATTTTATTATATGCATATAAATTTTATATACAACTATACCATTGTTCAAATAAATATATATGTGTCTAACTCTGTGTCTCTCTATATCCAAACTCATCGTCAGGAAAAATATAAAAAGCTGAATTGACTGACAGAAAAACCGAGAAGATATTCACGACCAGATTTAGAGACAGCACAACTACATTTTGTAGTAAAATGTAGTACCTACTTCATCGTGTAAGCTACAGCTACATTTTTAAAAAAAGTCAGCTACGATGGCAATTACTGTTAATCGTTAATGACTGTGGGTAAAACAAAGTAGTTATTGAGAAATGAAGAAATTAATTTGAAAGGCGCAACACACTGAAAAATAAAAGTGGAGACTCAGTGTTCCCTCAAAATATTTTTAAAAAATAAAAAAAATAATTTAAACAAGGAAACACATCAGAGGACATAAGTAAGAGTTCAGTGTTTCTTTGGAATATATTTAAATCATATAAAAAATATTTCAAGCAGGACAACACACTCGAAAGTATAAGTGGAGACTCAGTGTTGTCCTGAAATGTATTTAAAATAAAAAAAAATTAATTCCAGCAGGACAACACACTCAAAACTATAAGTGGAGGCCTAGTGTTGTCCTGAAATGTATTTAAAATATTAAAAGATTAATTCCAGCAGGACAACACACTCAAAACTATAAGTGGAGGCCTAGTGTTGTCCTGAAATGTATTTAATATAAAAAAAATTAATTCCAGCAGGACAACACACTCAAAAGTATAAGTGGAGACCTAGTGTTGTACTAAAATATATTTAAAATATTAAAAAATTAATTCCAGCAGGACAACACACTGAAATATATTTAAAATATTAAAAAAATAATTCAAGCAGGACAACACACTCAAAAGTATAAGTGGAGACCTAGTGTTGTCCTGAAATGTATTTAAAATAAAAAAGAATTAATTCCAGCAGGACAACACACTCAAAAGTATAAGTGGAGACCTAGTGTTGTCCTGAAATGGATTGAAAATAAAAAAAAATTAATTCCAGCAGGACAACACACTCAAAAGTACAAGTGGAGACCTAGTGTTGTCCTAAAATATATTTAAAATATTAAAAAATTAATTCCAGCAGGACAACACACTCAAAAGTATAAGTGGAGGCCTAGTGTTGTCCTAAAATATATTTAAAATATTAAAAAATTAATTCCAGCAGGACAACACACTCAAAAGTATAAGTGGAGGCCTAGTGTTGTCCTAAAATATATTTAAAATATTAAAAAAATAATTCAAGCAGGACAACACACTCAAAAGTATAAGTGGAGGCCTAGTGTTGTCCTAAAATATATTTAAAATATTAAAAAAATAATTCAAGCAGGACAACACACTCAAAAGTATAAGTCGAGGCCTAGTGTTGTCCTAAAATATATTTAAAATATTAAAAAAATAATTCAAGCAGGACAACACACTCAAAAGTATAAATGGAGGCCTAGTGTTGTCCTAAAATATATTTAAAATATTAAAAAATTAATTCCAGCAGGACAACACACTGAAATATATTTAAAATATTAAAAAAAAAATTCAAGCAGGACAACACACTCAAAAGTATCAGTGGAGGCCTAGTGTTGTCCTAAAATATATTTAAAATATTAAAAAATTAATTCCAGCAGGACAACACACTCAAAAGTATAAGTGGAGGCCTAGTGTTGTCCTAAAATATATTTAAAATATTAAAAAATTAATTCCAGCAGGACAACACACTCAAAAGTATAAGTGGAGACCTAGTGTTGTCCTAAAATATATTTAAAATATTAAAAAAATAATTCAAGCAGGACAACACACTCAAAAGTATAAGTCGAGGCCTAGTGTTGTCCTAAAATATATTTAAAATATTAAAAAAATAATTCAAGCAGGACAACACACTCAAAAGTATAAGTCGAGGCCTAGTGTTGTCCTAAAATATATTTAAAATATTAAAAAAATAATTCAAGCAGGACAACACACTCAAAAGTATAAATGGAGGCCTAGTGTTGTCCTAAAATATATTTAAAATATTAAAAAATTAATTCCAGCAGGACAACACACTGAAATATATTTAAAATATTAAAAAAATAATTCAAGCAGGACAACACACTCAAAAGTATAAGTGGAGACCTAGTGTTGTCCTGAAATGTATTTAAAATAAAAAAGAATTAATTCCAGCAGGACAACACACTCAAAAGTATAAGTGGAGGCCTAGTGTTGTCCTGAAATGTATTTAAAATATTAAAAGATTAATTCCAGCAGGACAACACACTCAAAACTATAAGTGGAGGCCTAGTGTTGTCCTGAAATGTATTTAATATAAAAAAAATTAATTCCAGCAGGACAACACACTCAAAAGTATAAGTGGAGACCTAGTGTTGTACTAAAATATATTTAAAATATTAAAAAATTAATTCCAGCAGGACAACACACTGAAATATATTTAAAATATTAAAAAAATAATTCAAGCAGGACAACACACTCAAAAGTATAAGTGGAGACCTAGTGTTGTCCTGAAATGTATTTAAAATAAAAAAGAATTAATTCCAGCAGGACAACACACTCAAAAGTATAAGTGGAGACCTAGTGTTGTCCTGAAATGGATTGAAAATAAAAAAAAATTAATTCCAGCAGGACAACACACTCAAAAGTACAAGTGGAGACCTAGTGTTGTCCTGAAATGGATTGAAAATAAAAAAAAATTAATTCCAGCAGGACAACACACTCAAAAGTATAAGTGGAGGCCTAGTGTTGTCCTAAAATATATTTAAAATATTAAAAAATTAATTCCAGCAGGACAACACACTCAAAAGTATAAGTGGAGGCCTAGTGTTGTCCTAAAATATATTTAAAATATTAAAAAAATAATTCAAGCAGGACAACACACTCAAAAGTATAAATGGAGGCCTAGTGTTGTCCTAAAATATATTTAAAATATTAAAAAATTAATTCCAGCAGGACAACACACTGAAATATATTTAAAATATTAAAAAAAAAATTCAAGCAGGACAACACACTCAAAAGTATCAGTGGAGGCCTAGTGTTGTCCTAAAATATATTTAAAATATTAAAAAATTAATTCCAGCAGGACAACACACTGAAATATATTTAAAATATTAAAAAAAAAATTCAAGCAGGACAACACACTCAAAAGTATCAGTGGAGGCCTAGTGTTGTCCTAAAATATATTTAAAATATTAAAAAATTAATTCCAGCAGGACAACACACTCAAAAGTATAAGTGGAGGCCTAGTGTTGTCCTAAAATATATTTAAAATATTAAAAAATTAATTCCAGCAGGACAACACACTCAAAAGTATAAGTGGAGACCTAGTGTTGTCCTAAAATATATTTAAAATATTAAAAAAATAATTCAAGCAGGACAACACACTCAAAAGTATAAGTCGAGGCCTAGTGTTGTCCTAAAATATATTTAAAATATTAAAAAAATAATTCAAGCAGGACAACACACTCAAAAGTATAAGTCGAGGCCTAGTGTTGTCCTAAAATATATTTAAAATATTAAAAAAATAATTCAAGCAGGACAACACACTCAAAAGTATAAATGGAGGCCTAGTGTTGTCCTAAAATATATTTAAAATATTAAAAAATTAATTCCAGCAGGACAACACACTGAAATATATTTAAAATATTAAAAAAAAAATTCAAGCAGGACAACACACTCAAAAGTATCAGTGGAGGCCTAGTGTTGTCCTAAAATATATTTAAAATATTAAAAAATTAATTCCAGCAGGACAACACACTCAAAAGTATAAGTGGAGGCCTAGTGTTGTCCTAAAATATATTTAAAATATTAAAAAATTAATTCCAGCAGGACAACACACTCAAAAGTATAAGTGGAGGCCTAGTGTTGTCCTAAAATATATTTAAAATATTAAAAAAATAATTCAAGCAGGACAACACACTCAAAAGTATAAGTGGAGGCCTAGTGTTGTCCTAAAATATATTTAAAATATTAAAAAATTAATTCCAGCAGGACAACACACTGAAATATATTTAAAATATTAAAAAAAAAATTCAAGCAGGACAACACACTCAAAAGTATAAGTGGAGACCTAGTGTTGTCCTGAAATGTATTTATAATATTAAAAAATTAATTCCAGCAGGACAACACACTCAAAAGTGTAAGTGGAGACTCATTGTTTCAAACTGAAAAATAATTTCAATTAAGTTAAATATTTATAAAGAATTTAGTAAAATATAATAAATTAAAATAAATTAAAAAATAATTTCAAAAAATATATAAAATCTATATTAATGTAAACAGGTATTTTTGCAATAAGTTGAGAATAAATTAAATAGTGTGACAGGTTGGCCTGAGGATACAATCAAAAGTTGCCATGACTACACATGCACCCCTTTCTCATACTGATTCATCATGTGCATACATATACCATGTCTATCAATGTAAATGCGTAGGATTTAGCAATGAAATATATATAAATGAATACATACAAAACAAGACAAGTAAAGACAAGTTGCAGATGATGATGGTAGGACATAGAGGAGTTTAATACAACGCGATTTTAAGAGGTAAAATAGGTGGTGTACAAAATACCATAGCCAAGAATATAATAATACAAGGGATGCGTCTCTCAATTATGATACGACCCTCACGAGACATTTTCACGTTGGTTGGTGACAACGTTTATATATACCATATTGAGAAATACAATACATATGTATTAACTCAGTACTCTATTTCCCAAATGAATAATACACAAACGATTTATACATACATTTACAGACAAAAACTACCCCTTTTAAATATATCCAAGTGTTAACTATGTAACAGTGTAAATACTAAATGAAAAAATCAGTCTATTTTTGATGAATTTTTAATTGCCATTATACATTTTTCAATTAAAAATTTCGAAAAAAAAAAAAAGCTCAAATCATTTTAAAAAGCTTGAAATTAAATTATCAAAAAAAAAATTATTTTAATTTTATATTTATTTATTCAATAAATATACTTTTAAATTTTTGATAAATTTTTTTTTTGTATTTTTTAATATTGGATAATTTATTTTACAATTTTATTTTTTGTCAAATATTTTATAAAAATTTAAAAAATGATTTATGATATTTTTGTACAAAAAAATTTGATATATTTAACAGTAGTTTATACAAATATATACAATATTATATAAAAAGATGTATTTGAGTAGTTATGATTGTATAAAAATAGATTTAAAGTTTTATATATAAAAAAAAAAGTAAAATCAAAAAATAAATATGATAAATTTGATTGCCATTGAAAGTTGGTGTGGCAGAGACGATAGAGAAATAGTAGTCAGCACAACCAATGAGAATTTTTTACTTGCAAGATTAAAAAGTTGTTGGTGTGCAATTTCAAAGTAAAATATATATATATTTCAGTAAAAAATGAAAAACTTTTATGCGAGCCGCTACTGACATCGTGCATCATGACTTTTTTTAAGGGATGACATGTACAACTGCAGGTTCATCACTTTTTTTTATAAAATTCATGTTGTAAAAGTCATCGTGAATGACAATTTTATAAATTTTATTTTTAATTTTTAATGATTTTATTTAAATTATTTATCAAATGATAATAAATCCATAAAAATTTGGTTTGTTTTTAAAATTTTCTCTATGAAAAACAGTTTGATAGATATTTTTTAAAAAATTCAAGTAAATAGAAATAAGTTTATTTTTTTTTTGGAAAAAAAATTTCATCATGATCCAAGTATTATTTAATAGTGAAAAAAAAAATTAAATTTTGTTTTTATGTTTTATAGATTGAAGATGAGAAAACATGAAAACCTTGGTTGAGTCTTGATAGTGACTCGTTAGTTTGTAATAAATTTGTTCGATCGTGATAAATTGATAAATTGGTATATGTATTATTAAGACTTAAAGTTGATATTGATGAAATAATGAAATTGAGAAAATTGTAAATCGTTTTGGCTAGGACAAATAGTATTGGTTTGAAAGTTTTAAAAGTTTTTTTTTTTTTTTTATAAAATCGATTTTAAGACAGACTAACATTGGAACATTTGAAATAAAACAAATTTGAACTCTCAGTTAAAGTCTGAAGGAGATTTACAATCTACTTGTGGACAAATGTATATTCATTCTGAGAAATAGCTGAATTTGCAACTAAATTTACTCAAAACAATTCATGTGAATAAACAAATTTGAAAAATTTTAATAATTATATATTTATAGAAATAAATTATTGATTTTTGATTTTTTTATTTTTAAATTTTTAATATTTTTAAAGTTTAAAAAGTTAAAAGTTACGTCTAAGAACTTTTTAAAAATATATATTATTACTCTCTCTCTTGAAGTCACCAATTATTGTAAAAAATTATTAAATCTGATGGAAAAATTCAAAAAAAAAAATTTATAATACTTAAAAAACTTTAATAAAAAAAAATTTGACGTAAAAAATTTATCGAAACTTTGAATATACATTAATTTAGCTATATATTTTCTTTAATTAAAAGTTTCAATTTTATATAAAAAACCAAGATGAGAACCACATATATCTATTTCTTTTTATCATCATCAACTTCAACTTGATTTTGTATATTTTATAAAATAAATAGA
Source organism: Lysiphlebus fabarum (assembly GCA_011426435.1). Lineage (NCBI taxonomy): Eukaryota > Metazoa > Arthropoda > Insecta > Hymenoptera > Braconidae > Lysiphlebus > Lysiphlebus fabarum. Next base: position 194,422 of record WSYQ01000021.1, on the reverse strand, counting down.
TAAATGAACCAGTATGATACTGTTTGATTTATAAAACCATGAATTCCAATATGTTAAGTCAAGTTGGATACATTAATCGACAAACTTGTTCGTATAACTTTTGAAATTTAAACAGATGAACTTGAAGAAAGAGACAAATCTCAAAGATAAAGTAAAAAAAAAAAACAAAAATAAATAACTTCATCAAGGGTGCAGAAGAAATTACATAAACTCAAAATTATATATAAATATCTACATAAATTTATATAATAATAATGAAAATAACCAGAGGGTTGATTAGATAAACCTGCGTTTGTATGAATGAATAAGGGATGCTCAAGAAAAAAAATAATATAAAATAAACCCAAAATAAAAGAAAAAAAAGTCAATGAACTAAGTAAGGTTAAATAAATAATAATAAAATGTATATTTGCTGTTTCAATTTGGTCTGTTTGGCATCGTATATGGTAAAAGCTCTTCAAGTAAATTCAACTTAAAGCAACCGTGACAAAATTTGACCTATATTAAAATTATGCCAGAAGGCAAAAATCTTATTTGACAATCGATTGATTTGTACATCAAAACAATCTGTTAATTTGAATATTTAACAAAAAAAATTTATCATATAATAATTTAATTAAAAAAAGTCAATTATATCATATAGAGCTTTTTTTTTTTTATAAAAATCTACTTGAAAAAAAATATAAACATAAATTTTGTAAAATTATAATTGCAGTGATTATATATTATAATGAAAAAAAAAATATATAAAACAACATTTTTCACTTGTAAATATTTGCACACAGTGATATGATGATGATGATGTCCTATCGTTAATTAATGTCAAAGCACACACACAACACATCGACCTATATATTTCAATCACTCATGTCACTCTAAGTTGAAAGACATGCATCTGGGTTTCATAGAGAATTTCATCTTAATTAACGTTCCAAATGAGTACGCTCAATAAAATTCCATCAAACTTTTTAAAAGGTTCAACAATTAATAAGTATTCAATTGGACAGCAAAATATTTTTTTATTTTTTGTTTATAACAATTGACGATTTAATAGAAGTTAATTGTTATTATTTTTTTTTTTTCTAGTATTTTTGAATATCTAGGTCACGGTGTCTAAAATTTAAAGGTTTTTTTTGTTCTTTTTTTTTTTGTTGGGATTTGTGCTGGTCTGTTTTTTTTTTTTTTGGTACTTTTTGTTTCTCCTATACATTGTTTTATTTATTTTATTTTATTTTTTTAATATTTTATTTTACTTGAAGCATTTTTATCCCTTTTCTTAACTTGTTCTATTTTCGTTTGCCGATTTAAAGTAGCAACAGCAGCGCACTTAGTTTCGCTGTGCTGCTTTCGATACCAAGTTCTTAGAACCGTAAATCCTTTAAGTGTCTACCGCCTAGTTCAGTCACACTAACATTCATCTACTTTCTCATATATCTTAACACACATATACACATACAGACATGAATCCTAGAAGAACAATTGTATATCCTATAACTACCTAAATATACCTATATATTCAAGTGTCTAAATCATTCTACACCAAGTGCTTCAATTGCTTCGTTGGACACACTTTTAGATGATTTTATATTTTATTTTTTCATCGAAAGACAAACACATGAGTACTAACTTTATCTTGAATGATAACCTATTGTAAATAGAAAAAACTTGGGAATTTGATAAAAGAATTTAAAATTTTGTATATTTTTTTTAAAATAATAATTATTTATTTTCAGTGATAAATTTAGTAAATTTTTTGATTCAAAATTGTAAAATATTGAGTCAAAAATTATTTGTCATTAATTATGTTTTTAAAATTTAAATGCATTTCCATTTTCGATGCCTACAATTTGACATTTTAACGGCGTCACTGAGGCTGAAAAGATTTTTTTTTTATTTTTTATTTTTTATTTTTTATTTAGAGGGTAGAGTATTAGGCGATTTGGGAATTTTGCCAGACGGATTTATAAACGTTTGCCAAGAGAGTGGGTCATCATGTGTCTTCTTCTTTTTATATATAATAAAAATTTCTCCTTCTTGTATATACAAATAAAAAAAAAAAAAATTTCTTTAGCTACCTATATATATATACATATACGATAACACTACGACAAAGTGTGTTTGGCTATTCGATGGTGTAGAAAGTGTTGGTTTGGCAGTAGAATGATAAAAGCACGATAAACTATCGGCCATTGTACTTCACAAACACGCGCATACAATGGAATTAGCTTTTATAAATATATATGTATTGAAAATAAAAAAAAAAAAAAAAAAAAAAAAAAAAAAAACGTCTTCTTTTACAATAACAAAGTCAACCCCTCCTCATGTTTTGGTGGTTGAATAGACCACATATGGTCTTATTAAAATAAAATAAAATAAAAATTTACGTTTTCATGAAAATTCAATGGTAAAAAAAATAAATATATAAAAAACAAAAAAAAATACAATTGAATTTACTTGTTTTTAAAAATAATATAAATTTTTTTTGTAGAAAAAAATTATTAAAATTAAAAAATTGTTTGGCTTTGTTTTTAATACTTTATCTACTAATCTTTATAAATCTAGTAAAATTTTTTTTTTTTCTATGCATTTACACACTACAAAAAAAAAAAAAAAAAAAAAAAGTTTTATTATAATTTTAAATAAAAATTCAATGATGATTATTTACTTATTCATATTTTTTTGTTTATTTTTTTTTTTACTGCTAACTTTTAAGTTTATGCTATCATTATTATCAATATTATTATTTTGATATCATCATCTAATTTGCACTCTGCGTATATTATTTTATTTATTATTATAATTCAAATTTGTTTTCATCAGTGGAATATAATCCCGCAGATACCACAGAGTCGACCTTAATGGATTTGTACCTGACCTGATCTAAAATTCAACGTTGAATATATACCAACAAAAGTCGCGACCCAGAAATAGTACACGCAAGCAGAACAATAAGCAAAGAAATAAAAAATAAAAAAAATATAAAAAGCATAATAAAAAGCTCTGCATTTCAGTTGTAGGTAGGTAGGGTTGACCCACGTGAGATGTTACGCTTTTGCAAAGCTTTATATTTCATTTTATTTTTTCTTTTCATTTTCTTTGAATTTTTTTTTTTATTTTACTACTATCCTCAGCAAATTTCCAAGTAGTTTAGTAACTAGATGGTCTACACACACACACACACACACATATATATACATTTGAAAAAAAAAAAAAAAAATATTATAAAATAAAATAGAAAAAAAGGGTAAAGATATAGAGAATGCATTTTGTGGTTGGTGTATACATTTGTACATGTTGAAAATTTTGTATGTTAAAATAATCCAAGTGGAGAAAACAGTGAGCAATACTGTAAAAAGTAGAGTACTTTTTAAAAAAAAAAAAAACCAAAAATAAAAATAAATGAACTAGAAACATTATATTTAAAATAATCATGTTGGATATTGAACCAAAAAAAAAAATATATATATATATATAATCACTCAATGTAGAATAAATAATTATTATTAAAATTAAAATGGAAAATTTATAAACAATTTTGTAGATAAATAAATAATATTTATCTGTACGAATAAATTATTATTATTATTTTGTAAAAACAGCATTGTAATCTGAGATATTTTGATAAAACAACAAAAAAATGTATAAAAAATTTTATTATTAATATTAGTATTTGTATTTTATAGCCTCAAGTTGTTTGTTCATTAAACAGACTAAATTTAATAAAAAATAAAAATTTATATGTAATCAGTTTTTTGTATTTTATCAAACAATATCATTTAACTGAAAAAAAATATGTATTTTTTTTAAATTTAAAATCCTTTGTCATTGTTTCATTGTCTGTATTTTAATATTTATATTTTACAATTTTATTTTTTGTTTTTTAAATTATAAAAAAAATTAGAAAAAATTTCTTGTTTAAATTGGAGATATACTATTTAATTATTGAAATAAATATTATTTAATAAAACAAAAAACAATTAATTATGATAAAAAAAAAGTATTAATTTTTAAAGAATTTTGTTGTAATTTAATTCAAATGGAAAATGGCTGACAACAAATTGACCTTAATCACTTGGGTATTTTACAGTTGTTGTAGTTGTTACAGTAAACTAAGGTATTTAGATTCTTGATGCCCCTCGCGTATTCTCTACAACTTGTTAGCAAGTTTATATTTGTTAACATTTACAACACACATATATATACCTAATTAATCAATAAATTTTCCATAATTGATTTGTGTCAAACAACAATTAATAACAAACCAAAATTAAACAAAAAAAAAAAAATTTGATTAATTGTTTTTCTAATATATTTTCATAAACTAAATTATTAAATTTTTTATTAGCAATAATTTTAATCAATTAAAAAGCTCAAGTTGCATGTAATAAGTGATTAAAAATCACATTTAATATTATATTTTTTTATACAAAAATAAAACTAGTATATGAGAAATAAAAATATCTTTTTTTTTTTTTTGATATAAAATTAATTGAAATAAAAATATAATATTACGAACAAGATGTTGAAAAGTTATATCACTTGGATATATATTGATAAACAGTAATTATATTTCTAGATATATATTTTTACTATTTTTTTATATTTTTTTTTTTTTTTCAACTTGTATATATATAAATTGACGAGAAATTCTACTCACCGTTGCTGACATGAAGATTGGCAAACTTGGGTGGCAAAGGAGGTTTCATTTGCTCCAATGATTGTGATAATTCCATTTCTAGTTTCCTCAATAATCATCGTATTATTAGCCAGTAATCTGAAAGCAAATAAATTATTTATTTATTTTTTTTTTATCATCAATATAATAACATAAAAAAAAAATTAAATTTATTATAAAATTATGATAAATTGAGTTGTTAAAATTTATTTAAAATTATTTTTTTGTATATCTTTATTCAACATCATTACGTTATTCATTAATGAGTTGAATAAATAAATTTATTGTAAAAACAAATGTATAAATATTTAATTGCAACAATTTTAAATTATAATAACTTTATCAGTTTAAATTATAAACTATGCATGAATTTAAGTTTACAAAATGTGGTTTTATAATATATTTAATACAAAAAAAAATAATAATAAAAGTTTAAAGTTGTAATTAAAATATTATGTCTTTATTGACATTTTTGTTTTTTTAAAAGTTTTGCCTCAATTTTATTCACAAAGTTTACGATAATATTTTTTTATGAAAAAAAAAAAATTCAAGATGTCTTTTTTATTGTCAAAAAAAACAAACCGGTATTAGATCTATCAACTTTAATAGCTCAAATTTTATTTCATTTCCTAATATACTTGTGTATCAAAAAGGATTAAACAATCGTATATATTTATTTTTTATTTTTTATTATTTTCATTGGTTAAGTCACGCAATTCTCATTTTCATCGCCTGACAATTTTTTTATTTTATTTTTATAATTAAATTTTTATATATCTTTATATAACTTTATTAAATTTACGAATGTAAGTCATCAGAAAGATTTAATAACCTCAACATTCACGCAACTTTTATAAATAAAAAAAAAATTTATCATTGTGACAAAAAAAATAAATAATTCTTTCAAAAGATTTTCATCAAGATTTATATTTATATCAAAGACAATGTATTTTTATATTTATCATTTTTTTTTTTGTTATAAATAAAAAAACTACTGCAAAAAAAAAGTATAAAGAATTTACTCATTGGCAAGAGTCAAAATAAAATAATAAAACAAAAAAATAAAATGTAATCCAATCAAAGTCAAAAATGCAATAAAATAGAAATTGAATTTTTTTATTTTTTTTTTTTATACATTACATTGTAAATTAAAGTTAGTTTTATGTATATATCTAGTCTTTAGTTGAAAACTTGATACCTTTAACCCAGCCAATCAAACTTTGAGTTTCGTTAATCTTAACGTCAAATATATACCTACTTGAATGTTTGCACGTTATAGGTCATATTCACTTTACTTAATATATATACATACATACAAGATGATGATATCTATTATAGAGAGAAAATAATCTGTACAGAGAGAGAAAATACATGGCTGCTACTGATGAAGACTGTATTCTCATTGGACTTGGGTCCGTTTTCAACATTGAATATCTTAAACACGAATTGAGTTAATCCTATGAAAGCAACTAACCAACCAACACTTTTAAAAACTCTATAAACTATATATATATTGGTCTTAAAAGACATTTAGAAACGACAGTTTCACAGAGTTTCAAGTTACATCACGATCTTAAACTTCAAGTTTATCCTGACAATAACCATAATATTGTATTACCCAAAAGACCATTGGGTATTTTTGATAACAAATAATGAAAAATAAAAAATATTTAAATTATTTTAAATTGATTTATAAATAAATATATCAATTAAATTATCATTTTTTGTTTTTAAATAAATTTATATATAATATTTTAATCTAATTATGGTCAGTTAAATAATTACACAAATGTACAAAAATATTATTATAAATAAATTTATATATATTTTAAATGTATTAGTAATTTTATGTATAAAATTGTGACATATTATTCTCAGACACTTAATAATGCTGTCTGGGACCTAATTGGCATTAGTCCAGTAACCAAGGTCGAGGTATATGATCAAAGTTGAAATACTAAATTCAAAAACAGTTACACTCAATTTATATATACAAATGAATTGTAGACAAGAGTAATCAACAATGTGTAAAATTAAAATAGAAATAATATTATTTTTATTATTTTTTTTTTAAATATAAAAATTAAAAATAAATTTATAGAAAAAAAAGAAAATGAAAATAATCAATTGTTTGTTTTTTTTTTTGTTTTTTTAAAATGTAAATTATTCATTATTCGAATTTGAGTTAATATTATGTCAAGATAGTTATGTAATGGTGTAGACCTTTTTGGTTTTGTGCACATGTGTCTTGGAAAATTTAGTAATATGCATATGTATGTAAATTTATTCGTGAACCATCATCAGTATGAGACCTAGGTTGCATCTCTTCAGTAATCATGGTCTTACTTTATTTTTTTTTGTCTAATTTTATTATTTTTTTTTTTATCTATTATATATGCAATGCATTAAATATATATTTATTTTTCAATGTATGTATATACTTGAGTTGTACTACTTTTGCTCTTTTTTTTATATATATATTTATTTGAGTATTAATTTCTCTAGTTCTCTAGTTACAATGTGTAAATTTTGAAACCAACACACAAAAGTTGGTGGCTCTACTCATAAATTAAATGATGTAAATATTGTGTCTAACCTACCCTTATTTTAAACCACCCTATCCTCAACTTGGAGACAACGAAATTCATCCAAATTTATTATTTATTTTTTTTTATTTATTTTTTCTTTTAGTCTGTCTTTTATTATCATGCTGAATCTACAATTTTTTTTCAACAAGTTGTGCCTACTTTTCAACCACACCATCACTATTTTATTCAACAAAAAAATACAATGAAATTTTTTTTTTTTTTACTAGAGATATTTGCCTTTTTTTTGTGAAAAAAAAAAATTATTTTATGTTTCATTTTGCAGTGTATTTTTAATTTTATAATATTAATTAACTGGGAAATATTTGTCTGTTTGTTTTTCATTTTCAATATTTTAAAATTCTTGTGTTAAATTTAGCACTTTTTTTATTTCTAGCAATCACCGAAAATTTATAGGTAAAATGTTGAAATAAAAAAAAATTAATTCAAATAATTTTCAATTTTAAAATAAATTGTCGACTAAAATATATGTCTAGTATTTTTATCTCTCGATATAAAAGCAAGTCTGTAAGATGGTGGTTTTTAACTTGAAATTTTTATTTAAACTTTAAAATAAAAAATAATAAAAAAAAAAAGTTGAAAATAAGTTTTCAGCAAATTAAATATTTATGTTTCAGTTGTCAGATACATGAACAGTATTTCATAAATGATTTAAAGTTATAAATTTTTGATAAAAATGATAGGATAGAACATAAGCTTTATGGACAAGTCAATTTAAAAATAAAAAAAAAAAATTCAATATATAAAATTTAATCATCATTTTGATGTATTAATTTCAGTAAATATTTAATTAAAATTATTAAATTTATATAATTTTGTATGCATGGTATGTTTAAACTCATCAGTGTATATAATTTTAATTTTAATAATTTTTTATTGTATTTATAATTTATATTTGTATCGAGTCAAACCAACCACGAACAAATCAGCTAACCAACCAAGCCTCTCTGATCGCTTTCACACGAAAACTCATTACACGCTTCAATCACATGACCCAATGACAAGAGAAGAAAAGAGGAAAATATATTTAACCAATGACAATCTGTTTTGGTTTGTGAATTTTTTTTCATATATTCCAATTTAAAAAAAACCACACACACAAATGAACACAATTTTATTTATCAATTTTTGAAATTAAAAATAATTTTTTTTTTAAATTATATTTATCTCGTAATACAAGGGCTTATTCGTAAGTGTAATAGTTGTGTCAGTCTGTTTTGTAGTAAAAGTAAAGTCTAGTCATTATATATATACGAAAAAGGATTTTTAATATTTTAAATATATTTCAGGACAACACTAGGCCTCCACTTATACTTTTGAGTGTGTTGTCCTGCTTGAATTATTTTTTTAATATTTTAAATACATTTCAGGACGACACTAGGCCTCCACTTATACTTTTGAGTGTGTTGTCCTGCTGGAATAAATTTTTTTTTATTTTAAATATATTTCAGGACAACACTAGGTCTCCACTTATACTTTCCAGTGTGTTGTCCTGCTAGAATTAATTTTTTAATATTTCAAATATATTTCAGGACAACACTACGTCTCCACTAATACTTTCCAGTGTGTTGTCCTGCTAGAATTAATTTTTTAATATTTCAAATATATTTCAGGACAACACTACGTCTCCACTTATACTTTTGAGTGTGTTGTCCTGCTTGAATTATTTTTTTAATATTTTAAATACATTTCAGGACAACACTAGGCCTCCACTTATACTTTTGAGTGTGTTGTCCTGCTGGAATTATTTTTTTAATATTTTAAATACATTTCAGGACAACACTAGGCCTCCACTTATACTTTTGAGTGTGTTGTCCTGCTTGAATTATTTTTTTAATATTTTAAATATATTTTAGGACAACACTAGGCCTCCACTTATACTTTTGAGTGTGTTGTCCTGCTTGAATTATTTTTTTAATATTTTAAATATATTTTAGGACAACACTAGGCCTCCACTTATACTTTTGAGTGTGTTGTCCTGCTTGAATTATTTTTTTAATATTTTAAATACATTTCAGGACAACACTAGGCCTCCACTTATACTTTTGAGTGTGTTGTCCTGCTGGAATTATTTTTTTAATATTTTAAATACATTTCAGGACAACACTAGGCCTCCACTTATACTTTTGAGTGTGTTGTCCTGCTTGAATTATTTTTTTAATATTTTAAATACATTTCAGGACAACACTAGGCCTCCACTTATACTTTTGAGTGTGTTGTCCTGCTGGAATAAATTTTTTTTTATTTTAAATATATTTCAGGACAACACTAGGTCTCCACTTATACTTTCCAGTGTGTTGTCCTGCTAGAATTAATTTTTTAATATTTCAAATATATTTCAGGACAACACTACGTCTCCACTTATACTTTCCAGTGTGTTGTCCTGCTAGAATTGATTTTTTAATATTTTAAATATATTTCAGGACAACACTGAGCTATCACTTATACTTTCCAGTGTGTTGTCTTGCTGGAATTAATTTTTTAATATTTTAAATATATTTCAGGACAACACTACGTCTCCACTTATACTTTCCAGTGTGTTGTCCTGCTAGAATTAATTTTTTAATATTTTAAATATATTTCAGGACAACACTACGTCTCCACTTATACTTTCCAGTGTGTTGTCCTGCTAGAATTAATTTTTTAATATTTCAAATATATTTCAGGACAACACTACGTCTCCACTTATACTTTCCAGTGTGTTGTCCTGCTAGAATTAATTTTTTAATATTTCAAATATATTTCAGGACAACACTGAGCCATCACATATACTTTTGACTGTGTTGTCCTGTTTTAATTATTTTTTTATATTTTCCACAAAGTGTAGTAGTGGTGTCAGTTAATCTGATCGTGAATAGCTCCTCGTCGTAATAATTTCAAAAATAAAAAATTTTTCATGTCAAAAACATATAAATTTAAACATCAAGTTTATAAAAAAAATATATAAACTTAATTTTAATATTTTGTTTTAAAATTGAAAATTAAAAAATAACCATATATTTTTAAATTACACAAAAACAAAAAAAAAGAAATATAAACATTTTTTTATATTGTTAATTATTATTTTTTTTTTTATAATAAAATAATATTAGTCAATAAAAAAAAATTTTATAATAAAAAATATTAAGTACACAAAATTTTTTGCTATAAAAAAATTTTTTTTTCAAAACCCTCAGATATATAACATAAAAAAAGAAAAAGAAGAACATTAAATTTTTTTTAAACTATTATGTGACATAAAAGAATGGAAAAAAAAAATAAAAAAAATAAATGAAAAAAAAAAAAACTAGACAATTGGATGGCACTAATAAATATTCGTTCATCCAGATTTTCACATAGTGAATGTTCAAATGACAACTGTCCAAAATGCATCTATATGAATCCCTTTTGAAGCAAGTATTTTACTGGGGTCATGTAAATTCTGAACACGATTTTGACCCGAGTTTTGGACATCCCAGTTTCGTTATCACGCTTTTCCTACAAAGAGTGAGACAAAATTTTAAAAGAGGGGTACATGTGCTGCAAATAGATGAAAAAGGGTTGAGAAAATATATAGTATGTATGAGGGGGGAGGGGCAAGGGGTAAAAAGGTAGGTAAAAGGGAAAAGAGAGGGTTAGGGAGAATTGTCAAAGAGAATGAGAAATAATAAAAAAAAAAAAAGTATAAAAAATACTGTATCCGCTTGGAGTCTCGCGCATGGACCAATGAAAATGTATCGACCATAAATTACAAACAAACCAGTGAAATATATAAAGACAAAGATGAAAATATTGGTTTTTTTTATTTTTTTTTTTACTACAATTTTTATCTATATAGTTGATGCTGCGTCCATCCAAGGATAAAATCAACTTGACCTCATTTTTACATTATAGCTAGCTAACTATATATATGCGTTCAAATACGCGACTGAATTTCAAGTGCTCTTTCAATTTTTTTAAGGCTTCAATTTTCTTTTATCCCACTCCAACAAGTTTTCATATACTCGTCCAAATAGAAAATGAAAAATGATATATATATTTTGGTTAAAAAAAATAATAGTGAATATAAAAGATAAAAAATAAAAGAAATCTTTTTAACTTTTGTCCAGCACTGCTAAGGGATCATCATGTTCTTGCATTGATTGAAAAATAAAAATAAAATTTATATTTGAAATAAAAAATATATTCAAGTGTCGATAAAAATAATTTAACAGAATTTGATAAAGTTTTTTCATTGAAAAAAAAAAAAAAACTATAATTATATTTTGTGTAAATCAAAAGTTTTTGTTTTTTTTTTTTTTTTTTGTCAAATTTTTATTGAGAAGTGAAATGACTTTTTGATTTTTTATAATATTTGATGGATGGGTGTTGTATCAATGTCAACAAAATGATGTTTAATATGAATTTTGTTTATTACTTTTTGAATCATTAAATTCTCAGGAAAAGAAAATATATTTTTGGCTTTTTTTATTGTAAAAAAAGTAAATGCTAGTTGAAAAAATTATGTAATTCAAAGGAGAAAATTTTAATTATATTAATTATAATTGATGTATAATTATTAATAGTAATTTAACAGTTTATAGATTGAAAATAATTAACAAAAAAATAATTGGTTGTTTAGAGCAAATATTTTTCAGCAAAGAACAAGAAAGTGTTGCTTCTTCACTTGTTCTTTGCTAGAAAATATTTGCTCTAAACGATTGTAACGCATAAACAAATTAACTTTATTAAAAAGTTTTGAAATCATTGATCGATATATTATAAGTCGGTTTTGAACTTGAGACCTGCGGTAGATATATTCACAGTACTTACTTAACCAATATCCAATTAGATATATTCAGTCACTAAATACTGATTCAATAGTAAATTACATCATTAAAATATACATAATAATCAATTTTAAATTAAAAAAATTACCAATATTTTTTTCTGTACATCAATACACAATCCATAATTATTTTTTGACGTCATTTTCCATTAAAATTCAACAAAATAAATTTTCTGATAAAATAAAAGAAAAAACTGTGTATCTTAAATTCAATAGAAAATTTTTAAAATTACTAATATCCAATTACAACTGATAAATATGAAATAAAAAAAATATAAAATAAATATGTATAGAATATAAATATATATTTTATATGAAAAATGAAACAAACTGTCTTACAAGTATGATTTTCAAATGTTAAAATATTTTTGAAAGACGCGGTAAATCGATTTCAAGATATTGCCTGTATACAGTATTCGCGAGGGAAATTTAGTCATTTTGCTGACGCAAGTATAAAAAAGTTTTTTTCTCTCTATCCTTTATTATTATATCTTCTATGAGAGTTATCTTGAAAAACAATGTTGAGAGAAAAATGAGTGAGTATAAAACATATGTTTATGCCAACAACCAAACGATACATATAAAAACTAGAAAAATAAAACAAGTAAGGGTTGATTGACGGACAGTCAGTTGTCCATGACGTTAACATCCTAACTCATTTTAAGAAATAAAATTTATGCTTATTTTGCACATATTATTATGCATTCAATTCAACTTGTTTCAAGTACTCAAATAAACATCATTGAAGTTTTACATTATTTACTTTATAAATTAATGATGAAACTGAGATTAAGTACAACAAAAAAAAACACTTGTTTAAATTTTTTATTAATATATGCAAGAAAAAATTTAACAAAGAGTTTGGGTAAACAAAAAAAAAAAAACAACAACAACAACAACGAATAAAAACAGTGAGATAGAAAAATATATGGCGTTGAAAAAGTGCGGCTTGTGTGAGAGGATATTTGAAGGGTAGGTTGACTAAAAAAATTTTAAAAAATAAAAAAAATGAGGACACTATGGCTAGCGGGTTTTTATATATAGAACACGCTCTCTTTTTGGATAAAACAGTCGGGTCTTGTGCAATTAAATATGCAAAGTGAGAGACTAACGTTGATGGTAAGTAGGGTGTGGGTACTTTTGTAGGCAACATCTGTCAGAAAATCCTTTCGTTTCTTTCTCATAGAAAATCTATTCGTAAGGGGCGTTACGTTAAAAAAAAAAAAAAAAGACAAAACTATATAAAAATTTAGAAGAATTTTATTCTGTATGCAATCAAAACCAAAATTAATGATGCAAATGACATCTTTTTTTTTTTTTTTCAATATAAATTGAATATTTAATTTTCTTAAGAATTTTTTTTTATAACAAAAAAAGTAAAATACTCTGATTGAAATGATAATATATATTTGACATAAATTTTCAATAGATAAATTTATTTTTTTTAAAGAATATAAAAATCAAATATTGTAGATAAAATTTTGAACATAATTTTAAAACTAGGTGATAACAAATTGAACATATTGAATTTAAAAGTTGACATTCACTAAATTTGCTGAGACAATTAAACATTGAATGGGTGGATCCACAAATGATTAGCTACAATGTTAAAACTACTGTTGAAAAAAATTCTACAGTAACAATATTCGATGACGACAACTAAATCAATGAGACTAAAACTGGACACTAAAAACTGTCCACACTGTCCAAAGAATTTATTTAAATTTAAAATTTATATTTAAATAAAATAAAAGCAAAAAAAAAAACATGATTAATTTAAACACAGTTGCACATGTGCATCAACTGATCATGTTTGTATAAAAAAAAAATAAAAAATCTATATATCTGATGAACTAAATTAAAATAAAATTCCTTAGCAAGTGAATCATCAGTTACCTTGATTTGTTACAACCAACTAAATGCATAAAACTTGTTTATAAATTTAAAACTTTAATTCAAAAATGTTATTAATCATTCTTAACGAGCAATGATCCATATGAATATCAAGAAGACATACAAACTATGGTCTCAAATGATGAAGAAATTATATACACATACTCATTCACCACCTGTCGTGAATTTAATTTTAGATAAAATCAAGACTGTGTCAACGAATTTAAATTATTTAACAAAAAAAATTTTAAGAAATACTGTAGATCACATTCATCTGTCTACAAATTTCATCGTATTTAATGAAAACTGTGAAATTAAATTATTTAATTTTAAAATAATATAAAAAATTGTCCATAAATTTTGATATTTAAATTTACAGATTTTAAATTTATATTTTCTAACAAACAATTGATTGATTGTTGAAAAAAAAAAAAAATAGATAAAATAAATATATCTATTTTGATTAAAATGATGTATGACATTGAGATTTTTTTTTATTTATTTTTATTATTTCAACTATTTACCTCAGCAAATTTGTGACCTCTTTTTTTCTTTTCAATTTTTTTTTATTATTGTTTATACACCTGGAGTGTTTGAGATATATTTGTTTGACTTTATATTTGTTTTTTTTTATAGATTGTTGTTTTTTCAGTGAGAAAAAAATGAGTAAAGGATCATCAGATGATAAAAGAAAAATGAAAAGCTGCGAATTGCATAGAAGAGAGCTTAAATTTTACTTTCATCAAATTATTTTGTCTTTGGTGGAAACTAAACTGAAGCAGAGTTATTATTTTTATATTTAATAATTGAAAAATTTATAAATATTAATTAGGTACATGTTGCAGGTAATTAATTAAAAAAATAAATTGAGGATAAATTAAATTGAATATTAAAAATAGTTATGATAAAAAAAAATGAAATAAAAAAAAATTGTGAAAATTTTACTATCGTGTTGAATGTGTTCATACCGGAAATATGTAACGATATAAAAAATGATTGAGCTGATACTAAAAGAGATATAAAAAATAATAAAAAACAAAATTCATCGATGACATTTTTTTTTTTTTTGGGATGTCAGTGGGTTGACTATCGCACGTGTTTGATATTGACGTGAGATTTATGAAGTTAAGCTATACCAGGGTCACGTTTTCGATAGTATTTTTTTTCGCGATGGGCTCAAACTTTTTGAAAATAAATAAATAATAATATAGAGATGAAAAAAAATATATATTTATTTATTTTTATTTTTTGTAATCTTGAGCTTTCTTCATCAATTTTCAATTTTATATTAAAACTTTTTATTTAACAACTAAATACTCACGTATTTTTAATAAATTATTATCTAATTTTTAATATTATTTTGTAAAAATTATTTCATTTTTTTTAAATTCCAAATTAAATTTTTTTTTTATAGAAATATTTAATTTAATAAAGAATTTAGAAATTTAAAAATATTATTTTTTTGTTTAAAAATTAAAATAAAATAAAAGTAAAAGGAAAATTGAATAATTAAATTTGATATTATTATTTACATGTAACTTTGAAATATATTTTGTTTAAAAATTAAATAAAAAAATAATTTTAATAGAATATATTTGAAGCAAATATTTCTTAGCATAGAAAAACTGAGGAGGTTTTTTTCCTCATCTCACTTGTTCTGTGCCAAGAGATATTTGCCTCAAATATCATTCACATCAGAGTTTCTTAAATGGAACCACTAATTTTTATAGGATTTACCTTTTATAATTGGAATGAAATTTTATTTCGGTTTTGAACTTAGCTAAGGAGTATTTCCATATTCTAACTGAACATCACCTTAATAACTTTACCATTGACCAACTTGGTAATACTAAGTCAATAATAGATAATATATAATAATCAATTTTAAATTTGAATTATTTTTCTCAAAAATTATTCTTTTATTCGTTAATTTAACACACATATAATAATTAAAATTTCAATAAATAAATTTTCTAATATAATCAAAAAACTATGTGTCTAAAATTCAAGCTAATAACTTTATTAAAATTAATACTAATATTAAAATTACCAAACTAATTAACAAAGATTATTGAACTTAATTAATATAAAATTTAAAATAAAAAAAAAGATACAAAAAAGTAAATTAAAAAAATTTACCTGACTAAGTAAATACTCCTGTCAATTATTAATAATTTTTTTCATAATTATAAATATTTGATTGACATGTTTTTTTTTTTTTTTTAATTAAAAAAATAAACTATTAAATATTATTTAAATAAAAATGTAATTTATTTTTAATTACTGTCTATAAAATTTGACAGTAAATTAAAATAAAAAAAAATAAAAAATTTTAAATTTCTTAGATTTTTATTTATTTTTAATTTAAATTAAAAAAATACTTTCTTATTGATTGACATGTTGTTTTAATTGCTAAAAAAATTATAAAACAAAAATAATAAATAATAATAAAAATGATTAAATAATTTAATTGCAGTTAATACAACAAAGTCAATCAATATTTTTTTGCAATATCAATTTTACTTCGTGGAAAATTATAAAATATATTTTCCTTGATGAGAACTTTGACAATTAATGAATTCATATTTACCATATTGTTTACATGACAGTATATGCATATACAAACACAAATTGAAAATTTTGTATGCTTATAGAGCTGTTACACATACTGAGAGAATTGCAGCTGCATAAAGTTTGTTTCATTTTGTCAAGCCTCATGGCAGCATTGCAAATTATTACCAAACACACATTTCAAATTCAAACAACAAAATAAAAAAATAAATAAATAAAATACATATATACTTTTTTAACAATAAAAAAAAATTCATTTAAAAAAATAAAAAATAAAAAAGTAACTATAAATCAATCACTTATAAATAATTCATTATTTTCTTTCATCTTTGTTTACTCAACTTAAAAAATTACAAAATAAAAATAAATTGTTATATTTTTTTAACAATATTTTTGATATTATATTTTTATTTATTTTTTTATTTTTTTTTTGACACGATGGAAAATGTCGAGTCAATGGTCTGTTTTTGATTTTTTTTTTTTATTTTTCATTTTTCTTGTTTATTCAATTTTTTATTTTTATTTTTTTAATGTCAAATTTTGTCTGTCTGTCTGTTGGCTGTTGTTTTTTTGTATATGTGTTTACATCTGTATAAATATTGCATGTTTTTTTTTAATGGATAAAATTTTTACATTAATCTGATTTTAAACAAAAAGTTTGTCAGTTTAAAACAAAAGCTAGATGAGTTTTTTATAGTGTTTATTTATAAATTTTTTATTTGATTGTTTAGTGAGAGATTTTGTCAATTCGGTTGACCTTAAAGTTAAATTTTTATGATAAAAATTAATAAATAAGTTTTTTTTCTTTTTTTTTTTTTTTTTAGTAGATGGAAAGTTTATATTCACATATTATTAGAGATAGTATGATCTCACTGGTGTGCCAAATTTATTCATAGGTCTGGCATAACCCTATTATGGAATTTTGTCGGGCAGGTTGGTTGGTGGCACACAGAGAATGAAATATCGTCGCTTCGTTCAAATGACTTTAACTTTTCCAATTTTATATTTTATTTTAAAAACTTTAACTCACACACTGGATAGCTATATCCACCAACGAATAATTATATTATTTTTTTTTCTATTTTTTTGTTATAATACAAATTGAAAAAAATACATAAAAACAACAATGAAATTTTATTTTAAATTGTCACAAGCTATCAATGTAGTTTTTTTTTCTTCTACCAAATAAAATATAAATAAATAAAAAAATTTTACTTGGTAAATTAGATGTCACAGTGAAATAATATAAAAGACAAATAAAAATGTAAATTTTTAAATTAAATTTACACATTATTTTTCAATGAAACAAACTGTTAATTTTATTTAAATAGAAAAATAATAAATTTTTTTTTTATTTTATTTTACCTTGATGAGACATTCTAGATAAGCTGTGTATATGACATCAAAGAAACAAACCTGCAACACATAAAATATAATAAACATTAAAATTATTTATTTAAAATTTAATTTGTTTTTAAAAAATTAAAATAAAAAATACAATTTTTATCGAAAAAAAATTACCTCAATTTTGAGTATTAAAATTTATCAAAATACAAATGTCAATTGAATAACAATTAAAAAATAATATAAATATTATGAAAAAATAAAAAATTTGAAATAAATTTAATATTTTTTTTTTTGCTTTTTTGATGCTTTGAAAACGAATTAAATAAGTTTTCATGTGTATGTGTGTATAAATTTGTTGATGTAGATGAGTATTGCGGACAAAGTGAGATGAGAAAATAGAGATATATAGATATAGCTTTATTCGAGTATGTTTTCGTCGTATTTCCTCATCATGACGAAGCCAAGCGTATGCAAAAGCTCTGTGCACAAAGTGCGTTCCCAATTTTGCTACAAAGCGCTTGAAGCAATTGGAGTGACGACAGTAGCATCGTCATGTCATCGTTTCAAAACCCAACCTCATTTCTCTTTCACCTATTTTATATTATATTTTTTATCTCATTTTATTTATATTTATCTCTTTTCAACAACCAAACGATTGCAATTTACTTCACTATATAACTCAACTCTCTTTTCTCCAATTCATCCAGACGACAAATTTCACATGAATACACCATGTTTATACCAATAAACACAATAAAAAATTTTTTATAAAATTAAAAACTACATGTTAAACAAATTAATTGTATTATTATTATTATTATTATTATTTTTGTATTTATTTATTTTTATTAAAATTTATAAGATATAAAAATTTATCGTGTCACTGACGTCTGACATGACGTTGACTTATTCTACTTGGATTTTATATTTTTTTTTTTTCCCTTCGAAAAATTGGAATAAACATCTGACAGGCGAAATAAAAAGAAAATGTTTTTCCCGAAAAAAAAATATATAAATTTTTTTTTTTTTCTGTATATAAAAAGAGAAGATATGAAAAAAAATTGCTATAAAAAAAATAGTTGTCGCTAAAAATATACTGATGCTAGAAATGGTTTGTTGAAGAATAACGCGGGTATATATGACTGTGTTCTTTAAGCGTCTGGGAAATATTATTTCTTCTTCATGGTGGTTAAGTGACAGGTGGATGGACATTTCAAGATATTCGCACTCTACCAACTGGGATAATAAGCAGAAAATACGAAACGAAAAAATAATATAAAAATCATAAAAATATATAAGTAAATTGTCAATGCGACATGTTTTATCTTTAAATTGACAAGAAATATATCAACAATAAAATGAATTTTTAAATACAAATTTACATAAAAAAATAAAAATAAATTTTAAATATTTTTATTTGAAAAATTAAATGAGCATGACAATTATATTGTCAATTTTTTTTATTTTAATTCAAGTTTGATAAATACCAATGAAAAATATAAATTTTAACCGAAATATATTTACAAATGTATTTGTTTATTTTTAAATGAAAAAAAAAAAATATAAATTTTAATATTTATCAACAAATATTGATTATAAAAAATAATAAATTTTTTATCAATATTTTTTCATGTATATTTTTATTTTTTATAACCATCAAAGTGAAAAAAAAAAATCCTCAATCAACAAGATATTTAATATCTCGAATATTTTACAAATGGCTTCATTCAATTTTATATTTTTACAAAATAATATTATTTCCAACAATTTATTTATATGTTTTTATAAATTTAATTATCAAAATAAAAAAAATGTAAAATTTTTTTTAATACTATTTTCTATGATTATTGTTGAGCATAAAACAAAATAGACGTACAAATAATAAAAAAGAATATAAAGAAATAAAATGAGTTAAAAATAAAATAAAATAAAAAAAAAAAAAAAGACATTACGCTTATTTGAGAAATACATTTCCCATGGGGATAAATATACAGTCCAGTTTGTCTATTGGTGCGTTTTGACGAAATGTTTTTTTAAGTATCACAACCAACTGATTAAGTTTACCACAATTTTATAAATTTATTTTAAAAAGTTTAAAATTTTCCAGGTTTTAAGTTAACTCATAATATACTTTCTAGTTTAATTTCTTTCATCATATATATATTTTTTTTTTTATCATTTTTATTACTTGAAATTTTTATTGGTTCATTGTGATAGTGTCTGGTATATATGAAGATGATGATGGTGATGATGATGATGAGTTTACGGTCATATAGATTCCCCTTGTCATTGCCCAACTATCATAATAAAAATCCTCAATAAAAGTATTTCCTCCCCTTTGGTTTTCATTTATATTTTTTTTTATCATTTAAAATTTTTTTACTATTTAAAAATAGAGTTTAAATTATCAACACAAATGGCTATTGTTTGAAAGCTAAAATAAGTAAATAAAATGCAGAAGATTTAACTTGAAAAAAAAAGAAAAAAAGATTTACAGAAATTTATAAATCACTCTGGTTAAATTAAATCTATAATCGAATATTTTTTTATTTTTTTTTTTCATAATAAAGTTAATGCAAACAATTTAAAGATTTTTCAAACCGATTTTAAAGATAGTGATATTTAAAGTTGAATCGTTGACTGATTTATCAAAGTTTATATAAATTTTTTATTTTATTTTAATATTAAAAATATAAAATATACAAAATAAAAAATTTATTATAAATATTTTATTCACTTTGCATATAAAATTATCATTAAAATATTTTTTAAATAATTTTAATTTTTTTTTTTTTTATTAAAATGAGTTTTTAAAAATGAACTTGAATCAGAGAAATAGAAAAAAAAATAAAAAAATTTAAAAAAATGAGCTTTTGGTACATTGGTGAATTCGTAATCGCTTTCACATTGATTTCCGTTTAGGCTCACTGCGCAGTACAACAATATTCGGCCATCACAACTACTACCACCTTTTTACAATCGCACCAATCAGGTTGCCTCCTTTTATCCGAGTTCATACACGCATGTATGAAATATTATTTACATTATATACATATATTTAATAAAAAAAAAAAATTATTTTTAATTTTGAATTTTTTTTTTATTTTATATCGATGAAAAGGAAAAATTAAAAGATAAAATATCGTATTGATAACAAAGCCTCCAATTATGAACAAAAATAAAATAAAATTTGTAATTATTTTTTGTAAATTAAAAATATATTTTTGATAAAAAAAAAATGATTGAATTTTGTTGATAATTAATTTTAAAATTTATATATTTTTGATTATATTTTATTTGGAAATTTTTAAATTTATTAAAAAGTGATGGTTAATTTGTAAATCCCAGTACGGAAGAAGAACAATTGGATGTTGGCCATAATTTTGAATGACGGCCACAGATGTTTTAAAAATATTTACAATTATATGTCCGTTTTATGCTCGACGCAATGTGAATAATAGATACACCTTCTTTTTTTTTATTTTAATAGATCTTGAAAATTCCGAGAAAATTTGTACGGCCTAGAAAATTGGCACAAGGTTTTCATCGTAATAATTGACTTGATACGTATTGTCTACAATTTTATATAAATTTTTTAATTCAATTTTTTTTTATTAAATTAAAAACAAAAAAATAATAAAATGAGCTAATAATTAATTAATAAAATGGTCAATTTATTTAGTATTAATAATAAAATGTTAAAGTTTTATGAATAAATATTAAATAAAATCAAAATAAACTGAGTGATGCTGTGAAATGGTACATGCGCATATTTATTTTGTCTTTTATTATTTAAAGTTGAAAATTTATGTATAATATATATATACATGCTGATTTTACTTGAAGAATTTTATTTAATTTTTCAAAAGAATACACACAGACTGAACCTCCCACGAGAATCATAATTTTTACCACAATTTTTTTTTCATTTTTTTTTTTTTGTTTAACTTCGTTAGTACAACCACAGATACTTTATTGATTAACTTATATCTTTATCGACTTTATTTTACGTGCTGTGATTATTCATTTTAAAATGAATAAAAATTTCAAAAAAAAAATTCAAGAAAATGTTGTCAATGTACAGACACATGCTGTATTGTAAATTTTTATTATTTTTTTTTACTTTTTTATCTTTTGAGTTAATTTAATTTTATTTGAACTTTCAAAAGGAAAGATTATGCTCGCAATTTCCGTAAAAGAGACACAGAAAATAAAAATGAAAAAAGGAATAAAAAAATAATAATAATAATAATAAAAGACAAAAATAAATGATTCGACAGACAATTCTAGGAGCAAATGAATTGCTGCTTGGAGGCACAAATACACTGGTGGCATGGCTCCATTGATAACCAGCACAACTTGAAAGTAGGATTTTGCCCTGGAGGTTAATCCACCATTGGGTTTATAAGAGAAATAAAGAAAGATAGACAAGAAAATATCGAAAATAGAAAAGGAAAATAGTGTTGGGTGATAAAAGGATCATGAAGAAAGCTCCTAGCTTCTATGGAAAAGTCCACAAACACAGTCAATTCAGTTCAATCTTTCGATTTATCCTATCAAAATTTATAGAAAATTTTTTGTATTTTAAATTGTATATTTATTTTTTAGTAAAATTAATATTATTAAATTCAAATAAATATTATCTTGAATTTAGAATACAAGATTGCTTTTATTTTAATAAAAAATTTTTTTTTTGAAAATTTTATTTTTATTTCCAATATTTGGAAGAAACAATAATTAGAAATTTTTTAAAATTATAAATTGATTTTTATAGATTTATAATAATTTACTATTTCATTGACAGTGAGTCTATGAATTTATCTAGTTAGTTGATGATCAAGTAAGAAAGTCACTTGCCTACTGTGCTTTTCAGGTCTTGAGTTCAAAACTCGTTAAATTTGAATTTTTCTATAAATTGAGTTTAATCATCGTTGCAGTAAAACAAATTTCACAATATTATTGTTTCCTGGTGTTTGCGGCAAACATCTCTTAGGATAGAACGAGTGAGATGAGGAAAAAAACCTCCTCAGTTGGTTCTATGCTAATAAATGTTTGCCTCAAACACCGGATAATTTTTTATTTAAAAAAATGAAATAAAATTTTTTTATTAATTTAATAATTTTATTTCAATAATAATTTTTTTGTCTAGTATTTTTTTAATAATTTAGAAAAAAATTAAATAAACAGTAAATTATAATTATAATGATATATTTAGAATCTTCAAATGACAGATTGTTATTTTATTCATTAAAAAAACTTTTCATTTATAAAATTAACAACTCAGTATTAGTTGTATCAAATGGTCCAATTTTTAATAAAATTGGTATCAGTTCAAGTACTTACGAAATCAATCTGTAATTTCATGATCTTCAGTTATTATCGACGAATTATATTTATGTTTTATGAGTCTCGTCACTTTTGTTTATTTAGAGCAAATATTTCCTAGCAAAGAACAAGTGAACCCTTGTTCTTTGCTGGGATGTATTTGCTCTAAACACGGAATATTTTTTTGTCAAAAAAAAAAAACAACAACAACAACAACAACTATACTAATTTTATTATTGTCTTGATACTAGTTTTAATACTAGTAACTGTGTCATTTTTTTTTTTTGTTTTTCATTTATAATTTCAAATTGTTGTAATACGTTGTTGAGAATGAAATTCCATCTACAAGAATATACAAACTTGAAAGTTATTTTATCAACAAGAAAATATTTATTGACATTATTTTAATTGAGATTTATTTAGTTTTTCAATATTTTAAAATAGCAACAAACTAAAAATATATTTGTATATATTTTTTATTCATTTATGGAAAATCATGGATATCTTGAATGGCTTTTTAAATTTCAAATTTATAAAATAAAAAATTATATATCAACAAAGTATAATCTAAATCACATCGTAAAACCGGACCAGATGTTTAAGTGGAATACGTGTTTTGTGCTATCACAGTATATACATACTCAACAACCCTCTTGGAAAGCTCATCCAGCTCTTCCAGTACTTCCAGCACCCTCCAAAACAACAATCCATGCAGACATCCAGTTACTATCACAATTTTTATTTAATATTTTTTTCATTTTTTTTAAATCAAATTACGTGCACTTGTTATTATATGTGAAACTATATATATTGACACTAATAAAAAAAAAAAAAAAAAATCTATTTATGAATTAAATTTTTTTTCAAATGAAATTCTTATTGTTTTTTGTAGTTTTTTTTTTTTTTTTTTCATTCAAATTAAATTACAGATACTATTTTTTTAATTATATTGAACTTTATCTGTTTAATTTTATTATTCAAAAATTATTTTAAAATTAAAATTTTGAGTTGATAAATTAGATCAATAAAATCTTGTAAATTTTAAGTAGTAAAAATCGGTTTTAGTCAGACAAAATTAATTAAAAGTTTCAATAACAATCAATCGTATTTAAACTCAAAATAAATATAAAAATTTATTTAAATAAATTATAAATTATTAATTATCAATTTCAAATATATTCAATTCAACAAAAACGAGAGTCTTTTAGTTGAAATAATATTTTTGAAAAAAAAAATACAAATATTAAATGAAATAAAATTAAAACTGCAATAAAATATTATGTTGATTTTTATAATTTTACGTGTGTTTTTAATTGATAATATATAATAAATGTATTTTTTAATATTCAATGTGAAAACTTCAATCAATAAATTGGGTCATGTTTTTAGTAATTGCAACAGTGAGTTTGGAAATCCGATTAAAATGGTAAATTAAATTTATGTAATTGTTGCTTGTGGTTTATTGAAATATTTTATTTATCTTTTAATATTATTATTTGATATTTTTTAATTTAGTTGTGACAATTTGCATAATCCGAATATTAATTTTCAACTATAATTTTGCTGATAAATATTATTTCAATTGAATAAATATATATAAATTTATATATTATTTTTTCATTATTTTATGATAAATATAATGAGTGCTGTGTGTGGTTTAAATTTTCTTTCATTTTTTTTTTTTTTTTTTTTTTTTTTGAGGTGTAATCAATTCTGGGAACTGTATAACGTGCTGGAAACTGATTGTGCCAATAACATGAGTCGGGTTATTCCCCTCACAGTATATTCCCCTTCATGTCACCATCAGCATTCTCTGTATTATATATTTTTTTTTCTACTTTTTTTTTTCTTTGACATGTAAAATATATAAATACCTATGCAACATATCTACCAGCATATGACAGATATTTTTATAATTTTTTTTTTATCAACATAATTGTCAAAGTAAATATAGTTGACTCAAAAAATATACAAAAAAAAAAAAATGTTTAAAATCAAAAGTCATTTACCCGAATGTATCAAAAGCTATATACATGATATCGATTTAAAAAAAAAATTTTTTTAAATAAAAAAAAAAGCGTGTCACGAATCTCGATAACCCAAACGCGTATATTTTCACGATAAAATACGAGAATCCATTGGTACATACAGCTAGAGGTATAAATCAATTTCCTGGGGCCGGAAGCGAGAGTGCTGTGCCAGACAGTGAAGACCGAGAAAGAAAATATATATAAAAATAATAAAAAAAAAAAAAATAAAAAATAATAATAAAAATCAACTAAAATTTTCGCAACGTGTGGGATATTTTCTCAGAGTCAATTTCCTTTACTGCACATTGCAGTACAACTATCACAGTATAAAAATGACAGAAACAAAAAAAAAAAAAAATAATAATAATAAAAGGAAAAGAAAAATATTATTTTTAATTTTTTAAAATACAAAAAAAAAACAAAAATCAAATTAATCTCAATTTTTCTTTAAAATAAAAATAAAAAAAAAAATTAAAGAACAAAAATAACGAGTAATTTTGAAAAAAATAAATTATAAAATTTTTTTAAACAAAAAAATTAAATTTAAATATAGCTAATTTTTGGTTACATTAATACAATTGTTGTCTGCATAAAAATAAAATAAAAATAAATAAATAAAGGGACACAATTTGATAATAAAACATGGAAAACAAATGTATTTATAGATTTTATGGAAACTGAATTTTGCGATGCGTGTTAAGCTCGACATTCATCCATGACTGCATTGAATTCATGCACCCATCCACCCACTTACCCACCCACATATACATAGATGCAGATGCACATGCACATGCATATATAACTATACTATATTTACTCTTGTTAAATGCATACATATATATATTTAAACATAGGTAGAGTATCAAGTTTAAATGTATTACTGTACAAGCATAGTTACGTTTTGGTCGTGGACAATTGTTATGCATTCGATGTGCTTGTAAACCAAACCCATGTGTACAAAACCCACATATATATTCCCAGTTGGTAACACAATAATATAATACTTCATATATACATAGATAAAACCTCCCCCTTAAATTGTTCCACCCTTAGTCATTTTTTTAAATATATTTTTACGACCAAGGGAGCTTTTTTTAAATCATCAAATTAATTTTTTTTTTTGGATATTATTTTTTAAATTATTTAAAAATATTTTTCGTAATTTTTATTTTTTATTTTGATGGAGTCATTGGAATGATGATGAATTATTATTAAATATTAAAATTATATAAAGATTTTTTATTTTAATGTGAAAATAAAATAGTAAATTTTATAATTTTTAAAAATTAAAAAAACTCGAGGAATTTTCATGAAAACCCTTTGAAATTATAAGAAATTATAAAATTATTATTTTTTTTTTTTTTTTTTTTGTAAAAAAAATTAACATATTCTATAATTTAAAATTAAAATTTTATTCAATGCAATTTTATTTTTTTTTTTTTTATAATAAAACTGCTGACATCAGCTTGCATTAGTCTTTCAACTATTTTTTTTTCCTTCAAATATAAATTTTTTTATTTTCTTTTTTAATATAATTTAAAAAAAAAAGAATTTTTAATAATTTTATGGTAATTTAAAATAAACTTGTGATAAATTTTTGATGAACTGTGTTGGACATAAATTTAGCATAAATCAATTTTTTTTTGCATGAGTTACTTTGGCATTTGTTACTTTAAAAAAAATAAAAAATAAATTCCGACATTGTAGGATACATCAATCAATCCAACAACCAACAATCAACAATAATCATAATATTTATTAATTTTTTTTGTATAATAAATAATAAAAAGTATTATTATAAATTTGAATAAAAAAAATAAATAAATGTATACACACAAATGACATTGAAGTGGATTGAGCATAACAATTCATTAGAGTTACCGGAAAGCAGCTGTAGCATTTTATCATGCTGACTGTTGATTTAGGATTCATATAGAACAAGAACAAGAACACGAAGAAGAAGATGAAGAAGATGAAGATGATGATGATGATGATGAAGGGAGAATTGGAAAGGCAGACTAATACTGACCATGGTATTGTCTCACTGTTTTGTCTCATGCATTGTTAGCTTTTCTATTGTTCAACTACCATCGTCCATTAAAATATATTTTCACATTGGTATAAGTGAAATAAAACAATCCTCAAACTTTATGCATCTATTTATCAAACAACCATCAAATGCAAAAAAAAAAAATATATCATTTTGTTTTTTCAAATTATTTTATCAAAAAAATAATTATAAATTTATAATTCACTAGTACAAGTCAATGACAAGAATATTAGTAAAAATTTTCAATTTTTTAAAAATAAATTTACATTTGTAATTAGTTAAAAATAACTTGATGAAATAAAAAAACAGTCAACTAAATTTTATGTGATAATTTTCAGTAGTACAAGTCAAGCAATGTCAGACAGTGTAATTTTTATTTGAAATTTAACAAGTAGTTATTTATTAAATAATAAAAAAAAAAATGATGTTATTACTACGAAAAAATTAATTTTAGTTTGTTAAAATATCAAAGATAGCCAGTATGATATTACATGTCTCAGTAGTACAGGTCAAGCACAGTGTCAGACCGACAAGTGTAATGCATCAGTGGTTTGTACATTTGCCCAGCAACAAACACACAAACAGGCATTGGACAGACAGACAGACAGACAGACATGATGTAACACAAAAAATAAATACTCAAATACGCATATCAGTAAATGGTACATACAATGTTGCTGACAAAATCATTCACTTGAAAATATACATAGATACATGTTGGTAGAATGTTTATTTGCTTACATGTACAAGTTGATGATGGAAAAGCATGAACAAGACATTCCAACATAGATGAGAAGTGAAATTATATTATCAGCCAAAATAACATTTAAATGGTCTATAAAGTCAATACAGTTACTAGGTTGTACTAAAACTTTATGGTGAAATAAAACTTAATTTTAATTTTTGTAATTTTATTATTTATAAAAAAAAAAAGAAAATTTTATCAAGTAGTTTTTTTTTTTTATGAAAAATTTTAATTATTACTATTTCAAGTTAAATAAAATTAATAATTATTGTTGAATTGAACAAAGAGATTATTAATTTATGTTTAATTGACTGTTTTTTTTAAAATTAATGTTTTATTATTTGTAATATTCAAAAACTATTGTTAAAGTGATAATTACTTTTTTTTTTTTTTTGTTCAAAATTTAAAAAAAAAATATAGTCAAACTTTCTCATGGCCATTTCGAAGTTATAAAAATTTTTAAAAAAATTATAAATAATCAAAATAAATTCTTGAAAATTACAGGATAATTATTTTAGGATATTTTTTAAATAGTAGAATTGAAATATCATTAATTGATTGGCTAGAAATATTTTTTCTAGGATCCATATGACTTTGCAAAAGTCAGACTTTCTCAAACTCATTTGGAAATTGTAAAAAAATTTTAAAAAATTATAAATAATTGAAATAAATTTATGAAACTCATAGAATAATTATTTAAGGGTGTTTTTCAAATAATAGAGTTGAAATATCATTAATTTATTGCCTAGAAATATTTTATCTAAAAACCGTATGAGTTGGCGAAAGTCAGACTTTCTCAAACTCATTTCAAAATTATAAAAATGATAAAAAAAAATAAAAATAATTGAATTGAATTGTTCTAATTTCCAGAATAGTTCAATTCAGCTGTAATTGAAATACTAGAAGAATAATTTCATAAAAACTATTTTTTCAAAATCCAATTGGCATACATTAACAGACATAAATAATATTTATCCACTGACAATTAATATCTCAAATTAAAAAAATAAATACAAAAAAATATATATATAAATACTAATTGTAAATTATATAATAAAATAAAATATATATAATTATAAAATATATATCTAATTAAAACATGGACGAATAAGAAAAAGAGATAAAGACCTTAGCTCGTTAGTAAGTGAATAAAAAGTTGTCAAGACAATCTAATTAATACCAACTCTTCGACATTACTAACTATATAAAATAAATATATATATATTTATTATACTTTATTCTCAAATCCCCTTGTGTTCACCTCTTTCTCAACAAACGTATATATACATCTACACAATCATCTACCTTCTATACACGACGCCATATTGCAAGCACAAACTATTTCTCTTTTGCTTCCACAACATCGACCCAACAAACTTTATATATATATACACCTTTATAAACTATACGTATAAATAAACTTTTAAAACAAGTTAAAAAATAAATAAAAATAAAAAAAATATAACATAAAAATAAAAAAATTTTTAAAAAAATCTACAACAACAATAAGTATATATATATAAAACGAAAGATCTACGATAATTTAATTCAGTATTTGTTCATCTTAAAACTTGTATTTTAAAAAAAAAAAAAATTTTAAAAATTTAAAAAAAATCATGATGATAATAATAATAATACCAAGCAATTAATGAACATAAAAAAAAAAAAAAAAAATGTAATGTATTAATTTTTTTTTTATCAATTTATTATCATCATTTTTGTTTTTTATTTTTTTATTTATTTTTTTTCAAAAAGAAAACTTGAAGAATAAATCCATCGCTTTCGTATCCGGGACAAACAAGATCCACTTCTGGGTAAATCGTCTTTGGCATTGAATGGGAGGTGAAGTAAAAAAAAATAGAAAAATATATATATATGAAATAGAAAAAAAAAAAAAAAAGAGGGCAGATGAGAAGAGTAAAAAATGTAGTGGATGATTGAAGAAAAGAAATGGCAGGGTAAAAGAAGGGATGATGTCCTTATACGAGAGTAAGCTGAGTCAGGCAGGATAGCATAAACGAGATGGGCGGTTCTTACCACCCAAATATATATATATATACTGCCATCAACTACCCTCAACCCTCAACTCTCAACCCTTAACTATATACATCTATATATACCACTCAACATATAATATATATATATTTTTTTATTTTTTCGATTACATAGTATATAGATATATGATCTTTGTACATTTACATTATTTTTTATTTTGTTTTACTTAAACTTTATTTATTTTAAATTATCTACCCTTTTTATGTACCCCTATAAAACTGTTATTTAGATTTTTACAAATTTTATTATTTGTATTAAATTAAATTTGTCATTTTTATATATACATTTTTTTTTTTTTTTTTCATTTGATAATAAAAAAAAGTAAAACAACAAAATAATAAAATGTATTTTTTAAATAAAATATTTTTTTTGATAATTGATTTAAAAAATATATAATTTTTTATGTAAAAACTGAAGATGAATATAATTATCATCAGATTTTTAAAAGGTTATTTATGCAAGTTGACTGATGATATTTTAAAACAATATATGAATATAATATAAACCAGACGAATTTTCTATTATACAGGATATGCGTGTTTGTCTGTTAAAACGGAAGCTTGTCAGATCATACAGAGTATAGGGGGTAAAATGATAAAATAAAAAAAAATAAAAAAAAAAAATATATATATATAAAATGAAATAGGTGGTAGTAGTATACACTATTTTCTATTCAACAAAAGCGAAACGATCGTGCATTTATCTGGAAAGCCACGAGAACACAAATTTAGTGAAAAGCAGTTGTATATATGTATATTGAAAGGGAGTGGGTGTTCATGTTGGGATGCTGATAAATCTTGCCAGCATATTGTGTGATGGAAAAGGATGTGAAAATAAAAAAAAGATCAAGTAAATATAAAATAAATAACAACAAAATATATATATATATATTTAAAGATGAAAAATAAAAAAAATGTGGTAAAGAAAAGATAGTATATAAAAAAAAAAAAAAATTATAATTAAAGATAAATAAATCTACTGAATAAAATAAAAAAAATAAAGATAATATTTTTATTGTTAATAAAAAAATTGAAAATAATAAATTATCAAAATTAAATAATATATGATAAAATGTTAAAATAACAAGAAAATAATATTTGTTATTTAAAATCAAGTCTCAAAACTTGACAACAGATTTAAGTTGGTATAATCCATGTGGTACCAGATGTTGAGACCACGACTATGCTCAACTAAACTCACAAGACAAGAGACAAAATACTTTTAAATTTACCCCTTTCATTTATCTTTAACCCTATTTACATTAAACTCACATACATTGATAAATTTTCTTGTGCATGTGAATGTATATGTGTATGTTTAAAAATCATCCCTTAACTTGATAGTTCGCGACCCTGTATTCTTAAAGATACAGGTATATATTGAACCACTGGAGACCCAAGTTTAATCCCGCATGCACGTAAAAAGTTTAACTAGAACCCGAGGCTAACAGGATAATATTATCCACGTGCTTTTTGATGAGCGAATGTTACTTGAAAACGGAAACATGGGGGTCGTTAAAGATTGTACTTGAATAAAAATAAAATAATAATAATTTTTATTCAAAAAAATAAAAATTAGGACACATAGACAAAAGCAAGATACACTTTTTTACTTTTTTTACGCAAAAAAAAAATAAAAAAAAATGTGTGATGCGTGAAATTGGAACGTTGATCGTTATGAGCTTTTTTTTTTTTTTTTATTTATTTCAAGTTTCTTTTTTTAAATTGAGACAAATATGTGATGTCAAAAATTCATGTTATATTATACTTTTTTTTTTATGGGATTTGAAAAACTAGAATCATTTTTTTTTGTTAAAAAAAAATTTATATATAAAAGTTTTGAGTGTTGAATATCACCCTCAATCGTGGAAATTTATATATATATATTTTTTTTTTGTTAAAAAAATATAAAATACAAAAATTGAATATGTGAAATGTTGATTTAATATTTTTTTTTCAAGATAGTAATCATACTCTGGAGAAAAAAAAAACTGAACGATTATTTTATTCTTTTTTTTTTTTTTTATTATTTTCAACAATTTAAAATTCAATTTTATATTTTTTTTTTATTTTTTATGATATTGAATATTTGATAATACTATTATTTTTATTACTATCTGTATATTTTTTTTTTTAAATAGTAATCAAGTGGTAAATTTAAAATATACTTTAAAACTATTTTAATTTTATAAATAAATTTATGTTTTTGACATTAATATAGAAATACAAACAGCGACAAAATGAAATACAAATTGTCACAAGAAAACTCATTTCAATTTGCCATTTGATTATTTATTTATTTTTTTATTTTTTTTTTCATAAAATTTATACATGTATTAAAATACCAACTGATAATCAGTATTGCAATTGAATTTAATCTTGAATTAAACTAAAGTCTCAATTTAAAATAAAAAAAAAAAAAATATAAAAAAATAAAACGATTAATCATTTGACATAATATAAAATTCATTGCAATCGTAATTCATTTTTTTTTTTATTTAAAATAAAAATAAAACTTCATAGTATTTTTTTTTTAATTTATTTTTTCATTTTTTTTTTTAAATTTGAAAATCAATTTTATGTTTGTCGTAAAGGTAAACCCATCGAAATCGGATCAACACTATTCGTATTGTAAAAGGGTTATCTTGATCATGAAAATAGTTGAGGAAAAACTTTAAGACGAATCAAGGGGGTAATTTAAAAAATGGAATGAAAAAAAAATAAATAAATAAAAAGAGGATATTATATTACTTTTCTATTTATTTAAACGATTTCATGAGAAACGTAAAAACGAGTGAGTATATGTGCAACGGCTGTCTAGGAAGGTACCTACTTCACCCTATTTTTACCTTCTTTTACCTATATATATACATTAAATACATTTTATATATATATATATTTTCTCTATTTTTCTCCACCGATAAATTTACAGTGAAATCTCAAAAATCCGCACCAGAGAACGCACTAACACGGAGCCGGAGATTGTGACTACGATAAACGGTACTTCAACTTTTTTTTTTGCAATATATTTTTTTTACCTAATGCTTTTCCTTTTCCATTCACACACCCTTATTTTTTTTTTTTACACATATCTACAACATAACTCAAGAATACCCTGATATATTTTTTTTTATTTTTTTTTTTTGGAATTTATAAAAATTGAAAAAAAATTCAGAGTTAAGCCTTTTTCTTGTTCAAGTACCAATTACATATTAATAATTGGAAAAAAAAAAAAAAAATAGAAATATTGTTGTTGTTTTATATTTTGAGAGAGAAAAAAAGTATTTTTTTTTTTTTGCTGATGATAAGATAAAGATTTAAAAAATTTGATGCAATTTTTATATAGATTTATGTGTGCAATATATAAGGGTAGTTTTTATTTAGATGCGTTTGCGTATTGTACGCATGAATATGATGCTTTAACTCCCACCAAAAAAATTATTTTACGGTTTAGATCGATTTTACAAAAGTACTCGCGCACCTGACTCCCATCACCTGCAGTCCCATAAGCCATAACTGGTCCACACGTTTTAAATCAAAAAATATATACGCCCACTTGTAAAATTCATCATAAAATACCCTTCACAAAGAGTTATTACCACAATTCACTGAATTACGGATATATATTTATTTTTTTTCATTTTTTTTTCAACAAAATACCTAGCTCTATTTACAGAATCCCATTGAATTTTTTTTTACATCGATGATATAAAAAAAAATAATATCATATATATATATTTTTTTTTTGAAATTATATATATAATTATATATTGAATTTTTTGGACTCTGAAAAATATGATTCACGTACTGTTAACATGGGGTATTTTATAAAAATATATTAATCGATTTGCATGATGGACATGAGAGTTGACAGATGAAAGAGGAATTATTTCATATTGAATTGTTGTAACAAAATATAACAATGTGCCTCGAGCAATTGAATTGAGCTATTCAATATCAGAATAATTATAAAAATTATTTGGAAATAAAATTTTATTAATAAAAAAGTATCAGGCTTAATATAGAAAGGACACTATTTTATTATAAATAAAGTCAGACTTTCTCAAACTCATTTGGAAATTATAAAAAATATCAAAAAAAATTATAAATAATTGAAATAAAGACTTGAAACTTACAGGACAATTATTTTAGGGTGTTTTTCAAATAATACAATTGAAATATCATTAATAGATTGCCTAGAAATATTTTTTCTAGGATCCGTATGACTTTGCAAGTCAGAATTTTTCATGGCCATTTCGAAATTATAAAAATAATTTATTATTTATTTGAATACATAAAATATGAATATTTATTATTCAATATATTTTAAAAAAGTAAATAAAAATATAAAAAGTTAAAGCTGTGTCAAGATTTATGCAGTTAAAAACGCACAAAAATAATGATCTATTAAAAAAATAAAAATATTAAACTAAGATAAGTATGTAGCTGCAGTAAATTTATTTCGCTCATTTTCAATAATTTTAATAGACGAATAAATAAATTATAAAAAAAAAAAAAATACAAACTCAATTCTCAAATAAATTTGTTAAATTGAAAAAAAATTAACTTGAATTTCAAATAAAAAAAAATTGATATAAAAATATTGAAATATCATTTACTAATCTCGCATTTATTTACTACATTTTTTTTTTTTTATCACATAGAGTAGGTCAATTTGCAAAAATACATTTATTATTCATCTCACATGATATAGTATAAATTTTTTTTTATTTTTTTTCATGTATATCTTCTATATTCAGGCGCATACATGTGATAAATAAGCATAGATATGAAAACGTACATTGTGAAGATGAAGAAAAAAAAAAAACCAAAAGAAATTGAAGGTTGTCTTGATATTCTCAAAGTAGGCACATATAGACTAACACTTCTATCAAATAAAAAAAAAAATAAAAAGGTCTGTCCATCTTAAAATTGGATGGTTTGTTCAGTTAGAAAAAATAGGGG
This sequence comes from Lysiphlebus fabarum, assembly GCA_011426435.1. Taxonomy (NCBI): domain Eukaryota; kingdom Metazoa; phylum Arthropoda; class Insecta; order Hymenoptera; family Braconidae; genus Lysiphlebus; species Lysiphlebus fabarum. The sequence continues at coordinate 159,354 of WSYQ01000021.1, read as the reverse complement.
GAAAAGGGGTGAAGATAGTATAGACGCTTACAAGTTTTTCGAACGTGTGCTGATTACGAAAAATCCACATCATATAAAAAGTCAAGTAAAATGATAAGTAAAAAAAAACAACTAAAAAATTGAAATATAAAAATAAAAAATTTATTTAAAATCTATTTTTTAATAATAAAGTGTTAAAAAATAATATAATTTTTGTTTTTTAATTTTTTTTTTTTTTTTTGTAAATTGAAAATATATTTTTTTATCATGACAAAAATAAAATAAATAAAATTTATCTTTTATCATTTTATTTTTCAAAATGATTTATATATATTATATCCATTCGCGTATGAATGTTATTAATATCTTTCTTTTGTGAAAAATTGTGCGAAATTTTATATAAAAAAAAAATAATAAAAATAGATAAATGAATACTCGAGTTAACGATTCAAGTTTGTACACAATATTAGAGATAATAAATTTAAACAATTGCATTAAACTGTGATATAAATATGTTAAAAAAAATATTTAAAAAAAAAAAAATGTATTTATTTTTTATATTTGTATATAAAAATTATCGAGGAAACTAAAATTTAATTATCCACGTGTTTGGCTTTAAAGTCATTAAATTAAATTATTACAAATTTTTTTATTTTTAATATAATCATTAAATTAAAACCTTGGTTAAATAAATATCTATGTAATATTTATTTAGTTGAAATAATTTTTTTATTATTATTATTTATTGTGAATATATTTATTGAATTATGCGGAAACTAGAATTTTTTTTTATATTTATTTTTTATTGTGTAAGTAAAAATTTCAAGTATAAAAAGAAGCTTCAAGTCTTGAATCTACACAGTTGATTTCAACTTTATTTTGAATAGCTATTTAATTATTGAGCTGTTGATTAATTCAAAATGAAAATACGTAAGTTTATGCTCGATAATTTATATTTTTAAATAAAATATTAATTTTAATAATAAAACGTTTCAGCAACTATTATTTTATTTATTTTTGTGGCATTTTTTGAACTAATTTCTTATACCAATGCTCAACATATGGAAAAACTTTCAATAAAGGTAATTTATCTAATAAAAATAATTTAAAAAAAATAAATAAATAAAATATTTTCTTGTATAATTAATAATATTTAAAGATAATTTTTTTAAAATTATTATTTATAATTTCAGCCTAATAAAGAGGCAAAATGCGAACACAATGTACCAAGTGAGTTTATAAATTTTTTTTTAAATTAAAAAAAATTATTTTTACATCTATTAATTATAGTGTTTAATTATTATGTTTTTTATTTCAGAAAATTTTGTAAATCGTCTTTTATTTCTTTATAGAAATGGTATATCTAAAATTGTATGTTCAGAAAAAAGAGAAAATTTTTTAACAATTAAAATTGATGGTGATTCAATAGATAATTCATACTTAGATTTGAATGATAATTGTTTAGATAATAATATGTTTATTTTAAAAAATGAAGATGGAAAAATAAACAAAAGTAAAATTTTTTCAAAATTTAATTAAAAAGTTAATTTTTTTTTTTAAATTATTTTACTCGTTATTTTTTTGTAATAATATTTTTGATTGTTTATATTTTATTAGAAGTACTTGATGTGATAAATTATAACAATGATCGAGAATTAATTAAAATTAATCAAATAAAAAATATATTTGATAAAGCAGTATCAATTTCAACAGACTGGAAAGCAAAAAAAATATTTTCCATTCATAATGATGATAATGGAATATATTCAATAAAAGTTACATCTATTAGTGGAAGTAAAAAATTTAAAAAACAAAAAAATATTATTCATAATTTTAAAAATAATATACAAAAAATACAAGTTTATCCAAAAAAAAAGTAAGTAAATAAAATTAAATAAAAAAAATTTTAAAAATTAATTTATTTTATCTATTATTATTTATTTAATTATAACTTGCAGAAAAATATTTTTTTCAAATTCAACTCATCTTCATTACACTTCTTATGTACCCAATAGTCGTGTAAAATTATTATTTTCATCAAATTTAAATATTGAAAGTATAGATGATTTTGTCATTGATTATGAAACTGATAAATTGTACTGGATAGATAATTCATCTGGTGATTGTGCAATAAGTAAGTCCAGGTATTTATTTTATTTATCAATTAATATCAAAATTTTAAAAAAATTTAATTTATAATTTTTTAGATAGAGTTGATATAAAGTTTAATCGATCACTGAGACAAAAGGACATTGTTGAAATTGATACAATGGCAGGTCATTTTGGAAGAAAATTAGCAGTTTTTAATAATAAACTTTATGCAATTATGATAAATTCTATTAGTCATGATGGAAGGTTGTTATTTAAATATTACTTATTATTTCATACAGTAATATATATAATTATTGTTATTTTTTTTTTTCAGTGCAAACTTGTATTATAAAAATGGCGATAAAAATTTTGTTAAATTAGCAAATATACCAGACAATGTTTTTATGAAATTTAACCTATTAAATTGTCCATTGGGTATATATATTTATTTAATTTAAACTTATCAACTGTAAAATTATTATAAATTTATTTTTAATTTTTATTTCAGCAACTTATGTTTCAATTGTTTAAACAAACTGATAAAAGACAATACGAGTTTTAATCTCTTGAATCAAAAAAAGAAAGAGTTAAAAATATTCATCAAGTCAATTAATTTGAAATAATAATAATTTTTAAATTGAAAATAAATAAATTTTATTATTCTATATCAAATTGATACAGTAAATAATTGTCAAAATAGAAAATTATATTTTAAAATAATTAATCAATATATAAATTTTTACTCGATAATTAAAAAATTATTTTTTAAATAATTATCAATGACAGTTAATTTCTAAAAATGATTTTAGAAAAATTTTTAAACATTTTAAATTTAAATATAATGACTGAAACAATGTAGACTAGTTTAATAGTTTTTGTATATATAATATACTGATTAAGAATTTTTGGCAAAGATTTACTAACTGTTGTCTCGCAAATTAATTTTATTTTATAAAAAATTTTTTTTCTATTTTTTATTTTTCAACTGTCACTGCATTTATGTAATTCAACGTAATTGCTTTGTTCTTGGATATTTTTATTTTTAGATATTTCATAAATTTTATCATGTGACTTTGAGGCTAAATTTAATCTATATATTTATATATTTTTTTTTTTTCTTTTTTGTTTAATATAATCAAAGAAGGAAATAAAATAAAAACTGATAGTGAAAGAATAAATAGATTTATCCATCAGATAAAATATAAAATAAAAAAAACGACAAGAAGGATTTGAGAAAAGTGAATCCCTTTTGTTTTTTTTTTTTTTTTTACTTTATTTTTCCAACACCTCTGTACTTTTTATTTTATTTTTTTATCTTCAGGTTTGAGGCAAACATGCTCAGAAGGATTATGAAGTTTTTCACCAGCCCAAGTAAAAGATTTAGGTACGGTTCTTTGAAGTGGAGTAAAATCTACAAAGTTTACACCTCTTGAAATTTTTGAATCCCTTATTCTATACACCCTTATTTTTTATAAATTTATAAAAAAAAAAAACAAAACAAAACATAATTTTTTTTTCAACATCAGTTGTGCTTTCGTATAATAAATTAATTTTTTTTTTTTTTGTTAAGAAATTTTTTTTTGTTTTATCTATTATCTATTACCCTCTTATTAACTTATTATTTATTTTTTTTTTATTTCTATTTAGCCAAGATCAATTGTTACTCATCAAAAAAAAAAGGAGAGAAAAAAAAAAAAATCGGAGCTTAATTGTGTGTTTTATAAAAACCAGACTCTCAATCTTCCCTTCAAATTTCCTGTATATTTTTTTTTTATTTATTTTTTTTTCAAGCATGTATATTTTTTTTTTCACAAGGTTTTATCCGAAACGGGGATTAATATCCCTTAGATTTTACGTAAACGCACTAGTACGTGAAAAAAAAATAGCCTCTCTAGAAAATACAGCTTTTTCATGAGTCAAAAAAAAAAAAAATATATACGAAAGATGACTTGAGTAATTTTTTTTTTTATAAATATTTTTTTTCTTGTCACTTAACAAGGTAGAGAGTAATTTGTTGGTCAATATCAGATAACGTTCAAATACTTATTTCAACATTTAGAAAAAAATAAAAATAAATATACAAAAAAAAAAATATGAAAAAAAAACCAAGCTAAGAATTCTTGGATCGATTAATCGTACTAATCCATTTAAGCCAGATGGTAAAACTTTATTTTGTCACTGTTATGTATTTACTTGTTCGACATAAATTTGTATTAATAACTTGTTTAATATATTACATGTCAAATGTTGTGTAAACAATTTGTAATATAAATTTACTAAATAATGATCAAAATAAATATAAATTAAAAATAAATAAAAATATTTTTAAATTAAAAAAAAAAGCTCTTTTTTAAGACTTAAAAATTGTATTAATAAAGAAATATATGTATATATTTTTTATTAGTTTTAAATTAAAAAAAATATTTAAATTAATTTTTAATAATTAATAAACAAATTGAATCAGATAATAATTATTTAGCAACTCAAAATTATCAAACAACAACCCTTGTATTTTAATATTAATAAAAAAATTTGATTTTCTAATTTGTGATGATTAATGAAGTTTTGATTGTGTTTATACTTGTATATAGAAGGAATTTTCATTATACCTTGTACTAAAAAAAAAAAAAAAAAAAAAATATATAAATATATACACGAGTTATTAATTTGGTCTCATGGGTCTCACCGATATTCATTTAGTTTTCTCGATGGCAAAGGGGAATTCATGATGCATTCCCTACTGTGAAAAATAACAGAATTATTATTATATTTTTTAAATGAAAAATATTTTTTTAATGAAATAATCAATTTAATATCAAAAAAAAAATATATATCTACATTTATTAAAATATATTTGAATAAATTAAAAATTAATTTTTATATATTTCAATTATTAATGTAATATTAATTAATTATTTGACAATTTAAAATATAAATAATCATGAAAATAAATTAATTTTTTAATATATTATATATAATTTGAATGAATTTTATATGAAAATGTAATAATTAAGCTGAGCCAACAGTTTGAGTAAATATTGAATTAAAATGTAAACAGGTAAATTCAATGATAATGGATCTAGATTTGAAAATCATGTTATAGAATTTAATGAGACAAAAATAAAACAAAAAAAAAAGAGACAAATTAACAAATTTCATGTTTAAAATGTTTCAAATTTATTGCTTTTGTTTAAATTTATTTTTAAAACTGATCATCATAATCATCATCATCATCATGTGTTGGTATTTAAATTTTCTATTGTCTATACTTGAAATATAAATGAATGCAGTTTGTATATATATATTGTGCATTTTTTTTTTTTTTTTTTATTTTTTTATTTACATGGTGCACAAGTCCATGCAATTACATTAAATGTCTCATGTATGATATCCCGCGGGACGATGTATCATCACCATCAGAATATTTGGATACTAGCCAAATACAAAACAAATTTGTATATATTTTATTTTTATAAATTTTTATATTTATATATATATTCATGTGCCAGATTTTAATCTACAAAAAAATATCATTGTCAATACGCGTATCATTAAAATACAATTTTTTTGTTCATTCAATAATAAATTTTTTTTTTTAATAAAAAAACAAAAAAAAAAAAAAAAGAGATAATATAAAATTCAATTGGAGTATATTAATATAAATAAAAATATATATAAAATTTAATTTTAATTTATATTAAACAAATTTTAATTGTTAATTATATTGACATAATAAATAATAATAATGATTAATAAAATTATAATCAACATTGTCAGATGTATTTCAGAATATACATATTTTAGTTATTCAAAATTTGTATTTCCGATTTGTAATGTTCTGAATTATTAGTTATTCACGAATATGCAATTAATACAATGACTCGCGAGAGTGATAGTTTACAGGAAAATAATAACTGACCTATTTGAATTTTCAATAATGTTTCTACATCAAGTGATTTACAATTAATCATGTTAAAATTTACAATCGAAATTGTATTTTCTTATTTATTTAAACAAACAGTCCTTTTATTTTACCTAAACTTTGATTATTTTTATTTATTTAATCTCATATTGTTTCTCTTTTTATGAACCATCATTAACATCATCAACAACATCAACAACATCAACAACATCTAGTCGTTGTTTGTTGTCGTTATTTGTATATACTACCCCTATTTTTTTGATTCACACATGAGCCAACATGCAATTTTCTATATATATATATATTTAATATTTAATATTTATTTCTCTTTCTATTATTTCTATCTTAATTTATCGTGTTTCTCTACAAGCATATCCGCGACCATTTGCATGAACAATATAGTTTGCATTTTGTGGTCACTATTGCTAGATTTATGTATATTCACGTTGCTGACGCGTTCACCCATCCAAACAACCCTCTTTCCTATTTTATCATACCAGTTTACTATACAGCCTTTGATCATAAATAATATTCATAGATTATTTTTTAAAAATTTAAAAATATATATTATTATTTTTATTATCAAAATATATATATACAATGGTTTTTTCTTTTCATTTTTTTTCTCAATTATTATTATAACAACTGCGTGTAATAAATTTAAATTTTCAATCAATTTTTGTTATTATTTTTATTTGGAATCATCATTCAACCGGTTTACTTGAAATGTACAAATATTAGGGATGAAAAATTTGTGAATTTTTATTTCATCGAAAGTCAAAAATTAATTGTTGATTTCAATTATTAATTTTAAAAAATATGTAAAAAAAATTTGTAATAAATTTAAAAATAAATAATAAAATTGATATTTTTTTTTCAATATTAAATATTATTTCATAAACTACTCGATATGATAAAATATTTCTAGTATATCAATATAATTTTTATCTGAATAAAATCTACAAAAAAAAAAAATGGTAATTTCCTATTAAAATTGTATAAAAAATATGAAAATAAATTCTGATAAAAATCATAATTTTTGTAATATAATTATAAAAAAAATTAAAAATGTCTTCAGGGTTAAAATATTTAACAAGTCACGTGCACAAAATGTAACGATAAATGTTGGCATTGAGTTAATGTATGTGTATTATGTTATAATATATAAATTTTCATAACTACGATGAATGCATTTTGCGATTTGCATACGAGTATAGTTGCTCACAAGAGCATAATACTCAGAAATTGCCTACGATTGGCACAAGGGTACTTTTGTTATAATATATATCTCATCTCATCTCATCTCATCTCATCTCATAGTAAATATATAGTTAAAAATTTGACTATCTAAAATAATGACTAATAATTTCAAATATTTAAATTACCATTTACTTTTTCAATATGAAAAAAAAAAAATAAATATATTTTTTTTATTTAAAATTAAAAATATAAATTAATTTAATTAAAAAAATTTATATAATTAGCTAGCAATAATTTTTTCATAAAATTATAAAATAATTAAACAAAAAAATATATAATAATAATATTTCAAAATCAATCAAATAAAATTTATAAAATTTATAAATAACATATGAAATTTTAAATTTTAAATTGACAAAATTTAAATGCAGTAAAATAATTCAGACGTGATGGCACACTTTGTATATGCAAAATTGCAAGCATGCATAACGACTTGTACATAGACCATGTACATACTTAAAAAAAAAAAAAAAAAAAAAAAAAACTACCTACACCAATTTAAACATAAATACAGAGACAATTTAAAAACATTCACACTGACAAAATTTTATATACAAAATATATATATATATATGCCAAAAGTCGTGAATCACCCTCGTGATTGCAGTCGACATCTCGGCGTTTATTTGGCAGAGAAACCAAAGACAAAAAAAAAATAAAATAAAAGAGATAAAAAAGAGTATATAATTTGAAAAAAATAATAATAATAATAATAATAATAATAATAAAAATAATAACCCACATATAGAGGACGTCGACACGTGTGAAATTAATTGGACTGCAATTAAATTGTAAAAATAAAAAATAAAAAAAAAAGAAAAAGTAAAATATTTCTGATTCAGATGGTGAATACAAGTATATATATATATTTATTTATACAAGTAGAAATTTAATGGTACAAATTTAGGCTGTTTATAAATGTGCTTGTTAAAGTCAATTGATTTGTTAAAAATAAATATCGAGAGGCTGTAGGGATTTTGATGCTTAAAAAAAAATAATCAAGATACTGATAAACACACGTGTTGGCCAAGAAAACGACCGCGTGGTGAGTAAATAACAAATATACTCAAACAAATATATATACATGTGTGTATTTTTTATATACATACTATCTAAAATTGGGCCCATACCAGCTGGTTTACTTAAATTTTTAAATACCTCGTGTGGGACCAAATACGTCCCTTTAAATTTACTAAAAAAAAAAAAAAAAAAAAAAAAAAAAAAAATCTGACTATTTTTTTTTTCTATTTTTTTATTAATACCAATTTTATTTTACCCAAAAATTTAAAAATAAAAAAAAAATTCTAATTTTAATTTAATTTATAAAAATAGATGTAATCTTTTTTTATATTTATATTTTTATTTGTTGCATTTTATTATTTTAAAATTAAAAAATAAAAAAAAATAAATAAATGAATATTAAATATGTCAGCCATATTTGTTGTTGTTGTTGGTTTTTTTATTGTCAAATATTTTTTTAATTAAATAAATTTGTAATGATGTAATTAATATAATAAATTAATGTTATAAAAAAATTAAATTAATTAATAAAAACAACAACAACAACATCAATGGCATACTGTGATATATATAGGTATATTTTGATAGTTTTTTTTTTTTTTTTTTTGTTGGATTAATTTAATAATAAAATTGAGGGATTAAAATAAATTAAATAAAGTTTATAATTATTGAATAACTTACCAATATGATGATTGATGATTTTGAGTAAATTATTTTATGTTAAAATGTCATTAAAAATGTACATAAAAAACACGATAATAACACAAGGATTTACGCGCACGAAACGAACCACTTCGCGCACACCAGCATCAACAACTTCGCCATAACATTGAGAGAGAGACTGTATGGACCGCGACGCCGCCATTTTATATACACCTCCGCCAAAATAAAATAGCACCCTCAATTTTTTATCATTTTTTTTTTTTTTTTTTATTTTTTTTATATATCAAATTTTCCAAATAAATTAATACGATAATTTTTCAATTACTATTCATATCTTTTTGTTTTATTTATTTATTATTTTTTATTTTTTTTATTTTATTTTTTCATAAAAAAAAATTCACTTAATTAATAATTTTAATTTAGAAAAATTAATCAACAAAAAATATATAATCTAAAAAATATAATTATTTTAATTTTTATATTTATATTAATTAATTAATTAATTAATTTTATTAAATATTATTTTATTATTTTGTCATAAATTTATTAAGTTTTTACCTTTTTTTTTTTAATGTCGATTTTTTTTATTTAATTTTTAACTACTCACATATTATTTATATACTTTTATCACATTTAATACAAACATCACGAATAAATAATAATTAAATAAATAAACTATTAATTATAACAATTAAAATAATAATTTTTGCCAACAAGTCAACCGATTACTCTGAAAGAACGACACTGAATGACCACAATGTTATAAACATTATAAAAAAAAAAAAAAAAAAAAATGCCGATCGTCATTTGTTTTTATTTACGCGGGAAATTAATGAATAATTTGAATCGGTATTATTTTTTATTTTTTTAACAACCGCCATTTTGCTATTTACACTGCCATCTTTGGTTGAATTGTAAAACTAAAATAATCCACGCAGGCGCGCGCAAACTTTAAACCGGAAATGTCACACATATATAAAAAAAAAAATAAAAAGTAAATATCATCCAAAATGGCGAATAATATCATAGACGTAGAACATAAACATGATGACATTTCTTCATATGTAGGTAAGTAAAATATATATTTAAATAAACAACAATAAATAATATAATAATTTTAATTTTATTTAAATTTTTAAGTTAATTAAATAAACAAAATTAAAGAAACAAACGTTATACTGCATTTGGTGTAAATATATGTGATTTGGACATCCAGCTGTATGATAAAATTATATCATTGTCATATCAAAATTGACAATTAAATTTTTTGGAAATTAAATTAAACAAAAAAATGCCAAACGTCGGTGAATTCAATGAAGGTATTTAAATTATTTTTTATAATTATTAAAATAACAATTAATTTTGTAATTTTATTTTGTTTTTTTTTCTATTTTTTTTTTACATTTGTTTTTTTTGATAAAATTATGTATGTCATCATCAGCATATCATTAAGTATTTTTTTTTTATTTATAATTTTATGTTGAAATAATTATTGTCATCTGATTATTTAAGTTTATTCTTTTTTTTTTTGTTTTTTTGTTTTTTTGTTATTGACAATAAAAAAAAAACGTTAGTAATAAAAAATTCTAGATTTTTTAATGAATCATTTGATAGACAAAGAAAAAGATATGTCAATTTAACAAGTGTTGTTGTTATTGTTGATATTTTGTTGATAAAAAAAAACAAAATTCATTAATTTATTTTATTGTTGTTTTAATAATTTGATTTTTTATTAATTCAGAAACAACATGAGAAATGATGCATCGAAATAAATTAACATAAATTATTAAAAGAATTTTTTCCTATTATGTCAGTTAATAATGATAAAAAAAATTGTAATTCATTCTGTCAATGATGATGATGATGACGTTGTTTAAAAAGCATGGATATTTATTTTTATTTATATAAACGACAAGTGGCTCTCTCATAAAAAAATTTATTATAAAACATTAATAAATTGATAATTAAATTTATCAATTATTGTTCAATGAATTATTTAATTGACACTTGATATATTTTTTTTTACTATTTACTATTGGTTATAATTAATTATATATCTCAGGTATTTTATTTGATAAAAAACAATATTTTTTTAGTTGCATTGAAATGAATTTTATGGAATGCGCAGTATATTTACTTTGATCTCTTTTTTTTTTTTAATATTTTTAATAACTGCAATTTGTTTATTTTAATTATAACTTGGATCAATAAATTTTTCTAATTAAATATGAATTATTCAGTCAAATAAATTCATAGTCAATCAGTTTTTTTTTTTTATTACAAGCTTAAAATTAAATTTTTTTTTTTTTTGTAAATTTAAAGTCTAACAAAAACTAATATTAAAAATTTGAATTGTAAAAAAATACAAAAATTTAATCAACATAAATTACATAAATGATAAAAAAATAACTACAAGAAATAATAAAAAAAAAGAAAAGTTTTTTTTTTAAATATAAAAAGAACAAAAATTTTTTAGTAAGTAGATTTATTTTGAGAAATTTTTTTTGATTAGATTTATTCATCTGTTACAATTCTTCAGACTTTAACGATGTCACTCACATAACTTTAATAAAATTTGACATAAATATATATTTTTTCTTTCAATTTACAAACTTCACTTTTATTATTTTACATTTCAAGAAAAGAATTAAATTTTATCTTTTTCCAAGTACTTTTTGTATTGCCTTGAAGCAATTCATAAATTTATATTCAGTAAATTATTATTATAAAAAATATTCAAATATCAAAAATAGACTAAATTAATTAATTAAATTTATTATTTTTAACCATAAAAAATATATTTAGCTAATGAAGAAAAAAAAAAATACATGTAAATCAAGGTCAAATTGTTGAATATTATTTTGTTGCCAATTTAACATTCAGTAGCTGACAATTTAAAATTGAATGCCAAGTGTTTTCATTGGTGCTTAATTATGCACTACGTTGTGTTCACCTCATACTATCCGGACTTTAGTCTCGTTCTGGTTCTCAACTAGACACCAATCAAAAATTCTCACACTTGTATTTAAATCTATATATAAATACAACTAATTTGAATAATAAAAATAGTTATTTCAAGTGTTTTATTATTATGAAAATATAATTTAATTAAAAGAAAAATTATAATTAATAAAAAAATGAGTGAAAAACGTAATAAATTATACAGACACAGAGTACGTGATAATATTACTCGTGAAAATAAACATGAAAAACCAGTTGAACGTATATATCGTAATAATTTATCAAATGAATTTGGAATAGTTTCTCGTGGTCTGTTTAATATTATTATATTAATTTTCTATAAATAAATAATACTCATTATTTTTAATATTCATGATTATCTAATTTTATATTTTTCTTCAATACGTAATAATTATAAATGTAGATGAAAAATAATAATAATATGAATAATTTATTTTACTAAATAATTAGATGACTTGATTAATTTTTTATTTATTCATTTTTTAAAGCTACAACATCTCCAATGGCCTTGCTAGATGAGAATGTAAATCGTGTGCCAGAAAATAACAGATATCAAGAAATTGGTAAGTTTAAAAAAACATATAAAAAACAAAATTTTAAATACATTATATAATTTTTTTTAAATTTAATAATTATTTATTTTAAATAAAAATAATAAATTAATTTATTATTTAGTATGTTTATATTTTAATTTAATATATTACAGAACGTCCAGTTAGACGTGAAAGAATCGAAAATATATCATCAATGGATTCATTAAATGATAATACAACAGAGGACAAAGGACATCCAGTACAAGTTGTTTTAGCACATCCAAATCATACATTTGAACTTGACGAGAAAGCTTTATCAGATATTTTACTTCAAGATGATATTAAAGATCGAAGTGTTGTAGTTGTATCTGTTGCTGGCGCATTTAGAAAAGGAAAAAGTTTTTTGCTTGATTTTTTTTTACGTTATATGGACAGCAAGGTAATATTTTATTTTATTATTTTTTTTATTATTAATTTAATATTTAAAATTTTTAATATCAACAGTACATTGACAAAAAAACTGATGATTCATGGCTTGGTAGTGATGATGAACCATTGAGTGGTTTTTCATGGCGTGGTGGTTCAGAAAGAGAAACAACTGGTATATTAATGTGGTCAAAAGTATATCCAGCAACATTACCAAATGGTGAAAAAATAGCTGTTATATTAATGGATACACAAGGTGCATTTGATAGTCAATCAACAGTACGTGATTGTGCAACTATATTTGCATTAAGTACAATGTTATCATCAGTACAAATATTTAATTTATCATCAAATATACAAGAAGATGATTTACAACATTTACAATTATTTACTGAATATGGTAGACTTGCACTTGAAAAATCAGGAACAACACCATTTCAAAGATTACAATTTTTAGTTAGAGATTGGACATATCCATATGAAGCTGATTATGGTGCTGATGGTGGTTTTAAATTATTACAAAGACGTTTAGAAGTATCTGATATGCAACATCCAGAATTACAAAGTTTACGTAAACATATTAAATCATGTTTTTCTGATATATCATGTTTTTTAATGCCACATCCTGGTTTAAAAATTGCAACAAATCCAAAATTTGATGGTAGATTATCAGAAATTGAAAGTGATTTTAAAAAACAATTAAAAAAATTAATACCAACATTATTATCACCAGAAAATTTAGTTACTAAAAAAATTAATGGACAATCAGTAAAAGCTAAAGATTTACTTTCATATTTTAAATGTTATATTGAAATATATAAAGGTGATGAATTACCACAACCAAAAAGTATGCTTGAAGCAACTGCTGAAGCTAATAATTTATCAGCTGTTGCTGAAGCTAAAGATTTATATTTGCAACTAATGGAATGTGTTTGTGGTGGAACAAAACCATTTTTAGCAACAGCACATTTAGATTCAGAACATAAAAGATGTGTAGAAAAAGCTCTTCATCTATTTTCAATTAAACGAAAAATGGGAGGTGATGATTTCAGTGAAAGATATAAAGATAAATTAAGCAAGGTTTGTTTATTATATTTTAATTAATTATTTATTTTATATTAATTTTTATAAATTTAATTTAAGGATATGGAAGAATCATTTATTCAATTTAAAGCACATAATGAATCAAAAAATTTATTTAAAGCAGCACGTACACCTGCAGTATTTATTACAATTGCTATTTTAACATATTTATTATCTGCTATATTTGGAGTGGTTGGTATTTATTCAGTTGCTAATTTTTGTAATCTTACAATGGGAGTTGCACTCTTGACACTTGCTTTATGGGCATACATAAGGTAAATTAATTATTATTCAATAAAACTAATTATTAATCGTATTTAATAATAATAATTATTTTTTTTTATAATTTTTTATCAGATGGAGCGGTGAATTTACAGAAATTGGTACACAAATTGATACTCTGGCATATGTAATGTGGGACAATGTAAGTTATAATTATTTATTAAATAAATTTTTTTGATTGCCCATGTTAATTTAAGATTTTTATAATTCATTTTATTCATTATCTTTAACAAAAACAATAATATATTTTAAAACTATCATATAATACACAGTGTATTTGTTTATAAAAAAAAAACAAAAAAAAATAAGCCAGCTAATATGCTCTTTCTCTATTTTCGACAGGCCTGGCTATGCGCTCATCTAGCTCATAAAATACGTTACCTTGTCCTATCCTTTTTCATAACATTAGCAGCAATACCAACTTATACTATTTTATATACCCATTTTCGTAAACATGGTTACATATGATCCCACGCTTAATTTATATACTAAAATTTTATTATTTCATCATTATTTTTAACATTAATAATCGATGGTTCATTATAAAATTAAAAAAAAAAAAAAGAAATTAATACACTAAATAACATTAACAAATACACATACACTTGTATTATTTTTCATATTGTTTTTTTTTTTTTTTTATATATAAATTGACTTAATTTTAATTGTATAATTTTGTCCCTAAATAATCCCGAGTGCGTTTTGGAATCATCAATCAAGGTATGGTGATTTGTAAGTTTTCTGCAGCTTCCCATTGTCGTGATAAAAAAGAAAAATATAAAATAATTTATACTTACTGCTTTCAAAGCTAAATTTAACTTTGCTTTTATTTTTTTAATTTATCAAGTCTTTTGATTTTTAATATTTATTAATTTTTAAATTACAGATTGTGAAGCCAATTTATCGCCGATTTATGGAAAAATCAGTATCAGTTGCTGTTGCAACAATGAGTGATGGAAGGCCTAAACAATCGTAAAAAATATATTTTAAAAATATTTCTTTACAAATAAATCCACGATCCATTCCCTTTCTTTTTTTTTTTTTTTTTATTAACACTAAAAACATATAGATATATTTAACAAAAACAATAAATCTTGAACAATATTTAAATTCATATAAAACAACCTGACAAATTATTTTTTTTTTTACATGAGAATTTATTTTAATTACAGTATTTACAATTATTATCAACTGATAAATTAAAAATCGTTAATTAAAAAAATAAATAAATAAAAAATTAGAAAATTGTTATAGTTGACACATGAAAATGTTGTCCATAATTAGATAATTATTGTCATTAAAAATAATAACTCAAAATTTTTTATAAAACTTAAATATTAAATTAAAATGAAAAAAAAAAAAAAGATAAAAAACATTTTAAAACTACTCATTAATCGGGTTTATTATTCTAATTTTGTTCAGGATAAATTTTTTTTTTTTAAATCGCATTAAAATGTAAATATTTATATTAAAAAAAAAAAAAGAGAAAAGTGCGTTAATAAGTTTGTAATTTTATTAATTTTATTAATTTTATTTTCATCATTTGTGCCACATGTTTTTACAATTCAGGATATTTTAAATTAGTTTTTTTTTTATTTCATATTAATTTTTTATTATATTATTTTGTGTTTGCTATAAAGTTTATTATCCTGTGTATTGTTAAAAAAGAAATTACAAAAAACTAACTAGCGCATTTGCAATTATCTTTGTAAATTAAAACTGTTATGTGTTGTAAAAAATTATTACAAAATACAAATGCACTTGCTCATTTAAATAATCAATAATTTTATGATAATAATAATGAGTATATCTTGCCAGTGAAATTGTTAATGTAACACAGATATAATTGTAATCAGTTTGTTGATTGTGGTAAAAATGATTTTTTTTTTTTTTTTTAGTTGATATATATTTTAAAAAACTAAAATATTGTTAAAAAAAAATTGGCATAAATGTGCATTTTAATAATATTTTTTTTGATGCATATTTGTAGCATTTAAACAAAAAATATATCTGGAAATGAATAAATCATTTCGACTTTTTATTTAACAATATTGGCAACATCATTTCAAAATTATGTGCCATTTATTTATTATTTTTGTTAAATTTATCAACTGTTTTTTTTTTTTGCTCATCAAAAAACATTTCATAATAATTTTTAAGTTAATGAAAAATCAAATTTTTTTTTAAAAATAATATTATATACTTCACTGTTTTAATTTTTTTTTTATATAATAATTAAAAGATAAATGTGATTTTAAGTATATGATTTGTTATCTTGTAATAATGTCTCAACATATTTTAATAATAATATTAATTAAAATTGCAATAATCATCGCAGAAATATATAACAAACATATTTTTTATTTATCAGTATAAATAATGCAGCTGATACTTTTATTCATATAAAAAACTACTACTCTTATAATTATCATTTGAATGATTTTTTAACAAAAAATTTGTTGAGCATACAAGATGTAAAAATAAAATAAAATAAAATAGTAATAATATAATTGTGGTATAAGTTAAAAATGGGTAGAAAAAATGTATTTTTGTATTTATGCGATTGATTAATAAATAAATTCCAAAAACAAATAAAATTTTAAAAAATATTATTAAATATTTATTAAATTTTTTTTTTTATATAAATTATTAAATAAACATTTTTTTAATCATTTCAGTTGTTGTTTTTTCAGCTTGTTTCCATTTTTCTTGATAAATTAAAAGTTTAGTTTTAACAGCATTATTTGTTGGTTCAATATTATGAGCATTTTTAAAATCATCAAGTGCTTTTTCAATATTTTTAGTACCACCATAAGCACAACCTCTTCTGTACAATGCTTTAACATTATTTTTATCTCTCATCAATACTTTGTTACATAGTTCAATTGTATTATCATAATTATTGTATTTTAATTGGCACATTGCCATATTGTTATACAAACTAATACGAAGATTATTAATTTTATTATTTAAATTATCATCAAGATCTAAATCTTGTATTGGTTCCATTGATATTATTAATTTAACAGCTTTTGAAAATTTATAAAATGCATCTTTTGTTCTTGATTTATTAACAAGTTCAACACCAATTTCTTTTTTTTTCAATGCTTTATCATATTTTTCTTGTGGTGTCCAATCCCATATGGGTTTAATGGGTTTATGTTCAGTAAGTGTTAGTTTAAATTTTAGTAAATTATTTTTTTGACATTGTTCTTGATCAGGTAAAGCTGGAAGTACAATTTTAACAAAAGCAACTTCATTTTCTCCCATCCACTTGATTGCTCTTTCAATTTGTCTATCCAATTCTGATATTGATTCATCAATTGTCCATTGAACTGTTTTATTACCAGTTAATATTTCAGAATGATATTCTTGCAAGTTAATATCCTGGGGAATTGTTTCAACATCTTCAATGAGCAAACAACATACTGAACCATCTTGAGGCTTGTTGCTGATTTTACCATGTTTAATGACAGTTTTTTCAACTGATTTATCAAATGATACATAGTTGGTCTTCATTTTATAATTATCTGGAAAATAAAATTGCATTATTAATTAATTTAATAAATATTATTGTTATGATAGATCATCAAATTTATATATTTTATTCAACATACATGATTTCAAGATGTTGAATTATCTTGGTGATTAAAAATTTTGTGGGTTTAAATAATTAATTGCACTTTTTTTTTTATTGAAATGAAAATTTATTTTAAATTCAATTGTTTTAGTATTTTTTTAATAACAACAATTATTATTGATACATTTTTATTTAGTGTTGATAAAAAAAAAAAAAAAAAAAAAATTAAGGCGAGTTTATAATTTTGACGCCATATTTGTTTTAAGGCGAAATCTCACAACAACGACTTGATTTGAAAAATAAAAAAAAAAACATTTTTTTTTCATCCCTTAAATTATTATAAGTAGATAAAATTATTTAAATTATTATAAATAAATATTTTAATAAATAAAAAAATATATATAATAATTTTTTAAATTAAATTTTTTTTATAAAATTTTTATTTTTTTTCTTCAATTTTTGATGACTTATCAAATTGGCAAGATGATTTTAATTCTGGTGTTTTTGTTATCTCTGATTCAGCTCTAAAATTAAAAATAAAATTATCAATCTAAATATAGAATTTAGATAATAAATAAAATAAAATAATATAATAATTTACAAGTAAATTAATAATAATTAGTAATGAAATATTAACTTACCTTGACTCAACTTGAAGTGATTTAATAATTAATGGGGTCACTGGTCTTTTAATCGGCACTGGATCATAAGTGATTAAATGAGTATACACAGGTATCTGTAAAATTATATTATCAATAAATTATTAATTATAAATATTATTTATTTATAATAATTTACATTAAGCTTGATAAATTATCTAAAAATAAATATTTAAAATTTCAAATTAATTTTTGAAATATAAATGTTTAATTTAATATTTAAATAAATAAATAAATTTAATTTTTTTAAATAATTTATTCAAGTTTTAAATAGTATATTTACATATGTCAATGAGTCATCAAAAATTGATTCATCAATATTATCATTTTGAATTTTTTCAAATGAGTCTGATGATAATTTATGTTTTTCATTTTCCTTAGCTACCTCAGTATTCTCCATAACTCTCAAAAAATAATTTAAAATAAAAAAACTAATAATATTTCAATTTAATAAATAAATAAAATAAATTTGTTCTATTTTCAATTTCAAAATAACAACTAGCTTTTATACACACACAGAGTGTCGACGAACTCAACAACTATAAAATTTTATTACATCGATTAAACTTTCAACGATAATAATAACAATTTCTGTAAAAAAAATATTTATCAAAATAAGCCTCAATAAACACAAAAAAAAAAAAACTAGAATAATAATATATTTAAAAATAATATAAATATTAAAACAAAAATCATAATTAAAGTAGCAAGTAGTCAAGGTCAATATTGGTCAGACAAAAATTTTTTTATAACAAATTTGATTCTATTTCAAGTATATAGTCACTGCTGTATTCAATCAGACTGATTTTTTTTCAATTAAATTTAATAAATATTAAATAAAAATAAATTTTAAAAATATATGCATTTTTATTATAGGATACATATCGATGACAGTATCATGTGTTGATGTCAAGGCCGTTGTCCGAAGGGAGTCAACTACGTCATCATAAAAAATCGTCATGATAAAAGCAAAGATTAATTTTCTCCAATGCAATGTTGCTAAATTATTGAAATAAATATGTATACATTAAAAGCTCATGATTATAAAATGTCACAATATTATTGACATTGACAGTAAAAAGCTCTACAATAAAAAAATAAGAAAATAAATAAAGATAAATAAAAGCTAAAAGAAAAAATTAAATTAAATATTAAAAAATATAAAAATTATATAAAAAATATAAATTTATTTTTTTATTTTTGAGCTTTTATAATAATAATATATTTTAGTGTTTTTTAATAATGACCACATGAGTCCGCCACGAGTATATTGTTTCGCCCTCTAGTGACAAATAGTAACCAATAATATGAAACTTTGGTTTTATCGATTTTACAACCCTTCAATGTTTAAATAAAAAAAAAAAAAAAAAAAAAATATATACAACAAGCAGCCATATTACATTGAAAAATATATTTTCAAACTACACATGCGCAAATATATTATTTCCCTCTTCATTTGACCTCCTAGTGTGCAAGAGTTTTGTGGCCCGTTAAGAGAAGCCGCGACTGAATTTTACAATACGTTTTTATGACGTTGTGCTTTTATTAATAAAATAATGTATAAATTATAATTAATAATAATTTAATATATAATATTAATAAAATAGTATTTTTTTTTTTTTTTTAATTTAAATTAATAATTTATAATTATAATTATTTTTAATTATAAAAATTTTACCGCACAGAAAAGCTGCGTCTTCGTGACGTTTGTGTTACGGGGTCGCGGGTGAATTTTTTTTTTTGACATAAAAAAAATTGAAATCTTTTTTTTTTCTGTGAATAAAATAAATATTTAAAAAGCAGACATATTAAAATTAATTAATTAGTGTTCAACAAAAATAATACGTAAGTACAAGTGATGAAAAAAAAAAAAAAATGTAATTTTCATTAAAGTGAAGTATTTTTGTGTTATTATTATTTTATTTACGTCATTGGTTAATTTTTATATAAAAAAAAATAAAAATTTAGTGAAAAATAAATTCAAATAAAATTGTGAATTTATATATATAAATAAAATTATATTTTCATTTTTATTTGAGGGTGGTGGTGTGATATGTGTGATGATATTTATTTTTTTAAAATTTATTTTAACACTGGGTGGGTTGCCTGACCAATCGATCCTTTTTACCCACCGCAACTTCAACCTGCCGCACACATTTTATCGATTCATTGTTTCCCTATATATTTTATTTTTATTTTTTTTATTTTATTTTAATATATATTTTAACATTCTCGGATAAATGATTTTATCTAACCCTAATTCTCTAGAGTTTTCCTTAATTATTGATCTCTTTAAGATTATATTTATTTCGGGTTAATTAATCACCCTCAAAGTTACATTTTTTTATTTTAACTTTAATGAAAAATCATATCACTAAAGTATGTAATATTATTTTTATTTTTCTTAATGGATTATGTCAGTTAAATTGAGTTATTGATTTCATTTTTATTATTATTTTTTTTGTTAATATCGAAAAAAATTCCAGGGCATTTCCTGATTTATGCCAATTAGATTGTAACTTTTTGTATTTTTTTTGATTTTTTACTTTTCTCACTTGACAGCACCCAACCTACCCTCTTTTAACAACCCTCTTTATTCTTTTCAACTGCATCTCAACCACAATTCTTTTCATCCAACTTGGTATATATAAAAAAAAAAAAAAAATAAAGAAAACTTAAATTCAATTGAGATAAATATATAAATTTATTTTTGTATTGTTCAAAAAAAAAAGAAGATTTTTCTTGTCTTTTTTTTTTTTGTTTTTATTTTTTTGTATAGATATTTTAATTTTATATGTCTGAGAATCAAGTTGAGGGTTGTGATGGAATTTACAAAGGGGATGTCAATGGATATAAGTCTTTAAATTATTTTTATTATTATTATTATTTTATGTGTTTACGGAGGGTTGTATGTTGAATGCGTATATATTATTGATATTTTTATATTTTTTTTTTTTTTTCAAGTATTATTATTATTATTATTATTATTATTTCTTGGCCATTTTTATAAGAAAATATTTCGATCGTGTGATATTCAGTGGGTCGTGTCAAGGAGAGGGAGGATCAAAAAGGAATTTCATTGACGATTCTTGGCAAACATCATTGGTTATAAGGGTAAAAAATTATTATGGGAGGGTTGAATTGCCGACGGCAAGTGATCTAGGCCAGTCAATAGTCAAACAAATATCATAAAATTATTATTTAAAAAAAAAAATGTATAAAAATGATGGAAAAATTTAAAATAAAATAAATAAAATAATTTGTAATTTGTTTTTTTAATTTTAATAAAATACGAAAATTAATTGCAATTTTATTATGAAATTAAGGGATGAAAATAATTTAAGGATATATTTTCACTATTTTTAATCCATATTTTTAATTAAATAATTAAACAAATATTTAATTTTAAATAAAAAAAAATTGATGAATTATTTTGTGGTTTATTATTGTTTTGAATTGTAGATAAATTGTTTATTTAAATTTACCTCATAACAAGATAATACGTAAAATATATTGACCGTATAATTATTTTAATTAAAATAAAAAAAAAATTAAAAAAAAATTTGATAAACACTTGATTGTGTTGAATTTACTGTATCAGTTATTTTGATGCGTGACAAATTAACAGAATGAAACTGCGCATTTAATCTTACTGTACATAAACATAAATTATACATATTTTTATTTTTTATTAAATTTAAATTTTTATTTTAATTATAATTCTCTTTATTTATTAAATTTTTTATTGATAATATTTTGAATATAATTTAGCAAATTTTATTAATTGAATGACACACGTAATATCAAATTTATCTTGGATTTTTTTTTGTATAATTATTTGAATTTTTATTATTATTTTTTGTATAGAAAAATAGTGATAATAGAGAGGGAGTAAAATAGCCGAGGTTAAAATGTATCTGAGCAAAGCGTCGTTATCGATTTATGTACAGTATACACGTCACATTGTGTATATAAAGTTACGATGGTTAAATGATGATAAGAATGAAAATCGTAATAACATACAGTGCCAATGGCCAGATCTGCAAAGCTAAGATACAAAATACAAATTTAATTTTAATAAAACTAATCAATACTTAACAAAACTTTATATACAATTGCATTTGTTACTATAAATATAAAACCATAGACTTTACCTTTTTTATTATTTAATAATAAATAAAAAATAGACAAAAAAAAATTGTCGTAAAAATAAATAATCAATACAGTTAAATCATAAATCAAAATATATTTTTTTTGGTATTTTTTTTTCTTATCTTATTGATGGAAATTAAATCAGCAAATATATTCTTTGTATTATGAGTTTAAAAAAAAACCAACCCCATAAAAAAAAAGTCAATTTGTAAGATAAAAAAATATCAAAGCTTTTTGTTTTTATTGAATTTAGAATAAATGAAAAAATTTATTTATTTATATAATTTTTAAGACACTACATAAAAACTTTTTAAAATTATAATTAATGAAAAATAAAATAATTTGTTGTTTAGAGCAAATAGTTTTAAGCAAAGAACAAGAAATTGTTGTTTTCGTTACTTGTTTTTTATCAGAAAATATTTGCTCTAAACGATGAATTGAACAAGCCAATTCCTTCAAAATTTCATACAATTCCAGTGAATAATTATTTAAAAAATTCGTTTTTGATGGATTTAACAAATAAATCTGAATTGAACTCAAAATATCGTATACAGATAAACTCTAGAGTTTGCTTTTTCAACCAAAAGACCACTTGATGATACTAAACCACCAAATTATCATTCATATAAATACAATTTTTTCTATATTGTTTTTTATTTTATTAATCGACAGTAAAAATTACATTTTATTTATTTTCTGAATTAAAAAAAATATAATTAATCAAAATTTATAATTTTACTATTTTATTTTATCATAAATTTATTAAAATATTGTGAGTTATTTATTTTATTTTTGAATTATGCAAGTTATATGATATTTATAATAATTAAAATTTAAAAAAAATATATATTATCATAGCTTAGGGCAAATACTTTTTAGCAAAGAACAAGAAAGTGTTGTTCTTCACTTGTTCTTTGCCAGAAAGTATTTGCTCTGAGTCACAAATTTGCTCTGAACCTCCTGAAATAATTTAATCTCAACTAGATATTGAACTCAAGAATACTTCGGCAAAAATTATCATTTGTCTTCTTAGCTACTAGATCATCTCATACTGATATATGAAACTATTATCCTTAAAAATTTATTTATTTCTTTATTTTTAATAATAATATATCAAAAATTAATTTTAATTTAACATAATATCTCATTTTTTTTTATTTAATAATATTTATTTTGTTTATTTTTTTTTTACATTAAATTTATTTATTTATTTTAAATTTAATAATTCAAGTTAATAATTTTTTGAGTTATAAATTTGTATGTCAATGGGTGTTTCACTCAAATTTAAAATCTGAATTTTTCAACATCAATCTAAAAATGATTTTTTCTTTTTTTTTTTTTTCAGTATATTTTTCAATATTAAACTCAACTTCAACGACAGATTACTATTTAAAAAATTCATATGTACACGTCTCGTTATATTTTTTATATACTATATTTTAAAGAAAAAAAAAATTCTTTTTTTTAAGAATTTTGACCTCATTGAGTCACTTCCTCCATCATCATAAATATATTATATAAAAAAATGAAAATTATTTAGAAAAAAAATAATAAAGCAGCTCTAGTTTTCATTATAAATAAATAAAAAATTTTCAATTCAATCAGATTATTTATTTTTTATTTTTAATATTTATTTACTCAATAATTCATCAAATAAATTATTTATTTATTTAAATTTTCAATTAATTTATTTTTTTTTATTAAATTGTTTGTTTATATATTTATTAATTTAAAAGTTTATTTATCAAATAATTAATTTTTTTAATTAACATCAATTTGCAAAGATTAAGAGGTCAAAAATAAAATTACAAAGAGAATAATTTATCAGTGAAATATAATGCTTCACCTACGTAAAAATCAAGGACATGGTTAGGGGTCGTTGAAGGACATTAAACATCGTCATCAACACCATAATCTAATCCTCTTAAAATCAAATTTAATCTTTTATATTTGTCACTTTATCCTTTTTTATTATTTATTTTTTTACAAAGTATATATCAATTTATATTCATGTCTTTATGCAGAATCAATTTATCCCAGTTTTATCCTCATTTTATATCAAAAAAATATACTGATTTACTTTTTTTTATCAATATTTTGATAATTTAAAAAATTGGGATTTTATTTATTTATTTTATCATAATTTGTCTGACCAAAATAAGTTATTTCTGCTTGAAAAAATATAACAGATAAAGGTAAAATTGTAACTAAAATTTTTAAGTAGAACAAATTTATTTTCGTCAGACAAATTTATGTCAATTTAAAAAATAATTAAAATATAATTTGTAAAAATAATGTTGAACTTTAAATATCAAAAGTGAGTAAAATATAATTTTATTTTTAATTTTTAACGAGTTTTTTTTTTTTTTAATATTTAACAACATAATATTTACAAAGTTTGTTGATACTAAAATTTTAAACTTCAAATTCAGTAATGAGCAACTTATGAATTTATATAAAAAAAAAAATACAAAATCAGCTGTGATAAACACAAATGGGTGCGGTTATCATTGAATCGTGGTGTCAGAAATGTCAAATGTCGAGAATATGTATTAAGAGCCAATCAAAATCAACCATATAACATGAAAATTAACATTCTTATTATTGATTTTTTTAAATAATTAACATGCCCTAAAAATTATATTACAAATGCCAATGACTTTTAAATTAAATATCTCAAAAAAATAATAATAATAATCAACTTAATATTTTTCTCATTTCCAGTATTGATTTTTATTTGTAAATTTTTTTTCTTTGTGATGATAATTTTATTTCAATACAGTTATAAATATAATAACGTCACTTGAAAAATAAAATACAACATTTTTTAAAATATATATATTATTTTAAATTTTATTTTATTTTTTTATCTTTACTTCAGTTGAACTCTTTGTGTTCGTTAACTATGGACATGACTTATTGAAAACGTGCTTGAGTTAAAATTTCATGTGAAAGTTAAATTATTATTTGTATCTCATTTTATTTATTCATCATTTTTTTATTTTCTATTTTTATTTTACAAACAATATTGTATTTTAATATTATTTTTTAATCTACGCAAATGCATGACGTTTACTTGATCATTACGTCAATAAACATGAGAGCATTCATGTATTTAATATGACATATTTATAAGGAAGTTTAATTATAAAATATTCATTGATAAAAAAATATCATTTGATAGATAATACATTACAAAGTGGCATGTCTATTTTTTCATTTAATTATTCATTTATCTATTTATTAAAAAAATTTATTAAATTGTTTACTTAAATACTCATTTATTTATTAGATTATTCAATTGTTTAACTAATTATTTAAACAAAAATATATAAGTCTAAAATTATTTACAATTGTTAAATTATTTAAATAAAATAAAGATTTTTTTTTAAATTTATAGGTCATTTTATTTTATATTTTTTTTTTTATAAAACTTTACACGTTAAAATATAATTTTTCATATTTTATGTAATATATAATATAAAAAACAAATCCTGACCTTTTTTTTAAGTTTTTGAATAATGTCATAAAATATTCTATGTATATTTGTATAAATTTATATAAATTATAGTCGGTTGGTTGAACTTAATCATAATTGATTGACTGTTTTAAAAGTCAATGGGCTAATGTTCGTGTTTAGAAGAAATTTATATTAGAAAATTTATCCTAGTTATAATATTTCAGTAATTTATTTATCAATTCACAAAAAATAAAATAAATAATTAAAAAAAAAAACATATGATAATTTTAAAATTTATTTAAATAATTAAATTGTTTAAATATAAATTTTTAATTTTATTTAATTTGTTTATATTTTAAATAAACTAAAAAATATATTAAATTTTTGTTTATATTTTATTCATAATCCGATTACAAAATGGAGAGAAAAAAAAATGTCTTGAAAGTAGTTCAAGGTGTCTTATAAAATTAATAATAATATATAAAATTAAATTTCAAAGTCATTGAAATAATAATTATAACAAAAATAAATATAATTTATGTTTAAATAATGATATTAAAATAAATGTGTTAATAATTAAATAACAATACATTTATATATAAACTTTTATTATTTTTTATCAGTCAATTCAATGAATGTCCAAGTTACGAGTTGGTGTTTGATAAAAGTAAAAAAATAATATACTTTTAAATAAAATAAGTAAAAAAAAATATATATATATATAAAAAAGAAGTAATACATGTGCTCTTTGTTGATTTTATTAGACAATTTCTCTTTGTGTTTAACATCAACTTTTAAAGTGCACTATACAACTTAATTATTATAGAAATCTTATTTTTTTATTTCTTTTTTTTTATATATATAATCTTGAAAAAAAAACTTTAAATTCAATTATTTGTAATTGCATCTGTTTTGATAAAAGATAAAGAGTATAGTTTTATGATAAAAAATTGTCAGTAAAATTTTTACAATTATTTAATTTTTTCAAAGAAAAACAAAATTGAAAAAGAATTTTTTTGTAAAAAAGTTATATATTTATCTAATTTATATAGATTATTAAATTTAATTTAAAATATTTTAGATAATGCCAGCGGTTAAAAGGGAAGCACCAAGTGCATCAAGTGCACCAAGTGCACCAGTTGTACCAGTTGCACCAAGTGTACCAGCTGAAAGTTTGACATCAGGTGTTGCTCCACCAACGAGTGTTCCAAAAAATGTTGTTTTATCAAGTTCAACACAAAAAATATTATCAACCAGTGAAGATATTACTTCTGGTAAATTTAAACAATTTAATTTTATTTAAAATAATATAAATTCCATCAAAATAATTATCATTTGTATTGTTTTTTAATTTTTTTTACATAGATTATTCATCAGAGAGTCCAGCATCAACAACAGCAAAATCAGCATTAAAAAAAGTTGAAAGAATACCAGCAGTTGCTGTGGATTTTGTTAAAGACAAATCAGGTTTACCAGATTGGGCATCAGTTACAATAGTCATAGGTAAAATAGATAATTTTTCAGCAATCTGCATAATATGTTTTTATTTTTTTAAATAAATAATATAATCTTTTTATATATATATTTTTTTTTTTTGATTATATCTAGTGATTGTTCTAATAATATTTGGAATATGTGGCTTTTGTGTAAGAAGATGTTTCCGAAAACGTCGTTCGAAGGATGGAAAAAAAGGTATCAAAGGTGTCGATTTAAAAGGTGTACAACTACTTGGTGGAACATATAAGGACAAGGTTTAGATATTTTTTTTTCAATTATATTAGATAATAGATAAATTTAATATTATTTTTCCCTCTCGTGGAAACTCTTTACAAACCAACAGGTACAGCCGGATATGGAAGAATTAACTGATAATGCTGAAGAACCAGATGAAGCTGAAAGTAAACAGAGCGAAGTCAAACTTGGAAAACTTCAATACAAGGTAGCAAAATTGCCAACAATTTTATTGATAATATAATTTAATTAATTTTATTATCAAGTATCATTTTAATTAATATGAAATGTTGTTGTTGTTGTTGTTTTTTTTTTTAATTTAATTATCAAATTGTTGTTAAATAAATTAATTGTAATTTTTTTTTAAGCTTGAATATGACTTCAATTCAAATAGTTTGGCAGTTACTGTTATTAAAGCTGAAGAATTACCAGCTCTTGATATGGGTGGTACATCTGATCCGTATGTTAAAGTTTATCTTTTACCAGATAAAAAAAAGAAATTTGAAACAAAAGTACATAGAAAAACCCTCAATCCAGAATTTAATGAGACATTTACATTCAAGGTAATTTTTAATTTATATATTTAAATATTATCAATATAAATTTTCAAGTCAAAAATCAAAATTTAAATAGTCAATTATTGAAAGAAATAATTACAAATTTATGAATTTTTAAATGAAATTATTTATTTATTTATCACAACTTTTGAAGCATTTAATAATAGTCATTGAATCTTCATGTTGATAATTGACTTTGTTGATTATATTTTAGCATGTTTGGAGAATAATTAAAAATAGTATTTATTAAAATTCATTGAAATAAAAATTTGTTTGTCGTTTAGAGCAAATACATTTTAGCCAAGAACAAGAAAGTGTTGGTTCTTAACTTGTTCTTGGCCAGAAAATAATTATTTTTTTAAAATGATAAATTTCAAATTAATATTTAAATTTCCAGGGAGTTCCATATGCTGATGCTATGAATAAAACATTAGTATTTGCAATATTTGATTTTGATAGATTTTCAAAACACGATCAAATTGGTGAAGTTAAAGTTCCACTTTGTCAAATTGATTTGGCACAAACAATTGAAGAATGGCGAGAATTACAAAGTGTTGAAGGTGAAGGTGGACAAGTAAGAATATAATTAATAATAAATTTAAAAATAACAAAAATAAATTAACAATATTGCAATATTCTATAACAAAATATTATTTTAAAAAACAAAATATATAAATTTAATTAAACATTTTTTTTTTTATTTACAAGGACAACAAACTTGGTGATATTTGTTTTTCACTTCGTTATGTACCAACAGCTGGAAAATTAACAGTTGTTATATTGGAAGCTAAAAATTTGAAAAAAATGGATGTTGGTGGTTTATCAGATCCATATGTTAAAATAGCATTAATGCAAAATGGAAAAAGACTCAAGAAGAAAAAGACATCAATCAAAAAATGTACCCTCAATCCATACTACAACGAATCGTTTACCTTTGAAGTTCCCTTCGAGCAAATACAGGTGAAATATAAATGAAAAAAAAAAAAAAAAAATTAATTTCATAAACACAAATACATTTCCCTTTTCGCTCTTAAGGGTGCGTCTAGGGAAAACATTCTTCTTGTGGTTTTGGGTTGATGTTTACTGTAATATCATATTAACAAAATTAATACTTGATCTGTTTAATTGTTTTCAACAATTTTTTGTATTTGTAAATGTAAATTGTTTTTATAATTTTTATACTGTTTTTTTTTTTTTTAAACAATGTATTTCAAATTGATGTGTATTTTTTTATTTTTTTATTTCCTTTACACAGATGTATCCAGGCTTGATCTGTTAAATGTGTAGTCTCTTGTTGGAGATTATATTAAATGTGGTATTTCATGTTGAAATTATAATGATTTATAGACAAAAAAATTAATTAATTATTAAAATTTTATTTAACAGAAAGTAAATTTGATGGTAACTGTAGTGGATTATGATCGTATTGGTACATCAGAACCAATTGGAAAAGTTGTACTTGGTTACAATGCGAGTGGTACTGAATTACGACATTGGTCAGACATGTTGGCATCACCAAGACGTCCAATTGCGCAATGGCATACGCTCAAGGATCCAGAAGATGGTGACAAAAAAGATTAAATATCTTCCTTATAAATTATAAATTTAAAAAAAAAAAAAACAAAAAAAGGTATGTCAACTTATATTTTATTCAATTTGATTTCAACAAAATATATGAAAAAATAGTTTTTTTTTTCTTTTGTTTCTTCAATTTTAGGAGTATATCGCAACGTTGATAAAATTATTTAAAAATTAATTAACAATAATACAAATTAAGTTGAAAAATTAATAAATAATTATAATGAAGATGATGGATACCTATATTTAAAAAAAAAATATGACAAAAATGCAGAATATTTAGTTGATATAAAACAGTTTTAAACAAAAAAATTAATAAAAAATCAGTAATTTAAATTTTAGAATATTATATATTAATATTATGTTCTGGTAAAATTTATATAACACTTCTTTCTGTAGAAAAAAAAAAAAAAAACAACAATAATTTATAGCAAAAAAATTAATAATAATTATTTAAAAAATAATAATTTATTTCGTCGTATTATTTTAATAATATTAAATTGAATAATTTAATTTATGTTTGATAAATTAGTTGACTGTTAAATTATTAAATTAAATATTGTATTGTTGTTTTTAATATATTTTTTTTTGTTTTGTTCTTTGAGATAAATATATATATATAATTATTGGAAGTACAGTGTTCTTGTTCAAGTCTTCGTACGCTACAATAAAATTAACAAAAATTATTAAAAAAATTTTTGAGTAATGTACAGATTATTTTCTGCAATAAGTCATCCTTTATAATATCTTTCTGTAGCTATATACTAAAATTGAGTTTAAATATTTAAAAATAATTTAGTAAATATTATTGAAAAAATCTTTAAAAAAAAAAATTTCAAAATAATTAAAATAATAAATACGGGCCTATTAACATGGATTGTAATTGTCGTTTAATTTCTGACCAATAATAATATAAAATAAAATTTAAAAAATTAAAATTATCTTGTTTTTTTTTTTTTATTTAAATAAACAAACGGAGAATGACATCAAAAAAAAAAAAATGTTTTACTTTTGTTTAATTGTGTTCGATGAAGGAATTGAATAATTGTACATACTCTTTGTTTTTTCACAAAATTAAAAAAAAATTCCAACTTGATAAATTAATAAATACAACAACAATAATATACATATTAAAATAAAAAATATTAAATCAATGTCTTGTAATTATTCTCCGTAAAAATATGTCAATATTGGTCAGTTAATAACGAAATTGTAAATACATTTCCTGTCAAACTAAATGAAAAATTGTTAAAATATTCGTTGATATTTATTACAAATAATTTCCCCGATTTCATAATAATTAAATTAAAAAAAAAAACATAAAACTCACAATAATTAATCGGCCTTTAAAAAATAACTTGAAAAGAAATATAATTTATTTGTAAAAAAAAAAATCGAAAAATAATAATTAACTTGGTCCGAAATAATTATCAACAAAATATAATTTTAAAAACCATAAAAATTAAAATATTAAAAAAAATTATAAAACGGACAATATTATATACAAAATATGCATGTGTTATATGAATTTAATTGTAAAAGAAAAAAAAAAACAAAAAAAAAAGTTTTTAAATATCATCATTGTTGTTTTTAAATGATAATGACTTGACAAACAAAAAAAATAAAATAAAATATTAATTAAAAAAAAATTATACATATATTAAATAAATATATAAACGTTCTCTGATTGCGTAGAATTTTATTGAAAGAAAAATCTAAATTGTCTATTTCGAATTGCATTGGCTCTTCTCATTCATATGTAAACATAAATATATAATAAAAAATAAATTCAGCTATATTATTTCTACTTAATTTTTAAATAATAATGGAATGAGAAGATGAGAAATAAAATTTAAAAAAAAAATTAAAAATACGAGAATGATTGGTTACGAATGACAATATGAATGTGAGAATAAATTCAGCACAGTAGAAAAATCATTTATAATTAATATTTAATAATAAAAATCCACCACTCAGTATCACTAATATTTAAGATTTAAAAAAATAAAAATAAAAACATAAATATATATATATTTAACTAAGTGAAAAGAGAGAAAATAAATTGGCGGGAAAAAATAAACGAGAGGAAAAATTTAAAATAAATCGTATCATCATTTTTTTTAATTTATTTTTTTTTGGTTCTATCGTTTTGTCGATTATATAAATAAATATTTTGGTCACAATATTTTGAGCTATAAATAATTAAAGATTAATAAAAAATAAATTTAAAACATGATTTTATCATTGAGTCATTAAAATTTTGTAAATCAATTCAAGATAAAATTAAATTGTCAAATGAATTTTTAATTTTTATTATTTTTACAATAATTATTTTTAATTTAACAAATATCTGATGTTTTACACAACTTGTTTTATTTTTTTTTTTTCATTATCAAGATGATTAATTGAAAGATAATTAATTTATAGTGACAAATTTATTTTGACCATGATATTTATTTTTTGTCAGGACCAATTAAATCGTAAATGACTTATAACTAGTCATTTTAAAATCACGTTAAATGCGGCATTGTACTTGTATTGATACATAAATTAATTAAAAAAATTAATATAATTTCAATTGTTATAAAAAAAAAAAAGACAGAGACGTCGGGGCAAGAATAAAATAAAAATGAAATCATAAATTCATAATTGCTTTCATATTTCCTTCCCAATCTCAACCCCAGCTTAAATAATATTATAATTTAAATACTTATTAATTAAATAAAATTATATCGCAAATATTTAATTTAATAAAAATCATAAATATCATAAAAATATTATATCAAAATGTATTTTTGCCTTTTTGATGAGGCATGTCCATCAAAACAAGAGTACCTCAGATTGTATAATAAAAAAAATTTTAAAATTTAAAAAAAAAATATATAAACACACTTAATGTGTATATAAAATATTATTATATAACTGTTGGGTACGTAAAGTGATGAAAAAAATAAGTAAATAATATTAACATCAAAAAAATAAATAAATAAAAATTATTCGTATCTGCACGCACGTACCTATACACGTATCTAGAGTGCCTTTCATTATTTTAGTCATTTATTTCGCAAATATACTTGACTTGTAACTATATTTAAAAAAAAAAAATATATTAAAAATAAAACCGACGTCCCTGTCTTCATAATAATACTAAAATATAAAATAAAAAATAAAATATCCAAATGAGATTAATTAAATATCAATTAGAAAAATTAGAATTGATAATATCAAAGTTACAAAATGATGTAATGAAAAAAAAATAACCACATAATTAATTGATGATATATAAATGATAAAAAAAATTAATAACACCATTTAAAAATTAATATTAAACAACCGCCCATTATCATTCTAATCATCATTATAAAATATCATAAAATATAAATTTAAATTATTCATAAATATAATAATAATATCGCCAATTTGTTTTATTTTTTTTTGTTTTTTTTTTAATTAAATTGTATAATTATTTTCATAGTTGACATTATTATAGATTCATCCTTTCATATATTTAATCATTAGGCACAAGATTTGTCGTTGATCGACGTGGACGAATATTAATGAAAAAAAAAATAATTAAAAATAAAAAAATATATGGTAAAATGAAGATTAAAATATCCGAAAAGTATATAAGTTGTGTTGT
This sequence comes from Lysiphlebus fabarum, assembly GCA_011426435.1. NCBI lineage: Eukaryota > Metazoa > Arthropoda > Insecta > Hymenoptera > Braconidae > Lysiphlebus > Lysiphlebus fabarum. Next base: position 125,756 of record WSYQ01000021.1, on the reverse strand, counting down.
AGTTATAGATAAAAAAATATAATAGTAAAATGTATGATTGTAATCTCGATAAATGAGTAAGGAAAAAAAAAAAAAAAACATAAAAACAAAAAACCAAAAAAAAAAAATAATTTATAATTTAAATGTGTGATAATTATTTATTTTTTATTTGCTTGAATAATTTATTAATTTATTTGTGTAATTAAAAAAAAATATTTCCAGAGGATACAGTGATATTTGAATTTATAAAAAACAAAAAAATAATAATATTTATTATTATTATTTTTTAATAGAAATTATAGATTATTTAGCCTAGTTTTTATCATCCAAGGCACCAATAATATTTCATCATGTTCAATGCACTTTGATGATTCATTCACAGTCATCCAAATAAAAAGTGCCTTACTGCATCCTCTGGAAATTTTTTTTTTTTTTTTTTTAAATATTTTATCATCATCATACTTCAAGCAATATACACATGCTCATTATTTATCATTCAAATTATTATTAAACATTAAAAAAAAAAAATAATAATAATAATGAATCGAGTTGATGCGAAAGTTATGTAAATAAAGAAAGGAAAAATAATAATTTAAAAATGAAAAACAACAATGAAATATTGATTATATAAAAAAAAAAAATTGATTATATAATTTTTATTAATTAAATTTTTTGTTTATTTATTTATTAATTTTTTGATTGTAATAATAATATAAAATAAGTTGTTCATAATATCAATGAATTAATTATTAATTTTTAAAAATGTGGTTACACACAAGTGTGAGATAAAAAATATTTAAAAAATAAAAATAAAAAAATGAAAAAATGTTTAATCATTACAAGTAGAATGTACGTTATTAATTGTATAAAAAAAAAAAAATATGAAAAATTATTATAAAAAAAAAATACAATTATTGAATATGTTTATTCATAGTTCTGTAATCTCTGGAATACCCTGCTGACACTGATTATTATTATTATTATTATTATCTAAATAAAAGGTGGAATTCAAAATTAATAATAATATTTGAAAAAAAAATAATAATAATAATTAAATAATGTGAGTTTGTAATTTTGAAATTTCTACCTTAAAAAACAAAAAACAAATTTAAAAAAAAAAAAATTATCCTGATGCACGATATCGAGATAACAATGTATAATCTTAATCTCGATGAAAAATAATTAATTAAATTTAATATAAAAAAATAAAAATTAATATTTAAATATAAAATTATAAAATGACCCGATGCCGCCAGCTTGCGAGATATAATTATAAATGAAAAATAAAAAAAAAAATTATTTAAAAATTTAAAAAAAAAAAATTAAAATAAATTGTAATCATTTCATTTTAATAATAAAAATGATAAGGATTAGTGCGACAATGTATTGTAAATCCATAGAAGTTATTATTATATCGTAATTATTATGTAATAAATATTGTTGTTAACATAAAAAATATAATTAATAATTAATATCTACTTATTTTTCTTTCCCATTTTTTTGATATATCATTTTGGATTTTTTTTGATTTATATTTTTAATTAATTGTAAACTATAAAAATCAATGTAAAATTATGTACAATATTATATTTTTTTTTTTATGATTTAAAAAATAGAAGCATTATTCAAGAATGATATTTATTAATTGTTTAAGTAAACTTAATACTGGCGGTAAGACGATTGCTTCTGTTTTTTCGGGACTCGATTTTTTTCTGGTAGTCCTCGGGCGTATGGTTTGTGTGCGTTTGTTGACAGATAAAAGACTCCTCGTGCTCTAAATTAAAAAAATAACAATCAATTAATTTTGATTGATAAATTTTTTTTTTTTTTCGAAATAAATATACATACGTATGTGGAGTATCCTCTCCCATTGGTATCCATTCGTGTGCTTCTGGGCTGCACCAACCTATCAGGTATGAGAACAGATTTGGACATGGTGCTGCCCAAAAACCGACTTTTGATGTTATCGATTCGATGTAATACGGTGTCACTTTTGTGTGATCGCAAGAAAGTGTCTCTGATAAATATCAATAAAATTATTATTATAAAAAAAAATAAATTAAAAATTAAAAATTAAAAATTAAATTAACTAACGTAGAATTGATGCTGTTGCACATCCTGGTTGACTTGATCCACCGTTTACATAAAAATCTGCATGTCCATTTGGTCCCCATTGACCCAATATTCCAGCTCCAGTATGGATCACATCGACAAAATTTGCATCTGTCTCGTCCAAATCCCTCGATCTGTTTCCATTCATATAGAAAAATATCGTTGGATCTAAACCTGTAATTGTAATCTACGTTACAACAACTCAGCATACAATGATTTATCAATAAATATGTTAAAAAAAATAATGAATTTTATATTATGATTATGATTAATTTACCTGTGATCCTTCCCAATTTGTCATCGGGTAGATAATTGGCAATTAGACCAGCAATATGAGCACCAACACTGTATCCCAATACATGAATATTTTCTATTTGTATTCCACGTGGATGATGTTTCAAATATTTCACTAACTGAGCAATACAACGTGAACAAAAATCCGGGCCCCATTGCATTTGTGATAGACATGGTTCACGTACCAATGTTCCGTAATCAACAATTATTATATTGTAATCACCACGTTTAAAAAATGCTGTTGATTAATATTTATTTTATTATTTATTTCAAAAATATTTATATTCAATTATTATTTTTTTAAACTTAAACAGTTGATGAAATAATATTTTCTTATTTATATGAGTTTATTGAGAAATATAATTAAAAATGATTGAAATTAATATGAAATATTTTTTGATTGTATAAATTTTTTTAAAAATTATAAGAATTTATTTATGATTATAATATTTTTTAATTGAAAAAATTATAGATAAATTAGTTGATAAAAATTAAAAAGTGAAAGTATGTTTTTTAAAATTTAATTTATGAATTTTTTTTTTTTTTTTTTTTAATAAAAGAAAAACAAGATATTTTGATGAGTCACAATGAAAATTATATCAACTTCCATAAAATAAATCGTGAGATATAGTAATATAAATATAATGAAGAATTTAAAATTAAATTACAGTATTTAGCAAAAAAAAAAATTATAGTCATACTGCACTCTCACTTGCTTCCGGTCAATGCCCGTTTATGTGCATTCTTTTTTAATTTAAAAATAAAATAAAAATCATTTTACCTTTCACACATAATTTCCGTAACAATAATTAAAAAATAAAATAAATAAATTTATAATTAATATTAATTATTTACCATTCCTTAAATCAGTACTTGGTGCTAAATTTCTGCCTCCTCCAAAACCATGAATTATTATTTTTGTTTGATGTGAATTATTAAAAGTTGTATAATCAAGTGAACGATAATTTTTAACATCAATTAATGCTGGTTTTTTTTGTGTTGTTCTGTAATAAATAAAATGACAAAATAAATAATTTTTTTAATAAATTTATTTAACAGATTTTCTATTTTTTTCTTAGCTACATCTTCAATACAATTTTTCTATTTTATAATAAATAAATTGTATTAAAAATTATTACTAATCATCAATTTATTACTATAAATTAACAAGAAAATATATTATTTTTAATTTAAATTACAAATTATTTTGTAATTTTAAAAATGTTTTAATTAAATTCAGTCTTGTTAATAATTTAAAATTAAAATAAATATTTTTGATTTATAATAACGATAACGCTTCAGTCAATCAAAAAAAATGGATTATATAATATTTATTATTGAACGATATAAATTTTGAATAAATTATTATTGTTGTTGTTTATTTTTAAAAGGTGAAACTTATATATTTTTATTTTTATAAACTTTGATTCTATATCATCTGACGCAAGTGTCTGTGAAATTGTTAAATATTACATGTGTATTAGTGGATATATATTTATGTGTAAATTATATTTTTATATTTTATTTATTTTATTGATGGAGAAAGGTAAGTTGGTTGTGGTTTAATCGAGGCCACTTTCAGTTACCAACAATCATGGTCGTGATCTTGAAATTGAAAGTTTTCTATAACTTATTCACAATTGAGACAGGTCTTTTATTTATATGTACCAGTAAAAATATATTAATTTTAATTGACATCACTTTTTTAATATAAAAATAAAAAATTTTTTTTTAAATGTTAACAAGATTGACAGTTTATAATAATTTACCTTGTGTATAGATAAAATTCAATTTGTGGATGAGGACAGGTATAAGGTGGCCTTGCACACGAAGAGCTGTTAAAAAGATCCTTGAGTGTTTTATTCTGGGCCTTCACTTCAACTAGAAAAATCAAAAAATAATAATAAATATATTTAAATTATTAAGAAATAAAAATTTTGCAAATAAAAATATATAAAAAATATAAAAAATATATATAAAATGAGGACGAAGTTAAAGTGAAAGGATAATTGAAAAAATACACATAAATAATTGTTTGTTATAAAACGATAACGATATGATGTTTTGACATTGACAAGTTTATAAAAAAAAAAAAAAAAAAAAAAACAAGTTGTAATAAAGATTGAGGCAAAGGCCGAGTTTATTGGTGTCGAATTAATATTCAAATGTAAATTGATCAAGTAATTAATTAATAAATAAAAAGTGTAAATTTGTAAAATTTAAAATGAATTTTAATTTAAAAAAACAAAATTATAAAAAAATATAAAAATTAAATTAATATTAAAAATAATTAATTTACTTACATGTTAAATAAAAAAAAAATAAACAAATAATTAATTTTTTTATTAAATCACTGATCGCCATGTCAGGCATTCGTTAATTTCATGATATAACATCGGAGGTGCAACACTAACTGCAGTAAATATTTAAAAAAAAAAATTATATATACTTTGATTGTTCAAGTTAAATTAAATGATTTTTTAAATAATAAAAATAATTTAAGTAAAAGTAATTTACAGTTTAATATGTACAATTTGCAAATGGCAAAATGTTTTAATAAAAATTTAGAAAGTATATGTATTTATATGAACAACAACTGTAGTAAAATCACGAAGAGCAACAACAAAAACAACGCTTCCTCTTTCACGGTCCAGCCGTGTATGTGCTCCAACTCGTTGATACATGCGTGAAAAGTACAAACACGCCGGTTTTTTTTTTTATTGGGGATTTAAAAAAAATATTTATTTATTTAATTTATTTTGTCATTCATTTGTTGTATATGGATTTTATAATATATATATTAATTTATTTCTGACCTAGACAATTTTTTTTTTCATATATGTATTTTAATCAACTCTTGAAGTTGTTAAACTATTCAATGACCCACTTTAACTAGTTTTTAATAAAATTGTTGATAATTAAAAAAAAAGAATTGTCAATATTTCAATTTGTAAATATATAGGCAAATTTGACCTTAATCGAAAATAAGAAATTTTTTTTTGAGAGTGTTATGTGACTTGAAAGAGAATATTATCCAAAAATTATTCAACAAAATTTATATCACATATTTTTTCTCAAATAAAACTTGAAATTTTATTTGAAAAATTAATAGTTTATTTAATAGAAATATTAATTTTTTTTTATTTAAATATATAATAACAAAAAAATATGTTTTTATTCAATTTTAAATTTTATTTTTTTTAATATACAATTGTTTATTCCCAACCCTTAAACATTACATGACAAAAAAAAAATTATAAAAAGTGTATATAATTATTAAAGTTATTTCAAATAAAAATGAAATCGAAAAATATGAAATTTATAATATCAAATTACAAAGTTAATTATATATTGATTGACACAAAAAAAAAATGAAAATAAAATAATAAAAGGGGTGATTTATTTGATTATACAACAACAATAACAACAAGTTATATGTTATGCATGACAAATAAACAAAAGCATTCCATAATAAAATAATGTCATTATGATGGTGAAATGTACTTTTTTATTTTTCAATTACATATTAAATAATAAATGATGATAAAATTAAAAATTGTCATAAATTTATTTAAACATATTGCGTGTCTTAGGTCCAGTTGATAGCATGTACCAACATAATCATTAATTAAAAAGTAAAAAAAAAAAATTAAAAATTAAATATACATAATTTTATACTAGGCCATGGTATTTTTTTTTTTTTTTTTAAATTATTATTATGAATTTTCTCTTGATTAATTCGCGTAATAATTACAGCAACATTGAGGACGAGCAACAAGCCAAAGTTCGAATTTCATATAAAATATTTATAAATAAAATAATGAATGAAAATTTATATAAATATTTATAAATAATATTAACATTATTAAATTTTTTTTATTATTTATTTTTTTTTTATCTTTAAATGAAATAATAAAAATAGAGTTAATAAAATTATGTAGACAGTTTTCAATAGTCATTAATATTTTTATTATATTTTTATTATTTTTTTTTTTTTTTTTGTATTATTTAATAATACACTCAGATACAATATAAGTTCATACATAATTTTTTTACATTTCTATATAATTGATAACAAACCATTTTTGTAATTATTTTTAACAAACATTTTACATTATTTTATTGTTCATTTATAATATTTAATAAATATTATTTAATTATTTATTAAATTATTCATTTTCTATATTATTTATTGTGAAATTAATTATTTATTGTCTGCCAGCAATTAAATTATAATTTTTTTTTTTATTATTGAAATTTATTTATTCAAGTTTCAAGATAAAGTCAAGATTAACTCAATTAACATTCACATTGTTTAAACAAAAAAAAAAAAATGCAGGGCTAATTATTTTTCATCTTAAAATGAAATTTAAAAAGTATTTTTTTTTTTTGTTTTGATAATTATTATTTAATTATGTATACTTTCACATGTGATTGATGATATATTATTGATTATTTAGATTTTTATATCATCAACAAAGCCAGGATGTTCATCAACGAAATTAGTCCACTGAAGGTACCATAATTATTGGTAACTTTATTTGTTTATTAATTTTAAATATTATAAAGAAAAAAAAAAAAAAAATAAAGACAATTATGATAATAAACTATATCAGTTATAATTAATTTTTAATTTTTAATTAAAAAATTAGAAAAAATTAATTGAGACTTTTTTCTTTGAAATAAAATTTCGATTCGAGACACCCTGTGAGCCCTTTTTTAAAAAAATATAATAAAATAGAATATTAACAACAAATGATTGTTTATTAACTATTTAAACAATAATTTGTTGTTCTTTTTTTAATTTTTAATACATTTTTTTAAAAATTGGCTGACAAGGGTGTCTCAAATCGAAATTCTATCTCAAAGAAAAAAGTCTCAATTGATTTTTTCAATTTTTTTTAACGGATAAATTTTTTTTTCTATTCATTTTTATTATTAACAAACTAAAACTCATAATTGTCTGTTCTTTTGTTTTTTTTTAAATAATAAACAAATAAAGTTATACGATGTGATAACCATGGTACCCTCAGTTGACCAGTTTCACTGACCAACATCCTGGTCCTGATCATCAGAAAATTTATTAATTAACAATTATTTTTTTAGTGTATATTATTTTATATATATTTTTTGTTATTTTTTCGTTTTATTGTCTCAACGAAGTGTATATTACTTTCATCGTTTGTTTATAATTTATAATTTTTTTTTTTTTATAAATTTTCTTATTATTATTGTCAATTATTAGACTTTTAAAATAATATCGAATTTATTTAATTTTTTTTTAATTTATTATTATTTACAGGTAACATTTATTTAGTGGAAATTTATTTTTTTTTTGTAACTCTTACACACTGAGAATTAATTAGACAGTCAGATAAAATATTATATACACGATTAATACGCATACATAAATGAAGAATGAAATGTTATTTTGCTTAACAACAATATGCAAATTTAAATAAAATATATAATAAATTAAAACTGTTAAAATAATTAAAAACTATAAATTATAACATTTTTAATAATAAAATTTAACTTATATTTTTAATTTTTAAATAACCAAATTAATTAACAAATTAACCAATTTTTTTTGCAATAAATTATCATTAATTATTTATCAATTTTACAACAATTAAATATATACATTCAATTGTTGTCTAATTGATAGATAATTTAAATAAAAATTTGAATTTAAATTATTTTTAAAATAAATATTACTTTGATTTTATTTATTTATTTTTCTTTTGATACTTAATAATTAATTTTCAATTATTATTAATTTTATTGTTCAATATATTTATTTATTTTTTTAATTTATTTATCATATAAATATATCATAATTATTGTTCGAACAGCATCAGCACTTAGCCTATTATTTAAATGTAAATTATGATTTAATTATTATTTTGTTAATTTCATTGTTTTTTTTTTTTTTTAATTCAATGAATATATAATGATTTTTTTAAATTATTTATTAAAAAGTTTGACATGAATTATTAATACAATTTTATGAATTAAATATCATGTAAAACTTTATTATTAGGCCAGACACTACTTCAAGATTATGATGAATAAAATGTGAGTTTAAGGCTAAATAAATTGACCATAAATACTCAAAAATATTCAAGCATATTAATCTTGTCTAATTGCTCATTAGCATAAACATAATTAATTAATAATAATATTAGAAAAACATAACAGTTATATTTATTTGTTTTTTTACTTTTAAATTGACTATCTTTTTTTTTTTTTTTTTTTCTTTTTTAAATATGAAATTGTAATTTTAACATATAAATAATAATAAAATTGTTTTTTAATTATTAAATTTTAATTAATTTATATTTAATTTGATTTTTTTAATTTAATTATTTGTCATTATTTAGAAAATAAATATACCACAATTTTTTTATTTAAATTATAATTTCCAAGACTTTTTTAACGTACAACGTTTTTTTATTTTGTCTGGCTAATATTTTTATTTTTCAAAATTTTATTTCAGCAGTATTTCACATATATTGACTAAAAAAATTTTATTATTTTTTTTTTTTATTTAAATTTCAACAGATATATATTTTATATTTTCACATTTCACAATTCCAATGCTATTTTTTTGTTTACTTTTTATTTTCTCTATTTATGAATAAATTGTATTGCAATTTATTTTATTATTTTTTAACTAATTTTCTAAATTTTATGAAGACATGAAATATAGTTTTTTTTTATATTTTATTATTCCTTTTTTGATATTTTTAATGTGTCGATTTCCTGCATGCACACATTTGAATGAATTTCTCACGATTAAATTATAGAAATTTTAGTGATTTATTAGCAAAGAATAACTAGAAAACGAGAATCAACTCGAATTCAATATATATATTTATAAATTATTAAATTTTTTTTGTTATTATCTAACATTAAACTATTTATTAAATTCATCTTTTAAATATTCTCAAAAAAAAAAAATCTTAATTATAATACTTTCATTGTTTTTATTAATTATAAATTTTGTTTTTTTTTTTTTTTTTTGATCACTCTCTTAATGAGATTATTAACTTTCATTTGATTTATTATTCAGTTCTCCTGGATTATATTTATAGAAATATTTAATTTTTTATATTTTTAATTTATTTTTTTAATTCCAATTTGTTTATTTTTTAAATTTTATATTCAAATTTTTTTTATTTTTTTTTATTTTTAAATATACAATGTATTTTGATCTTTATTGCTTTCTTTTTTTTCACAATTATTTTCAGTCGAATTTATTGTTTTGTTATTAAATATCCTGGATACAAATATTTTTGTAAAATTTTTCCAAAAAATAATTATAGAAATTATAAATAATTAAATAGTTTAATTTAATTTGTAATATTTAATTAATTTAAAAATAAAATTTAATAACTCAAAATTGATTTAATTTTAAATTTAATTTCAATTATAATTCTCTCTTTGAATATTTTATAAAATACTAATTATTTTTTTCAATTTATTAAAAAATCAGCATGAAAATTTTAACTGTTTTTTTTGTGACCAGGATATTTAATCATTAAATTCAAATTTATCAGAAATTTTATTTAAAAATACCTAAAAGTATCAGCCAATTGCGCTACAGTCAAGTTGTTAATTTATAAATTTTATTGTCACCATAAAAAAGTTTTTAATATTGTCATTTTTATTTTTATTAAATTTTTCATAAAAAAATTTATGGTAATTATTATTTTTTTTTAAATTATGTGCGGCATCAAAAACAAGTGCAATTAATTTTTAAATATTTAAATTTTCATCAAAATTAAATTTTAAATTAATGAGCTTTTTTTTTATTTATTTATTGTCATTGCTCAATATAATTCAAAAAATTTTATTTGTGCAATTTGTAAAACGTGCAAATTTATTATTTATTATTAAATTAATAATATTGTCAATAATAATCAGCGTTTTTTAAAATAATTAACGCGATAAATTTCAATTCCAATATTTTTTTTTTATCAATATATTATTATCATTTTTTTATTGTATATTTATAAAAAATAAGCTTGTTTTTTTAAAATAAAAAAAAAAAGAAGCTTTTTATACTTTCAATATGTTTACTTATTTTTTTTTTTTGTTTTATAATTTTAAATATTTTTTTTTTTTTGTACTGACTTAGAGCACTATCATCTGTTCTCTTAGGCATTACTTTAATCATGATTTATTAAATATTTTTATTATATTTTAGTTATATTTCTCGTTTAAAAAAAAAAAATATAAATATTTTTCTTTTAAAACGAGTATATTCCAATTATTTAAATTACAAGAGTCCCAGGGTGACTCAGTTACGAATAAAAAATCCATATTATTATTTGAAAGTCTAGATGATATGAAGAATAATTATATTTAAAAAAAAAAAAAAAAAATCTAATTATGAATTTTATCTGAATCAAAGTCATTTAAATTTTTTTATTATATAGGTATATATTTTTTTTTCTGTGGAATAAAGATATGAATCACCTTGAGACTGTTTGAAATTGATAAACGATAAATTCTACTAACCTCATTTGTAATTTATCGTTATTCAAGGATGATTTTTTTATATGATAAATTAATTCCACTGTTGATTTTGACCATGATCATTTTGAACTTGTGGTTGAATATAATTTTCACTGATATTACTTGTAAATGGATTTGTTGATGATGTAAATGGATTATTTGGATTTGTTTCAGTTGAACCATAATTTATTGGTTGATGTTTTTCATTTGCATCATATTGTTGTGTATATCCATTATTTGTTTGTTCATTATCCCAAGCTGCATTAACATCTAGAGATGGTTGTCGCTAGAAAAAAAATAAATAAATAAATTAAATAAATAAAATTATTATATATTTAAATTTAAATTTACTAAAATAAAATAAAATGATAAATTAAATATATAATTACAATAAATTGTGACTGTGCAATTTTTGGTGGTGGTGGTACTGGTGGTTTTGTTTGTCCAAGATCATCAAGTGGATTCCATTTTTTTTGTTCTTCAATTGATGGATCAGCCCATGATTGAAGTTCACCAGAACAAAATATTGCATAAAATGTTACACCAATTGCATGAACACAAGCTGCAACCATAAATACTCTACTCCATTCTTCTGGAAGCTAAAAAAATAAAATAAAATAAAATAATTTTAATAATAAATTATTAGTAAAGTAAATTTTATATAAAATTGATTATATATTATTATTATTATTTTTATAATTACCCTATTTCTTGTCATATAATCAACAAAAAATGGTACAAGTAAACCAGCAATTGTTCCAATACCATTTGACATACCCATAAGTATACTGGCATAACGAGGTGCAATGTCAAGATGATTAACATTAAAACCAGATATTGCAAAACCACTACAAGCAACACCAACAGTTAAAGCTGCTGTTGCACCAGCTGCTGTTTTTGAATGTGCAACAACAAGAAAAAATAATGCTTCCATACCAAAACCACCACAATTAAATACTTTTCTAACAGTTGTTGTTGTCATTATACCATTTTTACGTAAATGATCAGCAAGTAAACCACCAAGTGGTACTATTGTTGTCATTAATAAATGTGGCAAAGATCCAACAAAACCAGTCTATCAAAAAATTTATATAAATTATTATTAATTGATAAAAGTTTTGTATATTAATATAAATATTTACCTCAATTGGAGCCATGCCAAATGATTCTTGAAAAAATCTTGCCTGAAATAATACAAGTAGATAAAAATTCCATGAACGACAAAAATTAGCAACAATAATTGCATATACAGGCATTGATGTAAAAAATGAATTCCATGGTGTTGTTGAAAATGTTGGCATTGGTGCTTGTGATTGTGCTTGTCCCAATGAATCTTCAATATAACGTAATTCACGTGCTGATATACATGGATGTTTTGATGGTCTTTCAAAACCCAACCACAACCAAAAACCATACCATATTAAACCAGCAATACCATAAAAATAAAATGATGCTGACCAACCAAATAAATCATTTAATATACCAGATAATGGCATTCCAATAACAACAGCAGCATATGAACCACAAAATGCAAGTGTTGCAAGTCTTGATCTTTCAAGTGGTGGTGCCCAATATTTCCAAATACCATGACAAGCAGGATAAGTAACACCCTGTTTAAATTATTTAATCAATTAATATTATTTAAATATTAAAATAAATAAATTTTTAATTACCTCAGCAAGACCTTTACAAACTTGTACAATCATATCAAGAATTGGATCAATTCTCAATGCTCCAGGTACAAGAAGATTTAAAAATGATGATATTACAATTGCAATACCAAATATTTTATTTGCTGGATAAAGTGATGCTAAAAAACCACCTGGTACTTGTGTTATTAAATAACCCCAAAAAAATGATGAATCAAGTGCACTTTCAGTTGCAACTGACCAATTAAATAATTTTCTAGTTGTATGATTTGATGTACCATTACCAGAATGTATAACAATTGTTGAATTTAAATTTTTCATTATTAATTTAGCCATTCCCATATTGCATCTCATACCAAATGATATTATAAAACCTATATTTTATTTAACAAAAAATTAAAATAAATTATAATTCATTCAAAAAATATTACATGTCATTGCATTACCAACACAAAAAAAATTTCATAAAATAATATATCTAAGTATTGACAAAAATTGATTATTTTTTTTGTGAGCTTTTTATCTATTCTCAACAAAAAAAAGAAGAGCTTATCTTGTCATTCTCATGGAATTAATGATCTTTTAACATGATTTTTTTGCTTTGAAATTAACTGAATAAAAGTTACTTAAATTTAGTAAAATTTACTTGATAAATTTGCAAAAATTATGACAATTTGTTCAACAGTCAACAAACCATAATGGAATATTTCTGATAAATTTATATTAATTTACCTATACAAGCTAAAACTGCAATTGTATATCTTTTTGATAGACATGGAAATTCTGGCATACAATACATATCAATATGACGTAATGGTGGTCTTTCTGGTTCTGGCAATGAATCAAATGATGGTTGTCCTAAATATCCTCTTTCATCTTCAAATCCTTGATTAACTCCTGGTGTTTTTGATGCTTCAAATTCTTCATAACCATCTGTATTGGTATTTCTTGTTGTACGAAATCTACTCAATATAAATAAAACAAATAAATAACTACAATTATTACAATAAATTATATATTAAATAAATCAAAATATATTACGTTGAAATTTTTTCAGTTGCTTTTATTTTAATAGCCTGTATGGCTCCGAGACCCGCTGCCGCGAATCCGGACATTTTTAAATTATTGGGGTTGCCAATTTGTTGTTAAAAAAATAATATTGCAGCCCCTAAAATATTCAACAAACAAAAAAAAAATTTTTAATTAATAAACAAATATATTAATATTTATATTTTATATGACTTTTTTTTTTTGGTGTTGTTTAAATTGTCATTGAGTTAAATTGTCCACTGGGTTACTTTGATATATATAAAACACTTGGATCTTGGTTTTATATAAAACTCAGAAAAACTAGGGTGAATTTGTTGTATAGGGTGTTTATTTGAAGTGGCAAGCTATCCAGCCTTAATCCACCTCGTAGAGGGTGGATCTGAAACTGGTAGATTGCGAGTAAATTTCGCTTAGCAAAAAAAAAAAAATCCTACAAATTTTACAGATGAAATAAAAAATAATATATAAAAAAATAAATCAATGATATTTTTAAATCACAGTGACTCATTTAGGGGTAGATTTATAATCTAAAATATAAAACTCAAATAAATTTTATCTATTTGATAAAAAAATATATAATTTAATATTTCTTTGTAAATTTTTATGTTAAAAAAATCAAATGATATGACAATGATGCTCGGTTATTAAAATGGCACGTGACTTGACAATGAACAACTATATAAGGGCACGTGTTTCAAGAGTTTATGTGGTACATGTCGACATTATAGAAGGGTGGAAAATGAAGAGTCAAATAGATCGTCACGGTGATTGCTCAATGCGTTAATGGATGTTTTTTTTTTTTTTTTCCTTTTTTTATATATTTTATTTTTATTTTATTCCCTGGAAAATAATAATCCCCTAATTTTATATATATTTTTTTTATATCATCATTTTGCTGACACAATCATTAAATTTATGTTTATTTATTTTAACATTAAATTGTAATATAATCTTGAAAATTAACAAAGCCTATATTTGGTATATTTAACTGTATTTTTTATGATGAAATTTTATAAATAAGGGATGAAGATGTCTCATATCCCCAAGGACATTTTAACCGAGTCACCCCGAAATTCCGCGGGCATTATCGATTACAAGCACGCATGACTAAAACGTTATTGTCCTCGGAGTATATTTACGGCTCTATTACATGATGATTTTTATTTTTTTTTTTTTTGCTCAATCATTGAGGATTTTTATGATTTTAGTTTGATTATATATATATTGACTTCATTAACGATTTATTATTTTTATTTTATCAAATTATTTCGAGACAAAATTATTCAGTATCATTCAATATTAATTTGATGATTTTTAATTACAAAAAAAATATATTAATTAATTATTGAGACAAGAAAAATTATCACTTAAAAATATTACACTCAACACAATATTTTTAAAAAAAAAATTATTATAATTCACAGTAACACTTATTTATTATAAATTAATTTTAACAATGCACTTAACAATTGGCACAATAATTGCATGATGTCATATAAACTCAAATATAAATAAAATAATTAAATTTAAATATATATATATATATTTTATGTAAAAAAATAAAAATAATATTAATTAATTTGAAAACTCACCAATAATTAAGTCCAGATTGAAGTATTTTGCGGTGTGGGTTCGAAAGCGCGGGATACGCGACGATGAAATGTCGTTGTAGTATTCCTTAAATTTACCAAAAATTTGTAACATAACTATGGTGGGGTTTGCAAGTTACATTTTTCAAATCATGCGCACAATTACAATGCATTATCATTGGTCATACAAACAAGACGCAATGATATCACTGGCCAATCCCAAAATTTACCCCTTTACTTGTCGAATCTAGGCGGAGCTTTTACCCAGTTTTACCTGTATAATCATTATAATTATAACAATTATTATTATTATTATAAATTATAATAATTATAAGTTAAATAAATAAAAAATAAAAAAAAAAAATAAAGCAAATGTATTGGAATCCTGACATTGATAATCACCAAATCACTGGGGATGAAACAATCGTATTTTTTTTTTTCCACTTTTTTTTATTTTTCATATCAATCTTAATTTTTTTTCAACACATTTAACATTATTTTTTTTTTAACCTACAGTTTAACAAATATATAATAAAATAAAAAATAATAAAATTAAAAAATTTATAAAAAATATTTATTTAATTTAAACATAAATATATTGTTTAATAATATTTAAAAAAATTAAATTATTGGTTGTATAATAATATTATTAAAGTGATAATAAAATATAAAAATATAAAGGATGATTAAATGGATGTACAAATTGAATTATTAACGAGTTTATACAGTCGATGAAAGTGAAGCTGAAAACGTTGGGGAATAAACATTTGATAAGAGAAGAGTTTAGGGGGTAGAAGAGAAGGGTAAATGAAAAAGGGGAAAATGGATTTTATGTATATATATATATATACATTAAATTTGAGGGAGAATAGATAAACTTCTCTTTAGAGGGTTGGTCGTTTAAAGACAAGTATTTTAAGCAAGTGTAGGTAGCCACCTTGCAGTACTATCAAAAAGGATAAAATTATTTATTCAAAAAGCTCAATATTTATCCTAATGTAGGTGTTTAAAATTTTTTTTAAAATTTTTATTATAAATTATGAAAATTAAATATAAATAAATGTTTATTAATAATACACTTAGTTTGTTGATATTTTTTTAAAATTTAATTTAAAAAAAAAATTTAATAAAATTATTGAAAAATTATTTTAATCTATTTGTGTATGATAGATTGATAAATTTTAAATGATAAAAAAAATGTAAATTTTGATGATAAATAAAAAAAAAATAAATAATTTATAAAAAAAATATTTATAAATGAAAGATTTCATTAATTTTTTTTTCATTTAATTCGGATCACGAGTTTCTTTCAATACGAGAGTAAATCTCTTTTTTTTTTCTTTTTTTTTTTTTTTTTCGTCATTGAAAGTAACTCCTTATTGTTGCAAACAGAGTATAATACAAAAGCTGATATAGGGAGGAAAAGGCATCATCCCATCGTGGATGATGGTTGCCAGGAAATATCGATCCACTCCCGCAAACGAACCTACAACTGATTCTGGACCCCCTTGATATTGAAAGCACAACTTTTATGTATTAAAAATATAAGTAAAAAATTTTTAAATTTTTTATTTCTTCATTTGAAGATTTTATAGTTGAAGTACAATTATATTTTGTGTTAAATAAATATAATACAAGTTGTTGTTTCATCTGAAATAAATAATACAGACATACAAAGATTTTATTTTATTTTTTTTACTTTTTTTATATTAATTTATTTATGTCAATTCTTGACAGTATCGTCTGAGAATTTCATTAAAGACAAAGAGATTATTTGGAGCTTAAATCTCAGCTTTCACCCTCTTGTATTTGACAAATTTATTGAATTTATTTTGATGTATAATTGTACAATAAAATTAATAATAACAAGTGTTATTTTGTTGAGTATATTAGTCATTTGATAAATTAGT
Source organism: Lysiphlebus fabarum (assembly GCA_011426435.1). NCBI lineage: Eukaryota > Metazoa > Arthropoda > Insecta > Hymenoptera > Braconidae > Lysiphlebus > Lysiphlebus fabarum. The sequence continues at coordinate 108,650 of WSYQ01000021.1, read as the reverse complement.
TTTATGAAAATTAATATGATTTTTAAAAATTGAATAATTAAATTATTTTATTAATTAATTTACAAATAAATAATTAAAAAATAGATTTTATTTTAAAATAAAATAAAATACATAAATAATATTATTGATTATATAAAATAATAATAATAATATTTAAAAAAAAAAAAGATTGAATCGTCAAAGAAAATGACAAAAGAGCAAAAATGGATCGATCATCTTGATTGTCTTTTTTTGATGCTCATAAAAATATAATATGTTGTTGAATATTTTCCAACAGCCAATTTTTATTAATTAAATAATCAATAAAAATAATTTTTTTAATTAAATTAATTTACAAATTTGATAATTATTATTTAATTTTATAATTTATTTATTTAATTACAACATTTTATTGTTAGTTTTTTTTTGTGAAATTTGATGAGATTGATTATTGATAAATGAATATTTAACATTTTTACAAAGATTAACATATTGAGTAAGAATTGAACGAAAATAATGATCAACTAAACCAGGACATTGTTCATCATTTTCTGGACATTGAAATTTAATATTAACATTTGATGACAATGATGATGATGAAATAATTTTTTCATTGTTTGAAATTTTATTTATATTTTTTTTATATTTTGGAAAATTTTCATTTATTGAATTTTTATAATTTTTAACATTTTCATGACATTGATAATTAAATTTTTTTTTACAATAATTACATTGTGATTTAAATTTTGTTTTATTAAAATTTTTTTTATCATAATTATTATATTTTTTTTTATTTTCAAATTGACAATGATTTTTATGTTTAATTGATATATCTGAATAAAATTTTTTTGTTGATATATTATTATTAAAATTAATTGATTCAGGTTCTGATAAATTTTTAAATAAATTTTTTTTATTTAAATTTTCACGTTCCATTAATAATGGACGAATAATTTTTTTTTTAATTAATTTTTTTAATTTATAAATTTTTTTTTTAGAAAATGTATAACGAAATTTATCAATAAATTTTTTAATTATTAATTTTAATTTATTAATTTCAATTGTAAAATTTATAAATTTTTCATTATTTAATTTTGAATATGATGATTTTTTTTCAAATGAATTATTATGAATTATTGAATTTATTGATGATTTATTTGATTTTATTTGATTATTATTATTAATTTTTTCACATGTCAATGTCATTATATTTTTATGACTTGTTATTGATGATTTTTTTCTTGGTTGTAAAATACAAATTAATGAACTTTTAAAATCTTTATTCATACTAAATTTTAATTGCAAACGATCAGGTGAATAAATATGATGATCAAGTGAACGAGGTTCTGGAATATCAGGATCATCATCAACAATCTGACATTTATCATTACATAAAATATTAATTGGAATTGATTTAATACTTTGACAAACACTTGGTGAACAAATTTTTGTTAATGATTTTGAACTTTGTATAATAAATAAACTATCATGTTTAATATTATTATTTTTTTCATCAATTTTTTTATTATTATTTTTATCAATAATTTTTTCAAGTGCTTCAAATATTTTTAGCTCAAGATGTGATTTATTTTTTATCATTTTATCATCAGAATTTTGTAATATTTCTGATGTTTGTACACAAACTGATTTACAATAATCACCTGGACAATTTGAATATAAATTTTTATCATTTTCATTTTTAATTGTTTTTAAAATTTCAACTAATTTATCTTTTAAAAAATCATCATCATCATTATTAATATGTTTATCTTTATCTTGATGATTAATTTCAACTGGTTTTATAGTTAAATTTTCTTTTGATTTTGCTGATTTAAATGAATCTTGATCATTTGATTCTTCATCACAAGAACAACTAAAACTACAATCATCATCAAATTTATTTTTGTCTGATGAAATTAATGAAACCCTAGATGTTTTTATTCCCCTTGAACAATTGGTCTCTTTTTTATTTTTATTATTATCAAATTTATTATTTGATTCAACATAATTATCATTATGACATTCAAAATTATCATGAATTATAATTAAATCAGAGTATAAATTAATTTTATATCCATCATTATTTTTATATTTTAAACAAATTTTTAAATAATCATTATTAAAATGACAAAATAAACAACATTTACGGATTATTTTTTTATCCAAATTTTTTAATATATTATTTATACATTTAAATATATTATCAAGAAAAATTTTTATATTTTTTTTAAATTTATCATAATTTTTTATATTTTTAAATGATTTAAAATTAATAATATAATTAATAAAAATTTCTGATTTAATTGGAAGTGATAATATTTCATTTGAACAATAATTTTTTTGATAAATACGAATTTTTAAATTTTCTTTTGTCCAATTGTCATTGTCATCTAGACACTGTGATAAATTTGTTTTACATAATTTATTTGTCATTGATGTATTATTATTTATTTGTGTATTATTTTTATCAAAATTTTGTGATTCTTCAGTTGAACAATATTGATAATTATCATTAAATAATTCACAAATTTCATCAGTTGAATTATTTGAAGAAGTACAAAAACATTTTACATCTTTATCACGTATTATCTCATCATTTTTTAACTGGCTAAACTTTATTTCCTTGTTGAATATTTCGTGACTTGAATCAATAACATGTAAATTATTTTCTTCAACACATAAATTATTATTATTATCATCATGAAAATTCCAAGGTAAATAATTTTTTAGTAAATCATTATTCATACCAAGATGATCAATTTCTCTGTATATTCTATTAAGACGGTTATTAAGAACAATTGAATTTAAAAAACATGATATAATACCTTCTTTGATAAAATATTTAACTGCTTGTCTCAATATACGTTCAAATATTCCAGCATCTTTGTGTCCAGAACCAGGACAAATTGCATTAATTGGATCAAGATTCCATATTGCATCAATTAATTTATCAAAATTAGATAAACTATTTGATGAATTCAATTGTTTTTCATTTAAATTATCATTTGATATATTTTTATCTTGGTTATAAACAAAATTTGACAAACCATCGTATATTTTATCATCAAGACTTGACACAAATAATCCACGAATTGCATCAATATATGGTATATATTTATCAAAATCACCACAACCTTTATCATTCTTTAAAATTAAAAAATTAAAAATCAAAATAACTTATATATTTTTAATAATTATAAATTTATTTACCAAAATTTTATGAGTTTGTTGATCAATCATTTTGATAATTTTACTTTTAATTTAATTCTCTCTCAAGACCTTGACCTTGACATAATTTTTTTTATCCAACTAAACTTGACACAATCATCAAAATAATTGTTTTTTTTTTTTTTTTCTAATAAATTGTAGTTTCTATATATATGTATGTAAAAAAAAAAATGAAAACAAATATTAATTTTATATTAAAAATAAATGATAAAAATAAAATAATTTATTTGTTGATTTGCTGGGTTATTTGCGAGTCTATAAAAGCTAGTAGTAAAATAGAAAAATAGTAAAAGAAAAAAAAAAAAAAAAAATCTTTATGGTAAAATAAAAAAAATAAATAAAAAAATGTAAAAAAATAAATAAAAGTGTAAAGATTGTATATGAAAACTCATGACAAGCTGTGGCCCGTATTTTTTTTTGTTCATCATAGAAAATGGTTATGCAAAATAATTGTGGGGTTGAAAATGAAAATAGGATGTTGCATGAAAAAATAGAGATAAAAAAAAAAAAAAATATGAGAGAAAGAAGGATGACCCATTCAGATAGTGACTAGAGAAAAGTCGTTGCTGTTGGTGAGGCTCGTTTTTGTGGGATCAATACTTGTGACGCTGAGAGAACGATATAATATAAGAGAGTAACAAAATATTACCCCTATTTTTTATTAAAAAAAATTATATATTTATTTTTAAATTAATATTAAATCATCCCTCAAAAACACTGACCAACAAAATATATAATTTATTTTGTGTAGACCCATTTGCAACTTGTGGTTTCTTTTTTTTTTTTGTTTTTAATCAATTTTTTTTATTTTTCATAGTTTCAAAGACATTTACGTTTTATATTTTTATTTTAATGATTATTTTTATTTAACAAATTGTAAAGTATTTTAAAAGTTATAAACAATTGAGAAATAAATAGTTGACCTTGTAATTATGATGATGATTAAACATTTTTATAAAAATTCAAATTGATTTTTATATTTTTAAAATTAATTTAAGCAATGATTTAAGTTTGAAAAGTATTTTTTTTAAATACATCAAGTTAAACATAGAATAACTGAAAATAGTTTAACCAGTATATACATTGATAATGTCCAAGTAAATTCCACAAATAGTTAACAACGATGTCATGTATGTTGAATATCATCTCATGTGCTGGAATTTATTGTATTACTTGTCCTTGGAATTTTATTTTTTCTTATCTTTCTAGTTTTTTTCTATGAAAAATAAAACAAAATAGATAAAAAAAATAATTTTGTATGTTTTTGTTTTGTTGAAGGTAAATAACGTTTGGTATGAAGCAAAAACAAATCAACAACTTTCTGGTTGACGTAACGAGACTGAAAGGGTCCTTTGATCTTTTCATCTTTCACTCTATCATCTCTTCCTCTCTCATCACCACAATATTAATGTATTTTACCGACAAAAGCAACTTTTAATTTTCATTTTAAAAACCATCATCATCATCATCATCAACATAATCATCAACATCAACAGAAAAAAATACAAATAATAATTTATTAAATTATAAAAAACAAGGAAATTGTAAAATTATTAAATTTTTATATTTAATTATTAATTATATTTAAATTATTCAATGTATATATAATTACTACAAAATTTCCTCTCAATTAAAATGAAATAAATTATCAAAAAATAATAACATGACGTTAATGATTGAAATGATGAATAATAAATATTGTATGACGTTATTAATAGAGATCTTGAATAGCCAAGTAAAAAATAAATTAAAAAAAAAAGACGTGGGTGTGAAAAAATATAATAAATATATAAAAAAATCTGTAGATTCAAGAAATAAGCACATAGACCCAGGATCAATACTTTAATGTATTGTAACGCCGTGGATGGCGCAAGCAAGTTGTCCACGTAGCAAACGACGAAATAACATGAGTCAAGATCCACATCTACTCCAAAGTGTTTGTTCCATTCTTTGTTTTTTTTTTTTTCAAAATTAATAATAAACTATCAATTTTAACTGTTATTTATTATTGTTTTTGAATATATAATCTGTTGAAAAATAAAAAAGATATAAATTTAATTAATCATAATATTAAAATGTGGATTTTAATAAAATTAATTTGTATTATTGCAAGTGTTCATGGGACAATGGTATATATGCCTTCAATTAAGGTAAACAAATATATATATATAAAATAAAAGTGTAAGACTTACAAGTTGATGATGATGTTGATGGTGTTAATGGTGTTGTTGTTGTTGTTTTAGGATCCATTAATATCTGAATTGATGCTTCGTGAAATAATTGACCGTATGGGAAGTGAACTGGTTGATGCAGCTGATTCATATCTTGATTATCAAGATTCATCACGTGTTACTGATGATTATGATAAAGCCAAAGAAATACCACAAGAATTACCAATTGATTATGATGGTATTGATACATTAAATCCAAATTTAAGTATACGTGATCAAGAATATTTACAACACAGTACATTAAATTCAAATCAAAAATTTAATCAAAATAATGATAATAAACATAGAATACAAATTGCTGGTTACAAAGGTGTACTTGAAGATAAACAAGATAATCAATTACCAGCATATTGTACACCACCAAATCCATGTCCAATTGGTTATACAAGTATGTTTAATTTTAAATTTAATTAATTAATTATTTTTTATATTATTATTAAATTATTATTTTATACAGGTGAAAATAATTGTTTAGAAGAATTTGAAAATACTGCTGGTTTTAGTAGAGATTATCAAAGTGCCCAAGAATGTATGTGTGATACTGAACATATGATTGATTGTCCAACAAATATTAATAATGAACGTGAATTAACAAATATTAAATCACAAAATTCAGAATTTGAAAAAATAATTCAAGGTTTTGAAAATACAAATCCATTTTTTAGAGGTGAAAAATTACCAATTGCTGCTAAAAAAGGTATAAATGTCGTTTCATAAATTGCTAACAATCACGTTTTTTTTTTTGATAAATATATTAATAATTATTAACGCAACAAAAAATAAAACAAAAAGTTAACGATAATAAGATTATAATAATTAACAATAAAATATTATAAATAAATAATAAAATAATATTAATAATAATAAAAACAAAAACAGTATTACTTTCTGATCTTATTTCTAATGTACATTTACATTATATTATGGTACCTGATATTTGATCAGAAAGTTTTAATAATAATAATAAAGAACCAAAAAAAAAAATAAATAAATAAAATAGTTGAAAAAACTACGACAAGGAAAGTGTGATTGATATGTTATTGCGAAATATAGTATATTTATTTATTAATGTTAATAATACTAATATTTTAATGTAATATATTTCGAAATATTTAAAAATTATTTTTTTGAATGAAAATAAAAATTGTATTTTAATTCTAGTCATATCAATTTATTTGAAAATATTGTAAAATCAATTTTATTTTTATTTTTCTTTATTTTATTTTTTTGTTTAAAATATATGATTAAATATTTAAATAAAAATTTTATGCAAAAAATAACAAAAATTTAACAAGGAAAATGAATTTAATGTTTATTTAATTGATATTAAATATAAAATTTACAAAATTTACAAAAAAAAAAAACTAATAAAACAATTAAGATAATATTTATAATTAATTATTTATAATTATATTTTAAATGATAATTTAATTTTTACGATAAATTTTTAAAGTTGGAGTAATTATTTGTATAGCAGTATAAAGATCTTCTCTTGATTTAGCTCCAGTTATAACAACTTTACCATTAACAAATACTAATAATACAACTCTCGGTGTAACCATTCTATAAATAAGTCCTGGATATAATTCTGGTTCATATGAACAAAAATTAGTATGTGTTGATTTAACTTCATCCAATTTAATTGGAAATTTAAAATCACAAGTTGCAACCATATTTTGTACTTTAAAATCTAAAAATTTTACTGGAAAACCAATTTTTTGTATGATACGAGCAAATTTTCTAGCAGCTAAAAGTGAATCTTGTTCACTTCTTGAACCAGTACATACAATTTTACCAGAACTAAATATTAATGCTGTTGTTTTTGGATTTATTATTTTCATAACTAAACCAGTAAAGCGAGCTGGATTATATTCAGCTTCACTAACTCTGGCATATAATTTCATTAAATTTATTTCACATCCAAGATTAACTGTTGACACAACATTTCTGTAATCAATTAAATTAATTAACAGTTTATATTTTCAATTAATAAATTAAATGAAAAATTATTAAACTTACTGTACAATTGGTTCAACTGTTTCATTTCTATGAGGTGTTGGTGTCATTGATGTCATTGATAATTGTGGATTTACATTTTGTGATGTACTTGGTCTTGGAACATTTGTCTATAAAAAAAAAAAAAAATGTTATGATTGATCAAGTGGTACATCTCAACGAATTACTCATTTTATTTCTCAACATTTAATCATCAATTTTAAATTACTCCAAAATTTTATTAACTCAATTAGATTATTAAACAAGTATGCTGATATTATTGTTTAATTAACAAATAAATTAACCTAGTTTATTGTTTCATGTGGTACTTACAGAGAGTGGAGGTGCCATTGATGATTTATCATAGCTTGAATTTTTAACTGGACTGTGGAGTAATTTTTTTAACTCGTTATCACTTTGACAAGATGACATCATTGTAAAATTATTATTTAAAATTGTGAATGTTAAAATATATTTTTAAAATTTATTAAAATTACTCCATAAAAAAACCACGTTTAGGAGACACGAGTTTACTCAATTGTTGATGTACTGTGATGTCATTATATTGGTAAATTTTATTTATTATTTTTATTTTTTTTTTTACAACGCTAGATCTTGCTGCCATCTGGATTTTTAGTACCATGACGCCATTTTATGTGTATTATTGATTAAAATAAAAGCGCGAATATTTAAATTGCAAAATAAATAAAATATATAATTTTTAATAATAATTAATTAATATTTATTTTTTGTACAATAAAAATAAATGTTTATTCTTCTAATTTATTATTTAATGTTTTAATTTTTTCTTTAGTTAAATCAAAATCACAAATATTATTTTCAAGTTCAGCAGTTGTATTTGCAATTTTAACAGAAAGATAAATTGATTCTTGAAATTTATTTTGTGCTTTTCTAAGACTTTGAGGTACAAGAAGACCAAACCATTTTATTGGATTACAAGTTTTAATATCTTCTTTATTTTTTAAATGAATATCAAATTTTGGTATTGGATTTGATGTTGAATCTTCTTCATTGTAGCTTGTTTCTAATTCAAATAATGTGTTACTTGATTTATCATGTGGTACATTACTTATTCCAACTGTTTCTCTTCCTTGAATATATCTTGATTTTGCTATTTCAATTTGTCCATCTTTCATTAAATTTTCCAATTGTACTGTGTATACTATTTTTTCTTCAGTTAATTCCAGTGTACGAAGAAGAAGCTTGTCCAAGTCTTCATTGATTTGTTCCATTTCTTTTGTCATTGTCTGATGAATAAAATATCAAATTTTAATTTAATTTAACTAAAATTTTATTGAATTATTTTTAATATTTAAATAATTATTTACCTTACAATAATTTTAATTAATTGCAATACAATATATTTATAGTTTTTATATATTTAATTTGTTGATGATGATGACACTATTTGACATTTGCTTTGATGACCAAACCCAAAACATATGATCAACATATCAACAAAAACAACAAGTTGAGTTTTCATTGATGATAGTGTCGCGCGACAATCGCTCACACATGATTAACGCGGCAAAATTTAAACTTGTTATTTATAAAAAAAATAAATTAAAAATGAAAAAAATTTAATTATAAATTATTACAATAAAATATATATATAAAAAAATTAAAGGAAAACATTAAACTGTTAATTTATGTATATATATAAAAAAAATATTTCCTCAATTGTGTTTGTTTTATTTATTATTCCATAAAATCATAAAATAAAATAAACAATAGTTTTCCTCATTGTCTTTTATTTACTTAACAATATTTTTTCATAATTTTTTTTATATTAAAATGCAATATTTAAAAATAAATATGAAAGTATAGAATTAAAAAAAATAAATAAAATAAAAATGAATTGAAAATAAAACCTTGGCTTTAATTTTATCAATGTATATTAAGATGAATTAATCAGAAAAAAAAAATATTATATTAATTTATCAATCAAAAAAGTAGGAGAAAATTTATCTCAATATAAAATGTGAAAATGATATAAATAATTGAATCACTTTAAAAAATAATTACTTGTCTTTTATCATCTAGACTTTGTTAAAAAAATTGTAAGTTTTTAATTATTATTTTAATCATTGTAATTTTTAATAATAAATTTTATATTTTTTTAGATTAAAAATGGCAGCTAAATTTTCAACTGGAAGTTTATTTATTGTTTGTATTTTTATTGGATTTAATTTAATATCAGCTCTACAACCAGGTGATACTGAAAGTGGTCAATGTTCATGGTATGGAGAACCAAGTGAAGCTGGAACAACAGCAAATGGTGAACATTTTGATGGAACAAGTATGACAGCTGCACATAAAACATTGCCATTTAATACAGTTATAAAAACTAGTTACAATGGACAAACAGTAACACTCAGAATAAATGATCGTGGTCCATTTGTTAATGGAAGAATTTTAGATGTTTCAAAAGCAGCAGCAACACAACTTGGTACTATTGATAAAGGTGTTTGGGATTGTACTCTTACAATTGTTTCGTTACCATGATAAACTGAATAACGATTATATTTATTAACAAAATATTGTTGAATTAATAATTATATAAATAAATAAATAAATAAACACAAACATGATTTTTTTCATTCAATTATTTAAACTATTTTTTTTTTTCAAACACACATATAGTTTTATTATAAAATAAATAAATTTTTGCAATTTTTTTTATTCAGTTAAAATCTTAATTTATAAGCATATTTTATTTATCTTCAAATTTTTATTTAATTGTTCTTTTTTTTTTTTTTTTCTGATCATATTTTATTATGATTAACTTTGACAAATAAATTATATAAAAATAAAATAATAAAATTAATAACTTTTGTATATTTAAAAAATAAAAAAATTTTCCTTAATTTTATTAATTATTATTTTTTGTTTATACAATATTTTTCATTCATTAGTAAAAATAAATAATAGTTTTCCTTATTGTATTTTATTAAATTTATAATACAATTTTAATTTATATTTTTTAAACGTCATATCTAAAAATTGACAATGGATACAGATAAAATTACAAGGAAAAAAACAATGTCATATTATTTCAGAGATTTAAAAAAAAAAGTGGGAATTTATTTTTATATAAAATCTCAAAATGACATAAATAATTAAACAATAATTACTTGTCTCTTATCATCTAGACTTTGTTAAAAAAAATTGTAAGTTTTTAATTATTTCATTTTTTTTCTATAATTAAATTTTTAACTATAAATTTTATATTTTTTTAGATTAACAATGGCAGCTAAATTTTCAACTGGAAGTTTATTTATTGTTTGTATTTTTCTTGGATTTAATTTATTATCAGCTTTAAAACCAGGTGATACTGAACGTGGAAAATGTTCATGGTATGGAGAACCAAGTGAAGCTGGAACAACAGCAAATGGTGAACATTTTGATGGAACAAGTATGACAGCTGCACATAAAACATTGCCATTTAATACAATAATTCAAACTAGTTATAATGGACGAACAGTAAAACTTAGAATAAATGATCGTGGTCCATTTGTTAAAGGAAGAATTCTAGATGTTTCAAAAGCAGCAGCAAAAAAACTTGGAACTATTAATAAAGGCGTTTGGGATTGTACTCTTAAAATTGTATCATTACCAAAATAAATTTTAAAAAAATATTAAATATTGTTAAATTTATATTTAATTAAAAATATAAATAAACAAATATTTTAATCATTTTAAAAATTAATTTGTTTTTTTAATATTCATATTTTATATTGATTAAGTATTTAATAAATAATTAATCAAATTGTTAACAATGTCAATTGTCAATATTTATTTATATTATTCTTATAAGAAAATTATTAATATAGTAAAAATATACATTAAAAATACAATTTAATTTATAAAAAAAAAAATGAATAAATATAAATATTGACGATATTTTTCCTGTATTATATTTATTATTTGATTGATAAATAAAAATTAATTAAATATAAATAATAAATTATTAATTTAGTATGGTAGTAAATATAAAAATAAAAATATTTTTTATTATTATTATAAATTTAAATATTATTTATATTTTTAAATCATCCAATAAAATTTATAAAAATAAATATATTATTTTATATTTTTAAATAAAAAAGGGGATATAAATTTTGTATAAAAACTCAAGTATATAATTTAAAAATAATTAATTTATTGTCATCTAAAATTAACTTTTATTAAAAAAATTTAAAATAAAAATTAAAGGTAAATTTTAATTGTTTTATAATTAATTAAAAAAATAATAATTTTCATTATCAAATTTTAATAATATAAATTTTATATTTTTAGATATAAAAAAATGGAAATAAAAATTACAAATTATAGTTTATTTATAATGTCAATATTAATTGGATTTAATTTATCATCAGCAAGATGGACATCAAGAGATGTAAGTCCAGGTTATACTCAAACAGGTATCTGTTCTTGGTATGGTGATCCAAATGATCCAGCTGAAATTGGTTTAACTGCTGATGGTGAATATTTTAATGGAGCCAGTATGACAGCTGCATCTCCAATGTTACCATATAATTCTACAGTCACAGTTTCAAATGAAAATGGAGAAACTGTTCTTCTAAGAATAAATGACAATGGTCCATGTTGTGGTAGAATTTTAGATATATCTCAATTAGCAGCTATTAAACTTGGTGTTATCAATGAAGGCATTTGGAAATGTACTGTTAATGTTATTTCAGTACCACAATAATCAACACAATAATTTATATATAAAATTATATTCTTTTATTCTTATATTGACGAAAAATATAAATACTTATTTGATAATTAATAAAAATTAAAATGATAAAAATATTTATTGACTTTTGTTTTTAATTATTATTATTTTTTTTTCAATTAATATTTCATTTATTTACTTGACTTTTATATACAAGTGTGAATTAATAAATTTTAATAAATTTATAAAAGCTGTACAAATATTGATGATTTATATTCAATGACATTATGATTAAAATTATTATTCAATTATTAAAAAAAAAAAAATTGTAATTACTAGAAAAGAATGCGGAAACATATGTTGATATATTTTTTATTAATTTAGAAATTTATCTATGAGCTGTTTGTTTACATAATTTATCAAACTTATATAAAATTTAAGTAGGGTAATAAGACGAGTATTTAAACACTTGATTTCTATAATTTAGTTTAAATTTTAAATTGATTTTCTACAGATAAAATAGAAGGTAAAAAATTATAATAATTAACAAACAAATTAATATATATTTTTGATATTTTATATTTATTTTAAAAATTATTTATTATTTTTTTTGAATAACAGAATTAAATAATGTTTGCAAGAATTGGATTGATGAGTTTACTGCTCGTTTGCATTGTAAATTGTCATTTTGACTATGTTGAATCAGCTGAAGTTCAAGTTGGAATATGTTCTTATTATACTGGAACTGGTACAACAGCAAGTGGTCAACCTTACGATGAACGTGCATTAACTGCTGCTCATCCAACTTGGCCATTTGGTACCAAAGTTGCAGTATTTAATAAAAGAGGTGATGGTGTTACTGTTGTCATCAACGATCGTGGTCCATTTGTTACAGGAAGAATCATAGATTTATCAAAACATGCCGCTGAATTATTAGGTATTATTGAATCAGGTCTTGAAAGAAATTGTAGAATTGTCAGATTATCATAGACATGAAAAATTTATGATGAAATAAAATGATAATTATAATTTTTATCACGATATAATTCTTGTTCATTTATTATTCATAATTTAGAAATGAAAATTAATGATAGGATACATGTTGTATTAATTGAATCACATCTTGGTTGAGAACAACAATTATTTTAAATGTTTATTAATAATTATCAACATTATAAATTTATAATTTTTATTATATTTGATATAAAAATTTAAATTAAATGAAATAATATAAAACTGTGTTATTTTTATTTGTTTAATGAATAATTTCATTAAATTACAATTTTTAAATTGAAATAAAATAAATTATAATAATAATTATTGATAAATATATTTACAAAAAATTGATAAGAAATATGTTTCAATGAAATTCAATGACTGATTAAATGAATTACATGTTAATGAGATAAGTAAATAATTTTATTTTTAAATTCAAGGTTAAAAAATAAAATAAAAAATAAAAATTTGTAACATTTAAAACTATTTTTATTTATATTGTTTAAAAAAATAAAAAAATTTAGTCATCAAAATTTATTGGTTTATTGTTGAGTTGAATTTTTATTTAACATAAAAAATTATATTTTTTAAAATAATAATATTTATTACGTATTAAAAACATATTATGAAATATTTTTATTATCATAATTGTTCTACTGAACACAAATGTTATCATTTACATTGTTTTTGCATGTCACAATATAAACTTTACTCTATTTTCTTATCTTTTATTACAAAACAACTATAAAACCATTAAAACTTGGTTAAACAATTCAAATGTTTATAAATATTCTTGCAGCTAATTTAAACGATACAATTTAAATTTAATATTTAAATTTTTGTGACATAAATTATTAAATATATATAGCAATGATTGCCAAAGTAAAATTTATTTTAAATGTAATTATTATTTATGGTGTATTATTCATCGTAGTAAAATCAGCTGATGGTAAAATATTTAATTAAAAATTTAATTTTAATGTTATAATCATTTGATTAATCTAATAATATCAATAAAAAAAAAAACAACAATAAATTTATCAAATAAAATTAACACTATATATTTTCAACACTTTTTTCAATACTATGTTTAAATAAATGCTCAAAAAAAATTTAAAATTTATGACAATATTTTAATTGCAGTTTAAAAATCGTCTCAAATCGTCTTAATCGTCTGAAAAATTAAATAAATTAATTATCAATTAAATGTAAATAATTAACATTTGTCAAAAAAAAAAAATCAAAATAAATATATTAAAATAAAAAAGGGCATTTAAATTTCCAAGAAAAAAAATGTGTATAAATTTGAAAGAGGGAATGGGCATTTAAATTTCCGAGAAATAAAAGACGCATAAATTTCAAAGGGGAAAAAGGGTATTTAAATTTCTTGGAATTATAAAGTGATATTATTATTTTTTATTTATTTTTTTTTCCAAGAAATTTAACTGGGTTAATTCAATTATGTAAAATGAAAAGAATTTATTCTTGGAAATAGTTTTTTAAATTTTTTTTATTTAAAAATAAATATTTAAAAATTTTTTTTTTTTTTTAATTTTTTTCATTTGTATTTTAAAAAATTAATTAAATATTAATAAATTATTATAGATTTATCAATCAAACTTTAAATTAATTAATTAATTAATAATAAATAAATATATTTTTAATGTTTTTTAAATAATTTATTTATAATATTTAGATAATGAATCAAATGGAAAAAATTCTTCAGAATATATCAGAGAAGTAAATCCAGAATATGCTTCGAAAATACAAATAAAAGTTTACACTGGGTTTGTAATTAAATTTTACAATAATTAAAATTGATAAAAATAAATTTTTAATTATCAAAAATTAAGAATAAATATTATTTTTATTTTTTAGAACATCAAATAACACTGCAAATGTCACTGACATACCAATAACTGAACCACAAAAAATATATCAATATATTGATAAATCAAAACCTCTAGTATATTATGCACATGGATACAAAGAACATCCATCAAATGAAAGTGTTCAAACAATTATTGAAGGTAAATCCTATATACAAATAATATATTGTTGTATTTTTTTATTTTAAAATATTATTAATTGTTGAATTTATTTGTTTAAAATAGCATATTTAAAACGAGGAAGTGATAATATATTTATAATTGATTGGAATGAATTAGCAGCTGGTGATTACAAAATAGTTCTTGATAGAATTAAAGATGTTTCTAAAATAATAGCAAGATCATTTGATGAAGTTGTCAAACTTGGTTTAAATATTGAAAAATTTCATTTTGTTTCACACTCAATGGGTGTACATGTTGCTGGTTTTTTTGGAAAATTTAGTAATAATATAATTCCAAGAATAACTGGTCTTGATCCAGCTTTTCCAGGTTTTTATTATCTTGGAATTGGTCATATTGATAAAGATAGTGCTAGATTTGTTGATATTGTTCATACAGATCGTGGTGCTTATGGTGCACCATCTGATACTGGTACTGTTGATTTTTATGCAAATGGTGGTCATCGTCCTCAACCAGGATGTGGACTTGTTGGACGTTATTTATCACCTTATGGTATTTAAAAAAATATACAATAATTAAGCATTTATTTGAGTTGTTTTTTTTTTTTTTTTTTTTTAATAGATTTATGCAGTCACTGGAGATCATGGAGATTTTATGCAGAAACAGTTAATAATAATACAGCATTTTCAGCAATTAAATGCTCAAATTATATATCGTATCAATTGGGATTGTGTGATTCAAATAAAAAAATTTATTATGGTTATGCATCACCAACTGATATGTAAATATATTTAATTATTAATATTAATATTTAAATATTAATTTAATTATTTTATATATATTTTTTTTTGCAGTGAAGGATCATACTACTTTGAAACTGGCGATAAATATCCATTTTCAAATATCAACTAAACAAGTTTTCTAAATTTTTTTTAAATACAATTTTTTTATGTAAAAAATAATAAATTAATAATATTTATAATTGATTTTAATTTTTTTTTTTGACAATAAATATTCTTTTGATTTTTCCCGCAATTTTTTAAATTTTATCGACTGCTGAAATAGTAGTTTCTTTTAAAAACTTGAAGCATTTAATTTTTATGTAATAATAATAATAGTAATAATATTATTATGATGATGATTGTTGTGATTGTTGATCTGTCAAAGTGACACTAATTATTAAAAATTTGATCTTTAAATTCATTATCGGTATGTAAAAAAAAATTATAAAATAAAAAATCATCGATCTCATGATCGATGATTATTATAATTTTTGATATTTAAATATGGTGGTAAATAAAAAGTTTATTCAACAATGAATTTCAATAATGTCATTAGTGTTTTTATTATTGTACATTGTTTTATTAAAATTTGCAATACTCATTTGTTGATAAATGTTAAAAATCAAGTAAGTTATTTACACTTAATAAACTTATTTTGTATAAATTATTATTAAAATTATTTTAAATAAAAAAAAAAAAAAAAGAAATAGTAAATGAATTATTTAAATTAATTTAAATTTAATATAATTGTTTGTTTACTTTTGACAGGGTGGTGATATATTTTCAGAAACAATTGAAGCAAATGTCACTGAAGACATGATAACACTAGAATTTCAAAGATCAGATGGAACATTTGTAACACAATTAATTGATTTTAAAAATGTAAATAACATAGTAAATTAATTTTAATTAAATTTTATATGAATATAATTAATATGTGTGTGTTATTAATTTTTTTTTAGGAAGTTCAAGTTATAAAAGCACTTGTTTTAGGAGAAGAAGAACGTGGACAAAATCAATATCAAGTAATGTGTTTTGTTAATCATTTTTATAAAATGGATTTCATATCATCAGATGCAATGTCTAAATTGAGACAAAAAAATCCAGGTAGTATAAGAGTTGCTGAAGAAGATAGAGGAACAACAAATTATACAATGGATTTATTTTTAGATGTTAATAAATCTAAAATAATAAGTAAACATATTTTTAAACTTTGTACTGAAGCTAGTGATTCAACTTATACACGACAAGATGATTTAAAACAATGGTTACAAAGACCAGGTAATTATTTTAATTAATTTTTTTAAATTAAAATATTTAATTAAATTTTTTTGTTAATAATAATTAAAGGTACATCAGAATCATTGTTAATTGATTCTGTTAAAAATTTTACATCTACAACAATCAATCCATCAACAAAAAATTCAACAAAATTATTATCAACACCAAAATGTGCTGATACATCAAATTTATGGGCACCATGTTCTTGTTCATTAGAATTATGCATTGGCTGGTATCCATGTGGTCTTAAATTTTGTAAAAATAAAACTGACAACAAAAAACCACCATCAACATACAGATGTGGTATCAAAACATGTAAAAAATATTTTATATTTTCGTACTATTCTAAAATTAAACAAAATTGTCTTTGGGATGAATGACACGTACGTTCGCGTTAATTATTTTATATCAAAAAAAAAGAATAATAATAACATATTAACGCGAATTTTAAACAAAATTATTATGCTTAAATATTTATCAAATAAGCAAACATAAAGTGATCGAATTTTTTTCTGCAATAACTATAGATAAATCTATTTATTTTTTTATTTTTTTTTTGATTTTTTATTAATTGTTAATCTAAAAAAAAACAATTTAATTTTAATGCTTTAATTTATTATCAATAATATAGATAAATTTGTAAATATTTATTCGTATAAATTCGTACTATTTCTTATTAAAGAAACAATAATAAAAAAATGAAATAAATTTACAAAAATACATTCCAAAATCCAATTTTTTATTGTTGGAATTTTTGTAAATTAATTTCATTAAATATATTAAACATTCCCACAGGGTTTATAATTATTTTCTATTGAAAATAATAATTTATAATTTATTTTTTTTGTGATGTAATCTTTGATAATATCGTCTTTTTTAATAAAATTTAATAACGAATTTATTGTAGTGATAAATTATCCGTTTAATAACATTCGTAAGACTGTTTAAATCGTCCATTTGTTACAAACAAATAATAAATTAATTGAAAATAAAAAACCAGACAATTATGTCAATTTTAAATATTAAATAAATTGAAATATTACCAATCATTTATCCGTCGACAGTTTAATTTAAATAAAGTCATAATAAACTGTCAACTAAAAATACCAAAATAATAAAAATTAAGAAATAACGAATTAATTAAAATTTAGACAAATAAAATTATATTAAATTATTTAGACAAATATATTATCATAATAAAAAGCTAAAATATATAATTGAATTATAATAAACAAATTAATCATGATAATATCAATAATTTTAATAAAAAAAAATAAAAAATTTATGTAAATAATTAGCTAACTAAAAAAACAACATAATTAATTAACAAAAAATGCTCATTTTTTTATTTTTTTTTTAAATCTTTTTTCACGTAACCAATTTTCTAATCCAGTCATAATATTAATTGTAATAATAAATTTATTCTTTTTTTTTTTGTTCTCTTTACACCTTTATATTGTAGTTTATACAAATATTTTTTTATAAATATTTAATAAAAATTTAATGAATTAAACAAATATTGTATTGTCTTTGTAAAAATATTTATTTTAAAAAAAAATTTTCTTTTTTTTTTTTTACATAGTGGATATTACAACAAAAAAATAATTAAAAAAAAAATCTAATAATTGCCTACGATGTCCCGTCAACATCACCAAGGGATATTGCCCTTTGTATATTTAATAATTTTTTTTTGTTATTTATATTTAAATATTTATTTTATCATTTATAAATTTTTCAATAAAATTGATCAAGAATCATGTTCTTTGTTTCAAAAGTTATTGAATTACAACACGTCTTGATGTAACATATTTATTTACAAAATATCATATTAATATTATAAATTTTGATATCAAACATAACTTAATTATTTATTAATATTATAATTATTAAATTACCAATTTTTTTATTATTTAAATTTTTAACAAAATATTATTTCACAGTCGAAATGTTTTTTTTTTTATCTATAAATAATGCACCATATTTTATTATTTAAAAAATAAACAAAATTAATTTTTTATTTTAATTTTATCAAATTAATATTTTATAAAAACAATAATTATAAAATATAATTAAGTAATAATATTTTTTTTTCTATTTAAAATTAAGAAAATTTAAAAAATTCAATTAAATTATTTACAAATTAAATTGATATGTTTTATTTATTTAAGTACCACATTGAAGAATTAAAAAAAAAAAAAAAAACTTGAGTTTAAAAATTTGTTTTAAATTGTAAAAGTGATAGTAAAAAGTAAAAAAAAAAATTAGAACAAGATATATATTTATTCGAAAATAGCCTGGGAACATTAAATTGGTAGGGGAGAAAAAAAAAAAAAAAAAAAAAAAATTAAAAAAAAGAAAGAAGAAGACAGGAAACTAGCATTTCCTGAAAACGAAATTTGCCCCAGGTAGATTAAAAACGGATAAGACATTTGCAACACGTTTGCAATAAAAAAAAAAAATCTTTACCGTCATTTCCTGTAACTAAATTCAAGATTTATTCATTTATTTTACGTGCCACTAACTGCTGTAGCAAGTCTTGCGAACATCAGCTAGTATCACACTAAAATCATCATCACTTTTTGATACTTGTTCTACATTTTGATTTGTTTGATTTTGTTGTAAATGTGATTGTTGTTGTTGTTGTTGTACTTGTTGCTGTTGTTGTTGTTGTTGATGTTCTTGATATTTTGTCATATCATGATTTTGATGATAATGTTCAATTGAATGACCAATATTAACAGATTGACATTGATTATCTTTGCTTTGTTGATCATCACCAATACATTGTGAGTTTGATAAATCAATTTGACTTGATTGTGTTGTATAATAACGTAAATCACTAGTATAATTATGATTACTATCAATAATATTATGTGATAACATTCCAGTATGTCCAATATTTGTTTGATGAATATTATATTTATAATATTTTTCAAATTGTTCTTGTTCTTCTTCATTTATACTTTGTTCTAAATGTCCCAAATGTTGTTGTTGCTGTTGTTGCTGTTGCTGACTTGTATTATTTTGTTCTTGTTGATAATCTTGATGATGTATTTGATATCTATGTGATACAGCTAAAATATAAATTTAAAAATTAAAATAAAAATAAATTAAATTATAAATAATATAATAACTTACGTGAACATTGATCATTTTGTGTTCTCATTTGTATATTTTGTTGACGATTTGAACAATTAACTTGATGATTATAATTATTATCAATATTTGATTGTATTGTATAGTTATTATTATTTTTTGATGATTGTGGATTATTATAATGTAATGTTTGATCATGTGGTGATGCAACAGGAGGATAAAATGTACCAGTTACTGATCCAACATTATCAAAACCTGATCTAAGTTTATTGCATGATACCATCATTCCATTTGCAATACCAACAGCAGCAATACTTGTTGTCTGTCTTTCAAAGTTCAAATAACATACCTGTTTAAAAAAATATATAAATTTATAAATAAAAATAAAAAAATCAAATATATAACTATATTGTTTTTGAATAATAATAATAAATATAAAAGATAAAATATTAATATTATTTTTCAAATAATCATAAATAAAATAAATACAAGTATTTTATTTTATTTAAATTTTTTTTTAAATATATATTTATTATTTTATAGAGAATATAATTTTATGATAGTGACTCACCGATTTCTTATAGGTCAAAGTGTCGGTATAACCATGAGTATTCTGACAGGAAGATATGCTTGTGCCTCCGGCATGTCCAGTATGCAACTGACTATCCGTGTTCATGTAGGTGTAACGTTTATTTTGTTCAACCATTTCATTATGTTGTTGTTGTTGTTGTTGTTGTTGTTGTTGTTGTTGTTGTTGTTGTTGATGTTGATGTTGTTGATGTTGTTGTTGCTTTGATGTACCATCCATAAGTTCTCTTTCTGTTTCTTGATTTTGTGATGCTGGAAGGTGTGTTCTTTCTCCTAAAAATAAATCAATAATTTACAAATTTTATTTTAATTATTTTAATTATTATTATTACCATCAGGTTCTGGACTTGCAATTGGTGAAATATCTGGACTATGAACAATTGGAGTATATGGACTACCATACAATGAATTATTTTCAGATTTATAATCTTGAATATTTTGTTGTTGTTGTTGTTGTTGTTGTTGTTGATGATAAATTGATGATATTGGTGAATGTCCACCCCATGGTAATTGTGGTATACCTTGATAACCATCCATTTTATTCCTAGTAATATTTTATTTATTTATTTTTGTTATACATTAAACTTTAATGGAATGTTATTTATATTATTTTTTAAATTAAATGGTAATAATGATATTAATTGTTATTCATTATTCAGATTCATGAGGTCACATAATGCAAATTCATGGCATTTAGATTAAAAACTTACATTGAATGGTGAACTGTTGTATTACCACTGGGTATTGACCTAGATACTGGTGTATTTGATGCTGTTATTGGTGGTGATGATGGTGCACCAGGTGTACGTTTTGCATGCTTTCTACGACGTGGTCTATATTTATAATTTGGATGTTCTTGCATATGTATAACTCTTAGTCTTTCAGCTTCTTCAACATATGGACGACGATCTTGAGGTGTTAAACCTCGCCATTTTTTACCTGTAAAATTTATATTATTTATAAAAAATTATTTAAATTAAATGAAAAAGTTAACAAATAAACAACTTAATAAATAGAAAGGTAAATTGAAAAATAAATTTATAAAAATTTTCTATATTTTTATATACTCTAAATTCTCACCCTTTTCCAACTTTCTTATATGCATGAAAAATATATAAAATTACAAATAAATTATAAATATATAAATTTATAATAGAAAAAAATTTAAAAAACAAAAAAAATTTCTATAAAATAAATGTTTTTTGTGATGTTGAATATGATGCAGATTATTGCTCGCTTATATATCTATGTATATATTATTATGTACAAAGTAATGTTAATAATAATAAAAAATAAATAAATAAATTAAAAAAAAAAAAAAAAAAAAAAAAAGTGCATGGACGAGCTGGTCCGTATGGGGGCGTAGATATGGGTGCGCCGTCGCCGCGCGTGTGCCTTCAGCCAAGAGAGTACTCATACCAACAGCATCAGGACCACGAGTCATTATTTTAATATTTTTTATTTTTTTTTAATTTTATATATTTCAACTACACAAGATCCTCCGGGCCCAATATGTATCGTTTCATATCCACTGATAAAAAATAAATAAAATTAAAAATAAATTTACAAAAAAAAAATTTCATTTTAAAAAATTTTCCACTTATTTTGTAGAAAATTTAAACTTTTTATTGTTATTAATTTTTAATTTTTATTTTTTTATTAATTTTTATTATCCAACTATGTTTTTATAATATTTTATGTTCAATTTTATACATTTTTTATGTTTTTTTTTTTCGAATTAAATTGTCTGACTATTCACTTCCGTAACTACTTAAAATTTTAAAATTTTAAAATAAATTTTTACTAATTTTTTTTTTAAATTCATAAATTTATTATATATTTATCACTGTAATTATTTATTACTTTTATCAGAATTTTATTTTAAAATTTAACAAGTAACTTTCACTTGAAAGGGTATATATTTATTTTATATTTTAAATATTCACTTGAATTTTTCCATCAACAATGTCAATATTTTTTAGACAATAAATATATTTATAAAATAATCTCCAGCTGTGAATTTTTTAACAACTAGATATATTGCAAGTACATGGTTTTTCTTTAATTTTTTAAATATAAATTTTATTTTTTTTTTTTAAACTTTGATGTTAAAGTTAGTGGTGTACTGATTCATCGTTACACCCGCGCAAAAACAACAACTTCCCACCGTGATGTGTCCTCGTTAGGTATTCTAATGCCTCAACAAAAATAAAAAAAAAAAAAATATTTATTTTTGTTTAAATTAAATTAAAAAAAAAAATTATTTAACAACCATCAGAATATAAATAATATAAAAATAATAAAAATAATAAACAAGTAAATTAAATGTCTCGTCAATTTTTTTTATGTATACCAGTATCATGATCATGTTAATTATTTAATTTTTTATTTTTATTATTCACAACTTATTCTATTTATTTATTTATATATTTATTTAATTTGACCGTTATAAACATGCACGACAATTATCGTAATATTTGGAGCGTAAATGGTACCACAAAATGACAATAAAAAATATAAATAAAAAAATAATCAGTGTCAAATTGTAATGGCTTTGTAAATGACAATGAATAAAAAAAATTTTTGTTTATTATTTTATATGTTAACCACAAATTTTTTGTTTATATTGTGCAATAAAATATCATGGTAAATTTGAATTATTAAGGAAAAAAATATGTATATTTTGCAATGGGTTTATAAATGAACAAGTTGATATATTAATTTTAAATTTGAGGTGATTGTTGTAAAAATAATAATACGTGTGTTAATATTATGAAGCAATGATGATTTTAAATTTTAGTTTAATTGCTTTTCGAAACTTTAAAAGAGAATAATAAGTTTTTTTGGATATCGAATGAGCTAATGGTAAAGATGACAAACATTAGAAATATATTTTATCAGTTTATTCGATTCAGTTCAAGTCTTATTAAATGTATATCAGTGTTGTTTGTTAGTATTAAAATACAATAAAGATGTAAATTATTAAGTGTTGGATCTACTCAAATTATAAATTGTATTTGTTGCAAATATATCTTGGCATAGAATATAAGTGAACTACGCATTTATTCTATACCAGGAAATATTTACCTCAAACTTCCTATTTATAAATTTTTTTTTTTCCTCTTTTTCTTAAAAAAATAATTGCAATGATTTTAATTCATATATATCTATCATTCAATTATATTTTAATAATACACATTTATAATTTTTCAATAAAGTTTTTAACTAGCTAAATATAATTTTCATTATAAATTTTAGATAAAATTAAAATTTCTATTTAATTAAAAACTTTATTTTATATTTTATTAAATAATTTGTATTGTTATTTATTTATTTATCAAATTAACTATAAAAATTGTTGATTTAATAATTTATTTTTCTATTCATTTATTTTTTAAATATATTTTTTAATAATTTAAAATCATTTTTTATTTATCAATTTATTAAATTATCAAGTTAATTGATTGATAAATAAACATCTTAATGTTAATTTAAAAAATAATTCAAAATTTTGTTGATAATTTATTTATCCATATATTGATTTATTTATTTATTCATTTAAATATATCATGGATTACAGTGATATCTCGATAACAAAAATTTTTGATAAATAAATCACAGTGTTTATATCTCCATGGGTATATCATTGAGGGTATATATAAAACCACGTTAAATTCCACATTTGTATGTGGCAAAAGGCCGCAAACGCCATCAACATCTTCGGAATTTAAAAAAATAAAATAAAAAATATAAATATTTTCAGTACAGTGAATACTGAAAATGTCAGACAGCAACAACAAAATAAAGTTAACTTCAGGGACCACATTATATTATTCTTCTTCTTTGCTATCATCAATACTTATACAAATATAAATAAATAAAATAAAATATAAAAAAAACAAGGGAGGTAAATGTTCCATTGCAAATTGACGAGTTGCTTTGAAAATTTTTATATATATTTTTAAAATAATAATAAAATTCTTCAATTCAAATTGCATATATATATATAAAATACAACAAATATAAATCAGACTGTTGATTATTTTTTATAACAAGTTACTGTATATTCATGAAATCATTAATTAGGCAAGGACGATTTGTTTCTCGTTGTGTTTTTTTTTTTTTTTCTTTTTTTTACATATGCAATACTAAATAAAAAAAAAATTAAAGAGAAAAAAAAATTGTCGATTGCAATTGCACGATGGAAAATGTCAGTAGCAATATATATGTAAGCAAATATAGACTTGCAAGAGGTTATTTGGTTACTTGATTTTTTTTTTATATATATATAGTTAAAAAAAAATAAAAAAATAAAAAAAATTGTACTTTTGCTTGGTGAAAGATTTCACTGTATGACCTTCAAGTACGATGAGAGGACATATCGCGTGTTACTTGGCAAAACTATCTAAGAATAATATTTATTAAATTTATTTTTTATTTTTAAATTTTTTATTTATTATTTTATATACACCCGTAGGTATATATCTGACATTTTATCACATTGCATTTGTAAAAGTTTAACAATATAAATAAATGAATGAATTAAAAGTAAAAAAAAATAAAAATGATTCTAATCTATATATTTTTTAATTTATTTAATTTATTATAATCGATATGTTATTTAATAATTTTTTATATAATTTTTTAAAATAAATATATTAATGTTGAGGGAGTTTTAAGTGAGATAAGAATGAATGGTATAATAAAAGGACGAATAATAAAAAAAATAAGATAAAAGGAGGATCGAATTTTTAAATCCTTTAGCTATCTCACCCCGCCCAACTTTAAGTCGCCCACTGTCACCATTAATAATACGTCTTTCATGGCACATGATGTATCTTAGTCTGCAAAAGAGTCTCAATATACCAAAGCTTTTTTTTTTTTTTTTATTACATTAGCTTTTTTTTGTACTTGATTTTTTGTTTTTTAATTTTTTTTTGTTTTTTCTCATCTTGGAAATTATTATTTTTTTTTTTTTTATTCTTTTTACATCTATTAGCCCGCACACACGTTTATCCATCAAATTTAATTTTTTTTAAATTATTTTTATTGTTTTTATTTATTTAGATTTATTTTTTTTGTTGGACAAAGTCACGCTGTATGCAATTCAGCATTTGACAGCCGCAATACAACCTGTCAGCTACTGAATACAACTTGATGATATTTTTTTTATTTAATTTTATATTTACATCCGTTCATTTTTATTATCCTTGATAAAATTGACTCTTTCATTATTTTGACACTTAAAATTTGTATTATGAATAATTTTATGTGATATAAAAAATAAATTAATATATCGCGTTGAATTAAAGTTTTTAAAAAAAAATGTATTTTAAATTTTTTATTTTTTTATTTATATTGTGTTAGTAATAAATTTCTGAGGTTTAAAATTTTATTTTTTTTCGAGATTAAAGTTATCGATGTACTTAATTTTATATAAATAAATAAATTTAATTAAAATTTTAATAAATTAATTTAAAAAAATTCTATATAAATTTAATTAATAAAAAAAAAATTGTATTTTCAAATTTTTTTTTTCACTGCAGATTTTAATATTCATTTATAATTTGAACTATTGAGCTAATAAATTTAAGAAAAATTAAACAATAAAAGCATTATTTTCTTTATTTTTAAACACTATTAAAACAATACAAAAAAAAAAAAAAATTAAATTAAAAAAACAAAATGAGCTGATCAACTTTCAATAATTTATAAAAATAATTTCCCAAAAAAAAGAACAACATTTAGAATTTACCTTGAACCCAACAATGTATAAAACTTGAAGGATAATAAGTAAACACCCTTACATAATTTGCCGTTAAAAATTTATAAAATTATAAATATATTGAAATACACGAGCGATAATTTAGTCAAATAATAAGCCATGAAATTTATCTTTACATGTCTTATGCGTTCATGGCGCCGGGGGATTTTAACGGTTAACATTAATTTTTAATATTTATTTATAAACAATTTATCATAAATACAATAATTTGTAAATTTGTCGAATCTACAATATGTACACAAATAAAAAATAAAAAAAAAAAATTCATATACTCTGATGAATATTGCCAACGGCATAATATTATTATAAAAAATTTTTTTTTTATTAAATTATATTTTATAAAATAATATATAAATGTTAATATAAAAATTTGATATTTTGTAATATTTAGTTGAAATAAAAATATAAAAAATCTTAGATGTTCTAGGTGGGTCCTTGACGAGTTGTGTCGAGTTAACGTAAGGGTGCGGCTCTCCAGACTCCACCTCATTACCTGGCATTCTATGCAAAGACGCACTCTTCTTGTACCTTATTATATTGGCTTTAGAATTTTTTTTTTTTTTTTTTTTTTTTTAAATATATATATTTTTTATCATCTTTATATATTATTTTCCATTTTGACTCTTGACCATATGATTTTTTTAATTTTTTAATTTTGTTCTATTGATTTAATTCCTCCTTGATAATTTAAAAATAAAATTTTTCTTTTAAAATCATATTCAAGTACTTTTTTTACATGCTATGAATTTTTTATTTGTATTTTTTTTTTTTTTATAATATACGCATTCTCATGCTGTACATATGTGCAATTATTGTGAACCGATTTTGTCTTTAGTTTGTTTTTTATATACAACAGTGAACAGTGTCTTCTAGATGATTTTTTTTTGTTTTTTTTTTTTATTACTAAATAGGTGTATTTACTGATGCAAGTCACAAAAAGTGGAAGATATTTTATTTAACATGTATTTAAACTATACATAGTTGTTTTATTTCCTTGAAGAAATTTTTATTTACAAAATTTATTTATAATTAATGTAAATGTATTTTGAAAAAATAGAAGAATTAATTTTTTTTTTTAAATAATAATTAATTAGTTTTTGTGTTTTTTTAAAAGCCTAATTTTTTGATAAGTAGATTTGTAAATTTTAAATAACTGATGTATATGATAAAATATTTGTAAATTAAAATATAAATGATAAAAAAACAAATGTGATTAATAAAGATGCAAAGACATGCTTGCAACCGGATATAAAAATCGACGAGCGAATATTTACTTATAATAAATAAAAAAAAAAAAAAAAATTTATTTATTAATATTAAACTAAAATTTAAATTTCTATTTATAATTTATTTACAAATTTAAAATTTAATTTTCCTATAATTTTTAATATAAATTTCACAATATCAATAAAATTTTTATTTTCAATTTTAATTAATTTTTAATATAAAATAATATTTTAACTGTCAAAATAATCAGTGCAATAACCTTCAAACAATATATTATATATAAAAAATAAACAATAAAATATTCATTATATATTCATCAAATTAATGATTAAAAAAATAAATAATAATAATAAAAATTGTTGAGATGAAATTATGATATTTTATGCGTGGTGATTTGAATTCGTCAAAGATTGTAACGGTTAAGGCACGCGTATGAATAAATGCAACAGAAAAATAGGTATTAAAATAATAATAATAATAAAAATAATAAATAAATAAAAAATATAAAAAAAAAAAAAAATAATATTATATATTGAATGTATATATAGCAAGAGGGCAAATAAGTGGAGGCGGTATGTATCAGACACGCATAGCAATTGGCGGTTCCCCACATGTCAATAACATTTGTACCGATAGTCTAATGTTGAATCGATAAATCGAAACAATATATTTTTAAATCGGTTTAGATAAAACACAAAGTGCCAGAGTAATTTTTCTACAAGACACGTTGTACTAGTGTATATATACGCACCAGGTGATTTACGATTTATCAGAAATATAAAATAAAATAATAAATTATTGTTGTTGTTTTTTGTTTTTTGTATATGCGTATATGTATATTCAAGTATGTGGTAATACTTGGAATAATAATAATAAATTTTCACTCTAAAATTCATCGTGTGGTTTATTTTTTAATAGTCAAGTTTGTGGTCATGTAAAATCACATGAGAATAGACTAAAATTGACAGAATCGAAATACAACTCGAAAAATTTATATTTTTTTTAGAATTTAATTTATTTTTGTTTATTGGTTTTTTTTTTTTTTTTTGTATATTAAAATGAAAAATTAAATTTAGTATTGTTTATACTGATGATGAAAAATAAAAAATAAAATTTATAGAAATTAGGATTATTTTTTATTTTGAATTGATGGAATTATTTAAATTTAAAAATAATATTTATTAATTATTTTTTATATTATAATGACAATTTATAAATTAATATTTCCCAGCATTTCTTGTTAAAAAAAAAAGGAAATCCTATTATAGAGTATTTAATTGTGGAAAAGTAAATCCTTAAAAAACAAAATTGTCTTCCTTTCACCATAAAAAGTATGGATCAACATTTAACGCGACGTCAAGGCAATTAATTTGATATGTTGGTATATCAAACAACAACACAACTATCCCAACAAAAATTGCAATATTATACTTATACAGAAGTATAAATAAATAAAAAAAAAATATAAAAAAAAAAACTTTCTTATTTACAAAGGTGAAAGAGTTTCCATCGTTCAACTGATTTTCAATGATAAGAATAAGACACACGCAAGTCATTGGTATTAAATATAAAATAAAATATAAAAATAAAAATAAAAAAAAAATTTGTACATGTATCCAGAAGTGAGAGATAAAAATTATATAAATGATAAAATTATGACAATTCAATAAATCAATAATACAATCTGATCATAAAAATCAAATAAATAATTTTAAAAAAACTTACCAAGCATTTTACTGAGATCAGCATTATGAAGATCTGGATTTTCATCAGCAAGTTTTTTTCTTTCAACTTTAGCCCATACCATAAATGCATTCATTGGACGACGTATACGTTGTTCTTTTAAACTTCTAGCTGCTGAACTACCTGGATGACACATTTTAACACCAGTTGGTATTGATGATAAACTTTGTTGATAATCCAATTGTTGACCAGATGATAACCAAGACATGTCTTCAAGTCTTTGATGACCAGGACTACTCAGCATACCTGGTATCTAAAAATTTTTATAATTTAATTTATTAATTATTAATCAACAAATTAATTTGATTTGTTAATTTTTAAACAATTTATATTATTATTTTTATTAAATTTTCACAGTAATTTACGAAATATGTATCATTAATTTTTATTATTTATATTCATTGTGTTTATTAATTTAACTATTTTTTTATTCTAAATTTTTAATCAAAAAGAAAAGCTTATTTTTATATTGTAATCATATATATATATATTTTTTTTTTTTTATTAGCTTAGAAACTTTTCTTCATCAAGATAAATTATTTTAATTTAGAAAATTTCTATTCATTTCATGGGAATATTTTTTTCAAAAGAAAAAAGCACATTTTGCAACTATCTCGTGTGTAATACTTTTTTTAAATTCAAATAATTAATTTAATAGTTGCTTAATTTACATATTTTTTTTAATTTTTCATTTGAATAAATTATTTGTTTTATCAGATACTAAAAATTATTACACAATATATAAATATATTTATTTGAATTAAATTTTATAAAAATAATAAAAATAATTACTGGAATTATTTGTGCATCCATCATTGCTCCTTCATTTCCATCAATTCCAGAATCAATATCATATCCTCTTGTTGGTGTACCATAGAGGGATGAATGAAGTGCCAATAAACCTGGTGATCCACCATAACTACTAACTGGTGGTGGTGTCACCTCACCCCTGTCATAATTGTCCAACATTCTACAAATTAAAAAAATTAAAAAAATTAAATATTATAATCAATTTTATAAAATAAAACAAATAAAATAAAAAATAAAAACAAGATCAGAATGTTTAAACAGGTATAAATATATTAAGACATCTTGGTCGATCAAGACGTGTCTTTTTCTTCACTGATGTTAAAAATACAAACAAATAAATAAAATAAATAAATATATATATATATACATAGTCGGTTAACAAATACACCGATTGATCTGTCAACCTCGTTTAGTTAAAAGAATTGATCGACATGAATGAACCATTCAAGGCCACCTAATGGAATTCCCACGATTGTCCTTACAGCATTTATTACACTAAAATATAATACAAATTTATAAACAAATAGATACAAATAATGTTAAATTTTGATTTAAAAAGAAATTTTATTGAATTATTGATATATTTTAATAAACAATTGTTAAATTGATAAATTATTTAGGAATTTTATGATAAAGATTGACAGAATTTGAGATAATAAATTATTATTAATTTTTAATTTTTCATCAACTTTTTAGCAGTAAAATTATTCATCAAAAATCAACAAAAGTTATTGAAATATTTATCAAATAAATAAAAATATAAATAAAAATGTTTACGTGATGAAATGATCGACATGATATCAATTGTGTTTCAAAGTGAGAAACAAAATAACCCTTAAACTTGTCGATCAACTTGAAAACCAACACAAATAGTAAAAAATAAAATAGCCATTGAAAAAAAAAATACTATCCAATGAATGAGATAAATAAAAAAAAAATTAAATTGAAATAACAAAATACTTGAATCTATTGAGCAAGATGAGATTTTCATTGATACAATCGTGATTCAATTTGCAGCATGCTTAAACTATTGCAAAATAATAATACAAAGATTTAATATTTGATTCTTAAAGGTCTTTGTCTCATGAAAATTGTTGTCTCTATCAATATCAATAAAAAAAAATAATAATTAAAATCAAATATTCACATCACTTGTATTTTTTTTTCCACCAATAATTTTATGATTAAAAAAAAAAACAGATTTATCAAACATTAATACAAATATGTCTGTGGAATTTATATTGTTAAATATTCATGATTAATTATTATTATTATTAAAAAATTAAATTTTTAAAATAAAAAAAAAAATGAATTAAATTAACATTGTTAATACAAAACGTGAATTGAAACAATAAAATACTTTCTATCACCATAATTTTATTTAATTATATAAAAAAATATTAATAAATTAATTTAATTAATTTTTATTATTTAAATGACAAAATATATTAATAAAAAATGTATAAATTTGTATAAATAATTATCTTTTTGTATTTCAAATTATTTTATTTAATTATTAAACTTTTGACAAGTTCAAAGTATTTTTTTTTAAATTTTCGATAAGTAGGTGATTGTATTTTATTTTTAATAATGTCTCATTACACCTTTTGCATTTTAATAATATTAATAATATTTTTGACATATTTAAATTATAAATTGTGCTAATGTTTGAATTAAAAATTAAAAAAAAATAATTAATTATAAAAAAAAGAAACAGAAAATATATTCAAGATGTAGATGAAATGACTTTTTTTTTTTTTTTTGATTTTTTTTTTGTTATTTATTTATATTTATTTATTTATTATTTTTTTTTTTTTGTATAGATATATGTGTGCATAAGATGGCCTACAGGAACTGTAATTTAATAGTCCCCTGATTAAACTTTTAAATCGAATGACCAACGCGGTTCAGTTGGTAAGCGGAAGTGTCGACCCCGGGCGCTCACCTCTGCACTACTAACGCTAGTCCTGACGCCGACGTTTATTTGCCTCCTTGTAAATTATATTGTTTATAAAAAAATTTTTTAATTTTTATTTTTTAATTTTTTATATTATCAGACATGTAGAAGTAATCATTTTATTATTATATTGTGTCTTGGAGAAATTAAATTATTTCAAATTTGATTTTTCGAAATTTTTTAATTTCGAAATTTTTTTTTATTTTTTATTTGAAATTATTATAATTTTTTTATCGGTATTTATAGAATTTCTCATATTTAAAGAGATATTTTTTAATAAAGGTGGTTTTTTTAGATGAAATGTTTATGATTTTTATTGATTGATTTGTTTGATGATAATAATTTTTGAGGGTAATTTTTCGAAATTTATTTTTTTTCGAATAATAGGGGTTGTAATTTGATAAGATTTAATGGGGTTATCATAAATGATTGTTTTTTTTTTTGCAAGTAGATTAGTAATTTGTTTGTATTTATAAAAAAAAAATGAGTAATTTAATTAAATTTTCGAATCGAAATTAATTTCATTTCGAAATTTTATTATTTCGACTGTAGAAAAATTATTTTACAACAAAAAAAAAAATAGAATTATTAAAAATGAAATAATTATATTATATAAAAATTGAAAAATCATCAAATTTTACCAAAAAACATTCATATTTTTACGAAAATTCTATTGAAAAAAATTTATTTTGAATATAGAAAAAAAAATTTCTACAATAAATAATTACAAAAAATATAAAAATTATTAATAATATTTTTTTATTTCTTTGTTCTCAATTTAACTGTGAACACATGTTGTATATTTTATTTTTTATTTTTTGTTATAATAATATATTTTTTCTTTATATTTCCTTAACATCAAGTATATATAACGAAATACTTCCGTTATAATCAAGATAGAAGTCACTAAACGTTTCATTCGTATCAATTCCCACCTATTGTTATTTTTTTTATATTTTTTATTTTATTACGGAATTTAAAAACGCGTTATTCCGTTACTGTTTCGACGCCTTTTGATAAATCACCTCAATTGTATATATTTTTCATAAATTTATTATATATTTTCTCTTCATATAATTAATAAAATTTTTGCATTTACATCTGTTGTCATCAAAATCTCATCTACAATCGTTCGATGAACTTAACAAACTCATTACTATTAAAAAATAAAAATAAAATAAAAAAAATATGTCGACACTGCTTAATATTTAACAACAAAATTATTATTATTTTTTATTATTTTTTTTTATGTTTAACAATAATTTAACTAACGAGGAATATTGTAATACAGATATATTTTTTTCTGCTTAATTTATTTGTTATTTTTTGTTTTTTTGTTTTTTAGTGTCGATGGAATTTGTACCGCATTAATTCAAATATTAAAATAAATGTCTGATGACGACGTGAACGTATTGAAAAATCTACTGGCTCACCTCAAAAAAATATATATATATTATGGAACAAAATAAATATATAAAAAAAAAAATAATAAATAATACAAAGAACCAAAGATATAAAATTGGGAACGTCTGGTTGTACATGACAAAAAAAAAAAATTAAAAAATATATTTGCATACAATTTTTCATTACGTGACTGAATAATAATATTTAATTTATTATTAATATTTATTAATTTATATATATTTATTAAGAATATTAAATTTTATAAATTAAAAAAAATTAAATAAAAAATTATTTGTAAAAAATATAAAAAGCTGATTCAGTGAAATATAAAAATGTTTAGTTTTTTTTCTTTGAATTTTTATTTTTTTTAATTGTTTTGTTTATAATAAATTACCAAGAATAATTTTATAGCAATTATTAATGTGTTAATTGTGAGAAATTATTAATCGATATTATTTTTCTTTGACACATTAATATTGTTTGAGAGAAATTTTTTATTACAAGTTTCGTTTCGTTTCGTTTTTTTTTTTTCGATTAATTTTGATGGGTTTTTTTTTTTGTTTATTGACAAAAAAATAGAAGGTTCTTATCGTATGATTTTATTTTAAATAATCACGATTAGAATGTACGATTGAGACAACAAATTTGTCGAGGTTTGACCCTCGCATATGAGGTCTTGTGTGTAAAATCGTTCCAAGCGACGGTCGTGATCACAATATGGAACGAAGCGGAACAACTTTAATGACGACGATTTTTGTCTTTCAAGGCATCAAAAACTGACGTAGACCAAAAATTTAAATGATGAATATATTTTTCACTTCTCGGTCTGTTTGGCCTTTTTATTTGTCATTAAATAGTCTTTGTCATAAAGTAAAAACAACTAAAAAATAAAATAAATCAGTACCGCTTGCAACTGTCGTTTTTTTTTTAAATTTTTTTTACTATTATTATCATTATTATCATCATTTTTTTAAATTATTATATTCATTCGAGGCTAAAGTTTATTTCAGAACAAATTAAAAGCAATACAGTATCGTATGACAGAAAAAAAAAAAAAAAAAGTCATTGCTGATGTTACAAAGTGTCACATTATATATGTTGTAAACACGTTTTTCATTTGAATTGAAATAAAAATAAAAATCACTTGCTAATGTATATTATAAGGAAATTAAAATTAAATAAAAATATATTAAAATTATAAAAATTAATAATAGGTAGTGTGTATTATTATATGAAGATTAAATCAATCACCAAATAACAAAAAAATTAACAAAAAAAAATATCATAAGGTAAATTATAATTAATAATTAAAAATTAAATATAATTTTCATATGAAAATTTATTAATTTAAAATACAAAAAAAATATTAAATAAATATAATTTATATTTATTTTTTATTTTCCCATTTGAATTGATGAACATGTTATCATATATATTAAAATGAAAAGATAAAAATATTCTCTCCAAGTTTGAGGATAAATAAAACAAATAATAATCAATAATGAAAAAAAATAAATAAATAAATAAATAAAAAATATGAAAATACATATAATATAATATAATATAATAAATAAATAAATAAATAAGATGAGAAATTGACGATAGCACTAACCAAATAACACTCTTGGTAACGCCCCAGCAATTTAGTTGAATATGATTCTTTACCCTAATCGCCATGCTAATAACAGGACTACGTTCAAGACCTCCATGGAATCATATACTTATCCTTAATTCACCGTTTCGTTATTAATATTTCATGGTGTATAACACAAAACACCACCATGATTTTATTAACAATATACATAACATATTTTCAGTATTCAAATAAAATAGAAATCAAATTATTTTATTTTTTTTATCAATTATTTATCAATATAGTCAATAGTCAATTATTTAATTATTTATTAATTTTTTTAAACAAAATTAATTGATAAATTCAAATGATTGTTTGAATAAAATTTATAGATATTTTTTTTTTTTTTTGTTTATTTAATTATAATTGATGTGAAATGATAATGTTATCAATAAAACAAGTAAATATGATAAATTTTAAATTAAAAATTATTAATAATTAAATATTAAATGGATAATTATAAAAACTTACGTGTAATGAGAGTAAGATGGACTAGCTTGTTCAAAATGTGTTCCAGTTGATAAATTTTGAACGATTGAAGTATTTTGTTCTCTACCTGGTGATGAATTTTGTACTGGTTGTACAGCGTGATGATAACGCTGGCACATTTCGGCCAAATTCCAACCATGGGTCTCCATATATTTTAACAACTTCGTTTATACAAGGTGTAACATCCATTTCATAAACATTGACAACACAATTTATGTTGTCTCATATGGATCAAATATATCATATGACTTGTATCAAAAACTAATTCATCATAAAAATTAATTAAAAAAATATATATTTTTGAAATAATTTTTCAATTTATATATATTTTTTCCACTTGAATTTAAATATTACAATAATTTTTTTATAAGTTTAAATATATTTTTACAAAATTATGTAATCAACAAGTTATACTGATGGATAGTTTATTTATTTTTTTATTATTTTTGATGGCTACTTTCATAATCGACATATTAAAATAGATTTTAATCTGGCATATTGGACATGTGGATCAATTTCTCTGGATTATCGATTAACGATCGTTAAAATATAAAAAAAAAAATATTAAATATACATTTATCCTCAAGTTATCGAGTCTCCTTGATATTTATTGTTGAGAAAGATATAAATCGATTAGTATTTTTTAAAATAAATAATATTAATAATTTAATAAATAAATTTTTATGTTTTATGTATACTTTTGTAATTATTTATAAGTTAATCATAGTTTTAATCTTGATTATTTTTTAAAAAATATTATTATCATTTTTGTTGATCATTTTACATAATTAATAATTATTATTATATTATTTTTTATATAGATTTATTTATTGGTTTATATTTTTATTGATAAAAAATTTTAAATTATTATTGAAAGATTTTTTTGTGTGCATCAGAGTCAGTTGTTTTTCTAATAAGTAATTGTTGATTTGTTGTTGTTAATTTTAAAGGATAATTTTTTTAATTTATCATATTGTTGAGTTTATATTTAAACCAACTTGTTGAAAAAAAAATCAATTGAAAAAATTTATTATTGAATGTAGGATTGAGTTATCAATTTTTATTTTTTATTGGAGATGTCAAAGACAAAAGACAAATAAAAATAAATGATTTAAAATTTAAAATTTGTTTTTATACTCATAAATTAATTTTTTTTGTTTGATTTTTTTTCTATTGGGTCAATTGGAATATTAATTTTATTGTGTGATAAATTTTGATAACTAAATTTAATGTTTAAGTGTAAAAAATTAATTATTAAATTAAAAAAATTGACCAACTTTAAAATTACAGATAAATATATTTCATTTTAAATTTTTAAAATAAATTAACAAAATTAATAAATCAAGTAAACTGACATTTTATTAAATCAATTGTAAATTAAATTTTTTTAAAATACTATATATTTAAACTTTGAATTGAATTTCGAGCTTGCAATCTGTGCTGACTTTCTGGACTCAACAAATCACTAAACTAATGAAAAATTGATAATTCTCTTCAACATTTATCAACTAACTTTTTCATTTAATTTTTTGTTAATTACATAAATAAAAATATCATTTTACTATATTACCAAATTAAAAAAAAAATTAACAAAAAATTATCAATTAAAACAACAAATAAAAAAAAAGCTTCATTTTTGAAATTTTTTCATCTCATTTTTATCTCTAAAATTACAACGATAAATATATTTTGCCGTATGAATTTTATCAAAAATAAAAAAAAATAAATTCCAGGTAATGTAATACAACACCTGGAATTTTTCGATTGTATTATTTTGCCTCTCATCCTTGTAATGACATCGATGAAGCGATGCACGGAGGACACTGTATCGCAAATCGATCTGGCATCGTGTGTTTGTAACTATATAGTTATATATATGCGATTATTTTGCAATGTGTTTTTTTTTGCCGCAACAATTGAGACCTCCGTCGGTGGCCCAATCAACCTCTATTGCAATAATCATTCATATTTAAAATTTATTATAATATTTTATTTATTATTTCATCTGCAGTATACTAAAAATATAATAATAAAAAAAATATTTAAAAAATTCATCCAAATATAGTCTTGTCATCATGCAAATTGTTGATTAATAATTATTTACATTTTTTTTTATTTTAAATTAAATTTGCTTGATGACCTCGAGGCATCAGATTCCATCGGTCAGATATATAAATAATCTGAAGGATAATAAGCCAAATGAACATGAGGGAAGTGATTTTTCAAAGTGAATAAAAAAAATAAAATAAATATCAAGAAAATTTTTATATAAAAAATTAATTTTTCAATTAATTTAATAATATTTTTATTATTTTTAAATGAAAATTTTATTTTAAATTTTAATTATATAATTATATGAAATTTTGGGGTAACAAAACCACCCACGTTAAAATATTTGAAGGATAATTTTTTTTTTTAAATTTTAATTAAAAAATAAAATCAAAAGAATTTTTTAAATAATGAAAATACAAAATCGTGTATTATTATTTATTTATTTATTTTTTTTTTTTTGATCGTGGAATGAATAATGCGTGTGCACGTATAGCGCCATGTACAATGGAATTCACTTGGTGATTTACAGCTCATTATCAGGTTTACGTTCGACGACATTGTCGATAAATTAAATGACATTTAAAATTATTTATTATATCTCAGATTGGATTTAAACAATAGACTATTTTGACATAATTATTTTATGTATTTTTAACAAATTATATTATCTAATATTTTGTCTAACACCATGACCTACACAATTGAAAGTAAAACCAACAAAAATATATTTTTAATTTAATTGTTATAATATTATTAACAAGTGGAAAAAAATATATAAATTATAGTTATATATTAAAAAAGAAATTTTAAATATATTTTTTTATATTTATTTAATATTTTTTTGTATTTTAAATTAATAAATTTTCATATGAAAATGTATATTAATATTAAATAAATATAAATATTTTAATATAATTTATATTTAATTTTTAATTATTAATTATAATTTACCTATTAATTTTTCTTTTTATTTATTTTTTTTTATTATTTAAATTTTTTTTTAAATATTAAGTCAACACTTGAAATCAATATAAACAACATAAAAAATTAAAATTTATTATAAATATTCACAGCACTGTATTGTCATAGAAATATAAAATATTTTTTATATTAATAATTAACAATTTATTTTATCCATTTTATGTATAACTCACGTAAAACTGTCAATTTATTATTTAAACAAATTTTTAATATATAAAATTAATCAAATAAATAATAACACAAATTGATTAAAAAATTTATAATAAATCAAATAAAAATTATTATAAATAAATAAAATATAAAAAAATTAATAAATGTCAAATGTTGGTACAAATGCAGTTTTTTTTTTTAAATTTTTTTTCTCAGTGTGGGAGGGTG
The DNA here is from genome assembly GCA_011426435.1 of Lysiphlebus fabarum. Taxonomy (NCBI): domain Eukaryota; kingdom Metazoa; phylum Arthropoda; class Insecta; order Hymenoptera; family Braconidae; genus Lysiphlebus; species Lysiphlebus fabarum. The sequence goes on along the minus strand of WSYQ01000021.1, from coordinate 69,304 downwards.
ACATAATACAACGTTTGTTGATGGCTATCAAACGAGTAGGTGTTTAAAAAAAAAATAATAATAAAAAATCACTGATGCACTTTGATAAATAACACATCACATCACATAAAAAATTAAATTAATTATTTATATATATATTTATTTGTTATTTATTTAAAAAAAAAAAATATATATATATAAAAATTTAAAATCACAATTAAATAGTTTATTATAAAATATAATTTATAAACACATTAATAAAAATAGATATGTTAACACGATGATACAATTGAATTGACTGGATCCAATACAAAAAATATATATATTTTTGATAAATAATAGTTCAACATTGACGAGGACAGTACGAAGGATCGCGTCGTACTGTGGGCGGACCCGCAGGCGCCGCAAATACCGACCGTTTTCATTTCACATCAACTAACTTATCCCCACTATTATAACCCTTTAATCCCCTTCTTTTCAAACAACACCCCGATTGTGCATCTGATGATATTGCTACCACTCATTTCACCTGAATCATTCATATATTTCTTGGTGCCTTTTTTTTAATTAAACTATTTGATTTTATTTTGTCATTTTTTGATGTAAAAATATCAGTGATATAATTTTTATCAATTAATTAATTCAGTGATAAATTAATTAGTCATTGTAAGTTAATTACTTGATGATGAATTTTATTTTTCATCAAAAATATATATTTTTTTCATTTTTTTTAATTATTATGTATATTTTTAGATTCAATTAATTGATGAGTCATTTTATTTCAATGACTCAATCATAATACTGTATCAAATTTAATTTAAAAAAAAATATAATCATCAATTTTTTTCATTTATTTTTCCAATTTATATATTATATTTCTTAATAAATTGAAATAATCATAAATTAATTATAAATTTTTATAAATTTAACAACTAAAATTACAATGAAAAGTTTAAAAATATATAAAATAAATAATTAATGATTCAAGTTTAAATAAAATAAATAAATTATTAATCAATTGAAAATTATTATTAATATTTTTAATTTCAAGTTGATCACATAACCCAGATAATAAAATGAAGAAATAAAAAAAAAAAATTGAAATTTAAAAAATGAAAAATGATTTAGTTTAAATAAAAAAAAAAAATAAATTTATTTTTAGTTGATTTATTGTGGTTGATATGGAGACTAGGTAAATTTTGGTGTGCCATTTAGACATAATATATATTTTTATTTGTATTTGTATTAAATGTATGTACATATATCCAAGGATCGCTTGTAACATTACATAATTACGAGCGTAGGAAGCGGATCGATTAGCACACGAAGAGAAAGGACTTGTTGGCGGATTGGCCAAAGGCCCATGTGAATCACCACAGGGATCTTGCTCAGACCCCCATGGCATACATTAATATACATACTGTATATATGTGCTAAAATTACAACTTAAATATCAATGAAATTTGATAATTAATAATTATTCAACAATCAAACACCTTGCTATCATTGAAATTTTAACAAACAACTATTAATTTTTGTAATTTCACATGTATTTCAATAATAATTTAATATTTTATTTTTTTATTTTTATTTTTTTGATCCAACGATACGATTTAACGCTCCGTTAATACGTTTCCGCTACAATCAAAATAATCTTTTATGTTAAAAAATATATATCAAAATATAATTTAGTACAAATATATATATAAAAATTTTAATTTAAATAAAATAATAATAATAGTATTGAAACAAAGAAAAGATTTTTTTAATTTTGCTGAAAACAAAAAAATATATGTAAATGGTTTTTTTTGAATTTAAATAAAAATGATCTAATTGCAATGTGTGTTGTTGAAAAGACAAAAAAATATTTACAAACGTATTTATAAATAAATAAATAATTGATAGTGATAATTACAAAAATAAAGGTTTAAATGTTCGTGTTATTTTGTATATTGATTAAAATGTGTTGGACTAGTTGTAACGAGACATGAAACGATGAAACTTCTGAGGTTGTATCAACTAATGGATGTACATGTACACCAAGATAAACTCGAATGAATTTATATCTTGATTGAAAATGTAGCACAGATATGATAAATAAATTGGAAAATAAAATATTTAAAAAAATAAAAATATCATCTACTTATATGACTTTTGATATTTCAAGTTAAAAAATTCATATTTACTTGTTGCTCTGTTTTATTTTATAATTTTATTTTTATTATTTATAAAATTTTATCTTTATTGAAATATATTTTTTTTTATTTTTAAAAAATACTCACAATGCATGAAGCAAGATCATCGAGGTGAAAAAAATATATTTTTGCATCTATAGATGCGTGAAATTAAGTGAAAAATAATACCTTTATTCGCCGGCAAATTTTAAACAGATATTAATTCCATCAGGAGGTTTCGACAAACATCTCATGTGGCACACACATGCCACAACGTGTCTACGCGTCGATGCGTTTAGGCATGCACAAATATTGTTGCATTTATATAATATTATTAAAATTTAATTTTTATATATATTATTAAATTAATATACTTGCATGTTGGTATTTAAGTAAATATGTTTTTTTAACAGACCGAAAAATTACTTTAATTAATTAATTATGAAAAAAATTATTAAACTTTTTATATTTTTATTTTTAATCATAAATATCATTTGTATCATTTAAATTTATAATTTTGTCATTCATTTTTTTTCAAATAAAAATACAATTTTTTTTTTTAATTAAATTTAATTGTATAATTATAAAGTTAATTTATTATTATTAGAGATTCAGTCCATACCAAGACTAATTATTTTAAAACCAAGAGAAGACCAAGACAAGATTGGCATATTTTGTACCAAGACAAGAACAAGACAAGACTGGACAAGAAAATAAATTTTTCTGGGCAGTAATTTCATCGGAATATGATTTGGATTGTGTTAACAACAATAGAAGACGTTGTTTGAAAGCATAAAAAAAAATATTTCTATTCATTTCCAAATTTTATTGGACTTTGAAGATAACTTCTACCCCCGACTTAGAGTCGTCTTTCAGAAAATAACGCATTTCGGTCAAAATAAATTTTTTTAGGCAATAATTTCAGCGGAACGTGACTGGATTGTGTTAACAACAATGAAAGACGTTGTCATAAAGCATAAAAAAAATTATTTCCATTCATCTTGAAATTTTATTAGACTTTGACGCCAACTTTTACCTCCGACTTAGATGTCAGCTTTTTGGAAATAAGACATTTCGATCAAAATAAATTTTTCTCGGTTAAAATATTAAAGTATTATGATTGAATTTAGTCAACAACAATGGAAGACGTTGTTTCAGAGCATAACAAAAATTATTTCTATTCATTTCCAAATTTTATTGGACTTTGAAGATAACTTTTACCTCCGACTTAGAGTCACCTTTTTAAAAATGAGACATTTTCGTTAAAATAAATTTTTCTTGGTTAAAATATTCAAATATTATGATTGAATTTAGTCAACAACAATGGAAGACGTTGTTTGAAAACATAAAATAAATTATATCCTTACATTTTGAAATTTTATGGGACTTTGAAGATAACTTTTACCTCCGACTTAGAGTCAATTTTGTGAAAATATGGCAATTTGGTTAATAAAAATTTTTTCCGGTTAAAATATTAAAAGATTATAATTGAATTGTGTTAAGAACAATGGAAGACGTTGTTTTAAAGCATAAAAAAAATTATCCTTATTCGTTTTGAAATTTTATTAGACTTTAAAGATAACTATTACCTCCGACTTAGAGTCCCCTTTTTGAAAACAGGACATTTTCGTTAAAATAAATTTTTCTTTGTTAAAATATAAATATTTTATGATTGAATTTAGTCAAAAACAATGGAAGACGTTGTTTCAGAGCATAAAAAAAATTATTTTTATTCATTTCCAAATTTTATTGGACTTTGAAGATTACTTTTACCTCCGACTTAGAGTCACCTTTTCAAAAATGAGACATTTTCGTTAAAATAAATTTTTCTTGGTTAAAATATTTAAATATTATGATTGAATTTAGTCAACAACAATTAAAGACGTTGTTTAAAAACATAAAATGAATTATATCCCTTCATTTTGAAATTTTATGGGACTTTGAAGATAACTTCTACCTCCGACTTAAAGTCATCTTTGTGAAAAAAGGGCATTTTCGTCAAAATAAATTTTTCTCGGTTAAAATATCACAAGGTTATGATTAAATTTAGTTAACAACAATGGAAGACGTTGTTTCGAAGCATAAAATAAATTATATCCTTCCATTTCCAAATTTTATTGGACTTTGAAGATAGATTCTACCTCCGACTTAGAGCCATCTTCGTGATAACGAGACTTTTTCGTCGAAATAAATTTTTCTTGGTGAAAATATTAAAATATTATGATTGAATTTAGTCAACAACAATGGAAGACGTTGTTTCAGAGCATAAAAAAAATTATTTCTATTCATTTCTAAATTTTATTGGACTTTGAAGATAACTTTTACCTCCGACTTAGTGTCAATTTTGTGAAAATATGGCAATTTAGTTAATAAAAATTTTTTCCGGTTAAAATATTAAAATATTATGATTGAATTTAGTCAACAACAATGAAAGACGTTGTTCCGACGCATAAAATAAATTATATCCCTTCATATTGAAATTTTATGGAACTTTGAAGATAACTTTTACCTCCGACTTAGAGTCACCTTTTGGAAAATGAGACATTTTCGTTAAAATAAATTTTTCATGATTAAAATATTTAAATGTTATGATTGAATTTAGTCAACAACAATGAAAGACGTTGTTTGAAAACATAAAATAAATTATTTCTATTCATTTCCAGATTTTATCGGACTTTGAAGATAACTTTTACCTCCGACTTAGAGCCATCTTTGTGATAACGAGACTTTTTCGTCGAAATAAATTTTTCTTGGTGAAAATATTAAAATATTATGATTGAATTTTGTCAACAACAATGGAAGACGTTGTTTTAGAACATAAAATAAATTATATCCTTCTATTTTGAAATTTTATGGGACTTTGAAAATAAGATCTAACTCCGACTTAGAGTCACGTTTGTGAAAATAAGACATTTTTGTCAAAATAAATTTTTCTCTGTTAAAATATTAAAATATTATGATTGAATTTAGTCAACAACAATGGAAGACGTTGTTTCGGAGCATAAAATAAATTATATCCCTTTATTTTGAAATTTTATGGGACTTTGAAGATAATTTCTACCTCCGACTTAGAGTCATCTTCGTGAAAATGAGACATTTTCGTTAAAATAAATTTTTCTTGGTTGAAATATTAAAATATTATGATTGAATTGTGTTTACAACAATGGAAGACGTTGTTTCGGAGCATAAAAAAAATTATTTCTATTCATTTCCAAATTTTATTGGACTTTGAAGATAACTTTTACCTCCGACTTAGAGTCACCTTTTTGAAAATGAGACATTTTCGTTAAAAAAAATTTTTCTTGGTTAAAATATTTAAATATTATGATTGAATTTTGTCAACAACAATGGAAGACGTTGTTTCAGAGCATAAAATAAATTATATCCTTCCATTTTGAAATTTTATGAGATTTGAAAATAAGATCTACCTCCGACTTAGAGTCACGTTTGTGAAAATAAGACATTTTTGTCAAAATAAATTTTTCTCTGTTAAAATATTAAAATATTATGATTGAATTTAGTCAACAACAATGGAAGACGTTGTTTCAGAGCATAAAATAATTTATTTCTATTCATTTCCAGATTTTATTGGACTTTGAAGTTAACTTTTACATCCGACTTAGAGTCAATTTTGTGAAAATAGGGCATTTTAGTTAATAAAAATTTTTTCCGGTTAAAATATTAAAATATTATGATTGAATTTAGTCAACAACAATGGAAGACGTTGTTTCAAAGCATAAAAAAAATTATTCTTATTCATTTTGAAATTTTATTGGACTTTAAAGATAACTTCTACCTCCGACTTAGAGTCATCTTCGTGAAAATGAGACTTTTTTGACCTCAACAAAAATAAAAATTACAGAAAGTGATCCAAACTAATTTTTCATTAAAAATTTAATTCTTGAATATAAAAATCATCACATTATTATAAAAAAATAAATAAATAAAATTTAAATAACCACAAACTTATACATAGAAAATAAAATTAGTTTGCAGTTTGAAAGGTCAAAAATGAATATGAATTTATATAAAAATATGAACAAAGTTGTCGACTCGTATATTTATACAATAAAAGAGTTAATGTACATATAAAAATATATAATAATATTATATTTAAAAAACAAAATAAAAAAAATAAAAAAAGTAGGTCCACAGTGGCTGCAAAATGACAAGGTAGACGCGACCAAGAGACAGTGGTATTTTACAACAGCAACAGCAGCACCAAGAATATATAAATATAAGAGTAAAAAATATAAAAAAAAAAAAAGAATAAATAAGATAAAAATAAAAATTTAAAAAAAAAAAAAAAAAACGAATGGAACATTGCCGTCCCCTTGCATTGAGTACAACCAATCCGCTTAACAGACTAACTGCGTGAAGGCGGAACGCGGTCTCTTCGCGTATCCGCGTATTTATTATTCAGTTTGCAAATACGCGGCAAAAATGATCTCCTCCCGTGGTGGATGCCGCTGGGAGGTGGAGCTATACATAGTTGAATGTTGCACAAATTTTTTTTTTTTTTTTTATTTATATTTTTTGATAAAAAAAAATATATTTAAATGTATACATTATTTACAATATTTAAATTTATATGCCGACGTCAAATATATACTGACCAAAAGAGATGATCATCTTGACTCGTTGAATATTCAAATGATCATCAAGAAAAATATATTAAATTATATTTTTATTAAATATTTATATCTACTTGTGGATTTTATTCATAAATATTTATATTTTTTTTATTTCATGAAAATAAATATTGTCAATTATTATTTTAATAAAAATTGGAAAATTATTTTGTTGTTTAAAAATTGTATAGAAATATTTGTAAAAATGTGTTTTAATTGATTGGTAAATTTATTTATTGATTGAAATTGATAAATTTAAATGTTTAAAATTACAAGAATAAAAGGTAGTTTTAAACAATTTTTTTAAACAATTCAATTGTTAATTAGATAATTAATTAATTTTTTTATTAAATGAAAATATAATAATTAATTAACCAAATTTATCAAAATAATCAAATTGAAAATAAATTGTAAATAAAAATTATTTTATCATTTCAAAAAATCATAGATAATTATTAACTGAATAACTAAAAAAAAAATATATTTTCAATTAAAAATAACATTAATTAATAAATTAAATATATTTAAAACAAAAATTAATCGTAAATATAAAATATTCAAATGTCTGACTATTTTTAGGGTTTACTACTTGATTTCTACTTGTCGATGAAAAATTCACAAAATATAAATTAATTTCAATGAGAATGAATAAATTTTTTATTACCAAATTAAGGTACCATCAGATAAACTATCAAGCAATGACATTAACGTGTGATTTTCATTGAATTAAAATTTTAAAAAACTATATAACTTTATGATATATATAAAAAAATAAAATAAAATTACATGAAAAAAATACAGAGTTATTCTGTTGCCAATGATTTTCAAGATTATTCCAGTCGAGTGTTGTATTCCAGCTTCCAAGTATGGATTTATTGTTGGCTTATAGATCGACGACAGATCTTAGATTTACGGTTGTTCTATAAACTCGCAAAAAAGCCGCGTTATATTCAAGACTTCTTGAGATGCATATTCAGTGACTCTAATATCCATAAACTTTTGGATATATTTTTCCTTAATTTTCTTCTCATAAATTATTCCATAAATAAAATATATTTTTTCTTTTATTTTTCAACTAAATAATTTTTTATAAAAAAAGCTGTTTAATATAAATTCTTGACATAAATATCTGATAAATTATTATTTATTAAAATTAAAATTAAAATTTCATTTTAATTATTAAAATTATATTTATTTACTTTTCAACTTGCAAATTATTTAATTAATATTTTCAATTGATAATCAAAAATAATAAAAACACGTGGAAATATAAGAATGACTGTCAATAAAAAATCATCATCATCATCATCATCATCGTTTAAAGATGATATATATATATAAATATGAACTCTGACTCGACAATATATAATGATTTATGACTTGCCAAAAAATAAAAAATCTAGTTTCGTGTTGAGTAGTATTTAAATTATTATTATTATATTTTTTATAAAAATTATTTGAGCCTCACCTTTCCGGTGGCCATCAGACAATCTGTCTTATGACTTGACAATTTTTTAATATTATTTTTCAATTATACATTGTGAAAGCTGTTAATTTTATAATATTCATTTTTATATGTTAATATATTTATTAAAATTAATAAAGAGCTTTTTTATTTTTTTTTTTTTCAAATTATTTTACACAGTGACCTACTTCAAATTAAGATGATTTATAAAATATAAAATGAGTTTAACTTGTCTGAATAATTTTATAAATTAAATTTCATCTAATTTATTTGTTGTTAAATTATTTTTATTGTGTTATTTTTTTTTTTTTTCATTCATTTTTATTTACAAAACAAGTTGTTTTTATTTTTTAATTTTCAATTTGGCAATACAGTGAAATATCCTGGATTTCAAAATTATGTTGATGAAATTATCAAGTCAAGAAAAATTAACTTGTAAATTAATTTGTTAAAAAAATTTACATAAAATCAAATCAAATTAAATTTTTAAATTAAAATTATATTAATTAATTTTTACAATAAATTATTTATTTTTTTTATTATTATTTAACCTAAATATTATTGGGATTATATTTTACTAGATAAAAGTATGACGGGTGTGGCAGTATCAGTAAAAATAGAGCATCTTTGAAAGTCAAGTTTCCGGTATTAAAAAAAAACTTTCATAAATGTTAGCGTATATAATTAATAACAAAACAAAATGTAAAAACTCTTATATAAAAAAAAAAAAAACAGCAACAACATGATAATTAAAACAATGTTAATTATAATTATCTAAATTAAAAAAAAATTATTTTAATTATTATTTTTATGCAGTTGAAATTTCGAATAATGAATTTTGATTTTTTGTGTCATAATTTGTTTTTTTAAAATATTTTGTCATCAAGTTGGTTGATGTACTTGATGATATTGATGTACCAAGTAGTTTCTTGTTAGATATAAAAAAAATAATTTTTTTTAACTTAAAGATGCAAGATCGAGAACAAAAAGAGTGAGGGTCTCTAACTGAACGAACATTGTTAATTTAGATTGTATCGCGTGAGAAGCAGGAAATGACGAAATATCCTGGACTGAGTAGTGCGGACTTACAACGTCTTATAATGTTGATACCAATGTTGAAAATAAAAAAAAATATATGTATATCATCATCACAGGTTTCACATTTAAATCCCCTGTATATAAATAATTTTTTTTATTTTATTTTTTTTATATTCAGCGACCTCCCAGACTGATGATGGCGTGTTACTTACCAGAATAAAGCACGCGAGGACAGATGAGGACTCATGTCATGTACTCACTTGCAACAACCCCCTTCTTTTATATACTTGAAAAAAAATTATAAAGAAATTTTTTTTAAATAATAAAAATATCATAATTTTTATTATTTATTATTATTTTTTTTTTTATACAATACAAATGTCTTGAAAAATAAAAATATAAAATTACAAAATTCATGCAAAAAAAAAATTTCGAAATAATAAAAAACTTATTTTATATATTTAATTTTTTTTTAAATATTTTATTCTTTTGAAATTTTAAATTAATGGTTATTATAATTATTTTAATTATAAATTTATAATATTATTATTTTTTAATGATGGATGAAATAAAATAATTTGTCAAATTTGTTTTTTTTTTTTTTTTTTTTGATTCCTGAAAAAAGGGGTAGTTTATTTGAATTAAATTAAAGTTATAAATTAATTTTTAAAAATAAATAAATAAATTTTTATAAAGGAAGTAATGTTAAAATCATTTGTTACGGTTCATTAAAAAAATTTAAAAAAATAAATAAATAAACTGATCAACTTTGTACAGTTTGTGCAAGACAAGAAACTTTTCTGGAGGATCGTCATCAGGGGCGTGACTCAATGTAGCATATTATTTCATGAGATTAAAATTATAAAAAAAATAAATAAATAAATAAATAATAAAAAAGAGGGAGGTAATTTATTTAAGTGACACCAAAGTGACGCAATTTATCTCATGTCAAAGTCACACCCAACATGATACCTCATACTTTTCTCCATCAATTAAACACAAATAAAAAATAAAAATTAAAAAAAAACATATAAATATAAATGATTGACATTAAATTACATAAAAAAATTATTAAATTTTATTAAAATTAAATTATAAATATTTACAAAAATTGACATTTAAATATTAAACAATATTTATAAATTAAAAAATTTATATTCTCATAAAATATTCAAACATTATTTTATATTTTAAATAAAAAAATTTTATATTTATTACAATAATGAGCTATTAATGTTGAATGAAAAGTGTGAAAATGGCATTTAAATATTAAACAAAGTACTCAACTTTGTCTCTATATTTCTACGTGGTTTTATTTTTAATATTTCAAATATTTTTATCTATAAAATTGCATAAATAATAATTCAAAAAAAAATATAAAAATATAAAAAAAATAGTAATAATAGTGATGTACAAAGATATAGGTATATTAAACTTGAATTAATTTGCATCTCTGTTGTTTTATCTTTGTTATTTTCTTTGTCATTTAAACTGGTCGGTGTTTTTTTTTTATTATTTTTATATATATTTTTTTTATTTGGTGTATCATGTTTGTGGCACGCTGCAAACTGGAAATTACTTGAACGTGGGTGTGTTTGCAAAGTCCAGTAAATGTATTTTATTAATATGTATATATATGTTGTTTAAAAGTCACACAAAATAATAGTCACAAGAAGCAACGATACATCCAAAGATTTTATATATCATCAGGCGCTATTTCACTTGCTTCAAAGTATCATTGTACATGCTTGTTAAACATGTATCGAAAGGTACCATCGATTTAAACATCTTGCTATTTATACCCAGGGTGCTGAATGAAAAATTTTACAAAAAATAAAATACACCAATCAATGTTTTAATTTAGTTGACAATTTAATTATACTTTTAAATAAATTAATTTATTTTAATAATATATATTCAAAGATATTTTAATATTTATAATTTTATTAAAATAAAAATAAAAAATTCCCATGAATTGAATAGAAATTTTCTAAATTTATTTATATTTTTATAAAAAAAAAATTTCTACTGTTTTATAATGATTAATTTACTAATTTGAAAAATAAAACAACAATTGAATCAAATATTAAATAAAAATTTATAAAATAAAATATTTCAAGTACAATAAAAGTTTATTTAAACATAAAATTACAGTGTGCATTATTTTTTTCAATTTTTTTATTTTGTATTTTGATGCAAAATTGATGTTGTCTACCAATATAAACATTGCAATGCAATATACAATACTCGGACGGTGGTCATGTCGTCGCCTGTCATCTCCTTGTCTTTACCATTATTCGCTTGGATAATATACGACTTGAAATACATAAATATATATACATATACATACATCACAGTGGTTAAATTAACAGTGCATGTGGGCGGGTGTGATGCGCTCACGTAACGATATGCACTTTGAAAAATGTACTCATAATACAAAAACCAATTGCACGCAAACCACCAATAAACCGCACTTAATATACAAATACTTTTACAAAATAATTTCCAACAAAATTTTAATCATTTTAAATTATTTTCTTGCAGTTTTATCTAATATTTAAATTAAGATAAAAAACAAAAAAAATGGATAAATGTATTTCTTAAATATGTTTTCCAGATAAGAGAGAAGAAAAACGAAAAATGAAATTTTAAAAAAAAATGCAACAATCTGGTTGTTTGATATTTATCGAAGTTGCTGTCATCGTAGAGAACGTGGCTTGTGGTTTTTTATTTTTTTTTTTAAATAAATAAATATCCTCATGGTGGTACCACAACACAACACACCACATATATTATGTCGCCTCTTCAACTGCAGTTAGGGGGTTTGCAAGTGAGACAAGCCAACGATAGTTGGTTAATACCAGTATATGTATGGTAAAATTAAAAAAAATATATAAATAATAAGAAAATAATAATAATATATTGTTGGTTTTTGAAAAAAAAAAAAAAAAAAAAAGCTTGGGGGGATATGTTGGGTAGGCGTTGTATGCACCGAGTAAAAAGGGCACGAGGCGCGTAACGATGCACTCCCGGCAATCGCCACTGTGTATTATAAAATGCATACAAAACGACCCTCTTTATACATACCCTGATATAACTAGATTTTTTTTTTATTTTTAAATGTGTATTTACTCTTTCTTAGCGCGCCTTTTTGTGTATACACATTGACCAATGCAGTGTGCATTATATCTACCTGCAATATTTTATTTTACATTTTTTTTTTTTATATTTCATGTACACAATGAACCGAGAAAAATAACTATTTGCTTATAAGTATATATAAATTTTGCACACGATGCATTTAATGTGATTGTAAATTTAAATTATTTTATCGTAGATAAATGAGATCACTGAAAAATCACTGAAATTATATCTGAGAAAAATAAGATTATTTTAAGTTTTTTTATAAATTTATTTTTAATTTTTTTTTTTAAGGGTTGTTTAGAATATATTTATTGAAAATTATTTGAAATTATTATTATAGTATAAATAATGTTTCTAAAAAAAAAAAAAGGAATAATGTAATGTTGCTTTTGTTGGTATAAAATTAATATCAAGGATTATTTTTAATTTTTTGAATTAATGAAAAATATTTATTATAAATATATTTGGTATTTTTTTATTTTAAAAAATATTTTTTAGATGTTTTTGTTTATAGTAATGCAATTGATTATAATGGATATCAAGCAATCTAGTAGTCAAGTTGACAAGAACTTAATATGTTCTAAATTGTATGTTAAAGTTCAAATCTAACAACACACACGAGATGCGAAAACAGGAAAGTAAGCTATTGTAATAATGATATATTCATCGAGGTGTACTAAAATTGACACAGAAAATTTGGAGCAAATATCTTTGAACATAGAAAGAGTGAATAAAACCTTCACCTTTTCTATGCCTAAAGATATTTGCCCCAAATGTTGCATATCAGTTTGATTTATTTTTTTTTTTAATTAATAATTTTAATCAACATTTATTTACATTTATCTCAAATTAAATTAAATATCAAATTAATTGAATAATAAATTAATTAATCATCATAATACAACAATTCAATTTCAAATTAAATTTTCTGAATTCTTTTAAATATATTTTTTCTTTTAATTTATTTTTCTGTATCACCAATAAAATAGTGATAAAATTATAATTATATTAACCCCCAAAATTAAATGTCATTTATTCTTCTAAATTTCCATTTTTTTTTTTAAATATTTTCATTAAAAAAAATTGTGACAAAGTTTTAATTATGACCAAAATATTCACTAATAATTAAACCAAAATATTTTTCCTTAAAATTAAAAATTAATTAAATTACAAAAAAATGATTAATCTGATATATAAAATTTGAAAAAAAAAAAAAATGACAGGTATGTTGAGGAAAATATCTTGTGAGCCCTCATGCACGTAAAAGAGTTAAAAAAATAAATAAATAAATTTAAAAAAAAAAAAGAAAAAAATGAGATGGCGTCGATGTGGGTAGGGTTATTAGCCCAGAAAGCAAGGCCTCAGCTTCCGGTGTAAAGTATAAGTATATTTTTTTTTCCTGAGAGTTTCTTAACCCCTGTTTTATAAATATTGTAACTTGGCTACAACTTGTGAACGAGAATCAACACGATCAAGACGAAACGACGCACAAAATGTTATACATATACCTGGAGACCTCACCTTTTACCTTCTGTATTAATATTGCACACACACAAAATCAACTTGCAATTTCATACCACTTATCCATACATACTCAAATTATTTTATTTTTTTTTCCATTATTTGTACATTTATTTTGTTTTTTTTTTAATTATTTTAGAAAAATAATTTTTCTCACGACTCGCAGGGGTGTTTTTTAAATTTCAGGTCAGGGTCGTACATTAACACTGTCACTAACATTCCATTTGTTGTAATTAAATAAACACATACTTGATGTCTTTATAACATTAAAAAATATTTAAATATAGGTATATTATTATTATTTAAAAAGTTTAAAATTATAATTTTTAATTTATTTTTTTTCTCGCTATTTAATTATTAAAATCACTCAGGTAATAAATTTTTTAGTTATAAAAATATTTTAAAATAAAAAAAAAAAGTGGTAAAATTATAATTAAAAATTTACAAATTTTTTTATATTTAAAATAAAATAAATAAATTTTTTTTAAGATATAAATTTAAGTATCTTTAATTTTATTTTAAATCTTGTTAACCAATACTGGTCAGTTGTTTATCACTGACAAATGTAGATTACAAATTGCACGCGACATAACACCATAAACGAGTTACAAATAAAAAATAAAATAAAAACAATTTTATTATTTATTTATACTTGTTTTTTATTTGATAAAAAAAAAATGATCTTGTTGACTTAATGGATATATATTTCAATGATTATTATTACCACACGCAATTTTTCTAACGGTTAACGTTGCACCTGGGCGCGTCAGGACACAGTCAACATCAGGTAACATTGACGATTTTATAATTTTATATGTGTATATGTATAACAACACGCACAATATAAAAAAAAAATATACACACCTACAAATACATAACAATACAAAGAAATATAAATCAGGGGTCACTGTACCTTTGGCTGACGAAGGAGAAAAATAAGAAACATATACCTGTTAAAATTTAAATCAAAAAATATATTTAATGGAATTTTGTAGCTGCAGGTACATTTATTATAATTTTTTAATATTATTTTTATATATTTTTTTGGATTTAGCATTGTACTAGGTTGTGATAGCTAGCAATCTCAAAATTACAAGTAGATTTATTTAAATTGTAAGGGAAAAAATTAGTCTGAAATTATTCTTAATAAGGAAATAATTTTTGTTGCAGTTTTTTATTTTTTGAAATTGATTAACAAAATTATTTGTGAATTTAAAAATTTTCTAGTGTTTTTATCAATTTGATTAATTAATTTTTGATTATTTTATTATTTAAATTGTTTTCAGTTATTAATTCGAAGAAAAAAATATTTCGAAAAAATATTCAAATTTTTATCGAAATTATTTTTATTCAGGAAGTTTCTTTACTAATTTCAGGAATTTATAATTTACTTTTAAATTATTTAAAAGTACATTAAAATAAATTGTTAAATATCAATTCAAATTGTAGAAAAAAAAATGTAAACATTGAATTTATCAATTAAATTTTCTTTCGTTAATTTAAAATCGAAATTTGAAATTTGAAATTTGAAATTTGCAATCGAAACAAGTCAAACAATTATTTCTCCCGACAAAATTTTATAAAAAAAAAAAAAAAAAAAGAAATATATTTAAAAAATTCAATTCCATCAACATTGCAATAAATTTTTTTATTTTCTCAAGTAAATATAACTCAAGCTTGTTTATTTAACGAGACTTTGTATACATGAAAAAATTGCAGCAGTGAGTAACTATTTTACTTACATTAGTTACGCAGACATGTTAACATTATTTTTATTAAATACATATATATATTTTATATATATATATTTTAATTCCCCGTTTTTTTAAACTAAAGGGGAAAAAATAAATACAAACCCCATGCCAAGTAAAATAACGCGTTAATCGGAGTCATCAGGTACACCATCAAGTTCTCACGGTGTTATCATAGTTAATGACGTCACGGTATATTGAATTTCTCAGCTTTAAACAGTGAATATATATTATTAAAAAAATATAATTTTTTTTTGCTATGATAATTACCCCGGAAAGTTTTATAAACATATGATTATTATATTTAATTTTTACATATTCTATTTTGATTTGTTTATATTTATTTTTTTTCCTTTTTTTCATTTTCTTTCGTTTCGAGTTATTAATTTAATTAAAATAAATTAATATAAATAAAGGGATTAAATGATAATTATTTTATGTGAAAATTAACATTGTTTTAATATATAATATTTAATAAAAAAAAAAATTTGATTAACTTGTTTTATTATTAATTTGCATTTTAAAAAGGAAAAGTTTAAATTTTTTTTTTTTAACTCATGGATGAGTTTAAACACTTGTTGTAATTTTAAATGTATTTATTTAATTTTTTTTTTATTTTTTAATAATTAAAAAATAATAGTAGATATGTATATAAAACATTGAAAAATATTTTTAAGTAAATTTAAAAAAAAATAGAAGACAGTTAAGATCGTCACACGTCGTGAACTATGATGGGTCACAGACGAAAGACCGCAAGGGTTATTTAGCCCAAATAAAAAAGGGAAAATAATAATAAATATATTTTTTATTTTTTTTGTTATTATTTTTACATGTGGGAGAAATAGTGTTGAGTATATGAAGGTCATATTGTTGTAAATGTTACGGTCAAGTTTATCAATCCCTTCAGGACACACATCAACTTTTAACGGATGAGAAAATTCGATTAAATCAAAACAAGAAATGTTATTCTATTATATATGTTGTTTATAAAAAAAAAAATAAATTTATATAGGAAAATAAATTTTATATACTATGTAATGTTGATAAATAATTTTAAAAAAGAAAATAAATATTTAAAAAAAAAGATGGGGTGAATATTTTAATTTTTTTTATCAAAGAAAATTTTATAAATTAATATTATGACAGTTTAACAAGATTAATGTAATTTTTTTTTAATTTTTACATAATTAAATTAAATTTTTAGTTAATTAAAAATGATTTTGTTATTTTTTTTGGTAAAAAATTAACATGAGGTATTTTTAAAATTGAAAATTTATATGATAAAAATTATGAAAGTTTTGATGAGTTTGATTAATATTTATTGATAAGCTTTACTTGATTATTTTTGACATGATATATTTAATTAAGATGTAGTTGATGGTGTAGTTAATGTCAAGTGTCATAGTGGTTAAATAAACCAAAATAGGTGGAAGTATTTTCGGTTCGAACCGATTATAATGGAAATCTATCGTTTGAAGTTTTAAATTACTTTAATTACTTCGTATATAAATATGTCAAATTTATGACAATGAATAATTATGATGCATTTTCGGGCAAATATCTTTGAGCATAGAACGAGTGAAATAAACCCTCACTTGCTCTATGCCTAAAGATATTTGCCCCAAACATTCATTATTTTTATATTTTTTGAATAAAAAAAAAATAGTAAAATTAATATTAATTTATATTTATTCATAAATAAACACTGAATAATATTTTTCATGTAATTTAAAATTAATTTTATTAAAACATTAATTAATTATGTTTCAATTGTAAATTTAATTTTAATAAAATTTTTAAATAATTTATTAAATATTTAATAATTTTTTTTCAATAATTTATAATTGCATAATCATTATTGTCAAATGTCAATATTTATAATAATTTTTAAATATGATAAATATTTATTGATAAAATTTTTTAATTTAAATACATATATGTAAATGTTTCAGGAATTAATTTTAAAGATAATAAAATTTTCCATTTTCAAGAAATAATTTTAAATAAATATGTTATTTTTAAAATAAATTAAAATTAAAAATTCTAAATATATAAATCAATTTGACAGTATTTCATCTTGAACTAGATCAGATTGATTCTCTTCCGTTCGCAATAAAACGGTAAAAAAAAAAACACAAAACAACTAAATAAATATAAATATAAAAAAAAAAAAAAAAAAAAAGGAGTAATAGGGGTAAGAGGAAGGATGGGTAAATGAAGATTCACCGTGACAGATTATTAAAGAGTGAAACGAACTGTAATGTTATAAGTGGAACGAACTGTAAGGGTAATTATTACAAAGTTCCATTGTCTATATTTCTAAGATTCAAGTGTTGAATTTACTGATAATAATGACCAAACAATAATAAATCCTATTGCAATACATAACTGGAAAATAACATTTTTTTAAATTAAATTTACCCTTTGATAATATAAAGAAGGGTTGTCAATAAATAATTTTATATTTAATCGAAATAATTTAATAATTTCAAATATAAATTTAAGTAATTATTATATTTAATTAATTAATTATTAAATTATTAATAGAAAATTATGAATTAAAAATTCTTTTATAAATTTATATTTATATCAATTTTATTAATGAATTTTTCATTCAAATTTAAAATTTTTAATTATTATTTTTAAGATTTATATTCATATTTACATTCATTTATTGATAAAATAAATTTACAATCAAAAATCAAGTAAATTAGTTGAAAAAAAATAAAAAATTCAGTTTATTTTTTGAAAAAAAAATATAAATAAAAAAAGACATTATTATTGTCAATGTAAAAGAAAAGAGAAAAAATGAAATTGTATATAATTAAAAAATATAAAAAAATAAAAAAAAATTTAGAAGTGAAGAAAAGCTATTCACCGGCAAGCGTATCACGGGATGTCTGATGTGTAAGGAACCGCTAAAATGGTGTTCGTTGTTATCTCGTTATAAAAATCTAGAGCGGCGATGCGAAAAGGCACGCGGAGGGTTTTTACGCCAAAGAAAAAAAAAAAAAAAAATATATATATTTTATAAAAATAAATTAAGTATTATATTTATAAACAAACAAGGTTAGCAAAGACCTAGTGCAATAATTAAAAAAAAATTGAAAAAATAATTTAAAAATCGACAAACTTTTTGGCATTTTCATATTGACAAGTTCAACAGTTTTTTTTTTGATTTGTATTTTATATTATTAATTGTTTATCACTGATTTAAGATGTACAAATATTTAAAAAATTTTATTATAAAAATAATTTAAAATATCTTTTTTCTTGTTTGGTCATTTTGTTATACATAAAAGTCCCTTTACTTTGTCTTGATCTTAAATCGCTTGGTTGGCGATCGTATTGCTCGATGCCGTTACCAGAAAGAGGCCACCACAAATTTACCAACACAACTTTCCTCATAATGAGGATCCTGAATGATAAAAAAAAAAATAAATAAATAAAAAAAAATAAACGCAATATACCTGAACAAAATGACAAACGTAATTAGAGAATTAAAAAAATATTAAAATTATTAATGAGAAAAATTTGATTTATAAATAATTTTATTTTAATTTGTAAATATATTTTGTGTAATTAAATTTGAAAAGAAATTATAATTTAAAAATATAAAAAAGTGAATTTAATTGATAAATAAAATAATGTGATTAATAATTTTTCTTAAAAAATAATTGAAATATATTGTTATCAGTTCAAAAAAAAAATATTAGATATTTATTTAAAATGACAAAAATATAAATTTATATTTTTTAAACATAATTACTAAATTGTTTTTAAATTTATGATAAAATATAGTTAATATTTTCTGATATGTTTTATCTTTATAATTATGTAATTGATTATAATAAATGTCGAAGGTGATGGTGGTTAATTAGGCAAACACATGCTTTATTTAACTTAATTTTGTTTGGTTCAAACCATTATATATGTTGTTTAATTGGTAGATGGAACATGCCATTTGAGATTAAGTAGGTACATGACAATTGTTGCCTAAATATTACCATCAAAGAAATTATTAGTGGATATGAAATTTTCACAATGATGTTTTCAGCAAATACCTTCGAGCATCGAACGAGTGAAATAAATCCGTCACTTTTTCTGTGCTAGAAAGTATTTGCTCCAAATTTCAAATCCCTAGGTTTTTTTTTTTTTTTTTTTTTTTTAAATCATACACTTGTTTATAACATTCATGATAAATTATTATTTTGTAAATATTTTTTTATTGTTATAATAAAAATATATTCAGAAATTAAACTCATTTTTATTTTGAATAATTGAATTAAATTAAATTTCATTACTATATTTTCTTTTTACAATTTAATTGTTTTTTTTAAATAAAAAAATATATATTTTCATACACGTATTTAGATTTAATAAATAATAAACCATTTGTTTTAATTACATCCTAGTTTTTTGTATCAATTTTAATCATAAAAACTTGTGATGTTTTGAAAAAACAAGAGAATCAAACAAATTGAACATTTTATTTTTTTGCAATATCAATTTTTATTGACAAAATTATGTAAACATTCAAAAAATTAATTTAAATATTCAGCAAAATATAAAATTTATTTGATAGATAAATTTGCAGTTGAATATATTAATAGGAAAATTTAAAATTTAAAAAAAAATAAAATAACAAGATGAATAAAATGGAAATCAAATGGCAAGAAAACGACTTGGACACGAAGTGAATATAGCGTGATGATGATCATTACATCAAGTATATAAAAATTAAAATTTTCATTCATAATTCATTGTAGTTTGTAATTACACGGTTCCTAAGATATCGTGAGAACTCATTAAGATACACTGTTATATGAATAAAAAATAAAAAAAATATATTTTAAATTAACCAAGAGAGTGAATAAGTGTCGATATATGTGTTGTATATAAAATAATCACACAATTATTATTAAAAATTAAAATATTATTATTAAAATTTTATATTTTAAATTATGTACATGATATAAACAAGGAAATATTTATTGTATTATTATTTATATATTTTTATTTTATTAACATGTTACTGTTATTTTAATAAAAAATTTCCAAATCATCCAGTAAATAAATGATAAATAAATTGCAATTTTATATACATGATAAATATAATAACGATTTAATTAATAATATATAAATTAGTAAATTAAATTGATAAATAAAAATGAATAAATATTTTGTAAATTATTTAAAAGAATTGCAATAATTAAATTTAAAATTTAGTTATTAAAATATGATTATTAATTGATTTATTTTTTAAATAAAATTAATTTTCAATGAATGATAAAAAATAAAATAAGGTGTTCTAAAATTTGGGGCAAATACATTTAGGCATAGAAAAAGTGAAGATTTATTTCACTCGTTCTATGCTCAAAGGTATTTGCCCTAAATATTAAAGCTAAAGAGGTAGCTAAGGAAAACCAACATGTAGTTTGATAATAACGCTGATTGGGTCAAGTAGATTTGAACCAATTAATAAAAGGACATGAGATATGTAATTGCCAATTTGACCATTATCTCGTTTGACGTTTATGATAATAAATTACACACTAATATATATAATTTAATATATTTTTTTTATCAATTAATTATACACGAGTTTTGAAAATTTTAATAATAAAAATGATTAAATTATTATATTACAAAAATAATTTTATTTAATTTTTTAATAATATATTGATTGTCATTATTTTATCCAAATTATCTGCATTTATGTATTATTAATTTATTTACTTACTTTTTCAATTAAATCAATTTATTTTCATCAATTTTATCAATAAATTTTTTGTTATTTTAGCTACTGCTTATTATCCTGTAAAACCATAAAAAAATAGCAAAGAATTTAAAGAATTATGTGATGATTTAATCAGTTAAATTGATTAAAAATTATTAATTAAAAATACAAAAATTAATTTATATATTTCAACAAATCCTACATCTATTTCAGATCATGATTAAAATTTATAAAAAATATTAAAATAAAATATCAAAATTATCTCAAATTCAATTGAAATATTTAGCTACTGAAAAATATATTATCATAAAACAATAAATTTTATTAAACCACCCTCATATAAAAATAAAAATTATTATTATCATAAAGTGATAAACAATGTCATTTCAAGAAAACCCTTGATACTCTTTTTCTTATCTTTAACATTTTTCACAATCCACTGATTCAACCATTAAAAAAATGAATAAAAAAATTAAATAAATAAATTATTCTACATCTTAATTTTATAATCATTTTTTACAATTTTATTTTATAATTTTTTTACAAGTTTCTTATCAATCTCAATAATTTTCCAAAAACGTTTTTTTTTTTTTTTTTCTGCAAATATAGTGTATATATATAGTAAAATTTAAAATAAAAAAAAAATATAATAAACATATTCTTACAGTGAGTTATCTGTTGTACAAGGGAATGGATAAAAATTTACACTTAAAAAAAAAATTGTATTATATATTGAAGGTTTATTTATCGACATGAATGTACGTTGTTGTGGAACTCGGTTGCAGATTTTTCGATCCAGTATTTTTTAACTTTTTTTTTTATTTTTAAATTCTCTTATTTTTTTTCCAGTTTTACGTATATCTTTTGTATTTTTTATTTACTTATTTTTAAATATTATTTTTATATAAGTTTTTTTTTTTTTTTTTTTTAAATTTATACTTTGAATCTTTGTGATTCCAGCGGTGTTTCTGTAACAGTATCACAATCATTTTGGATCTTGAAATATATATTTCAAAACTCGGAAAATTTTATCAAGAATTTATAAATAAAAAATTAAATTTATGTGTTTTTATATTTTCTGACAAATGCTATATATATTTGTCTAGCTGAATGAATTTTATTTAATTTAAATTTCAAAATAACTCGATTGATTTATTTTAAAATTACAATTTTATTTATTTTTTAAATATATAATTTTACAGTTTAATTTTTACTAAATCACATTTACTCACTAATCGATATAAATAAAAATAATAAATTTTTTAATTATAAAATTCATTTAAATATCAAAAAAAATGAAATGAAATTCTTCCTTTAATTATAAATTTTATAATAAAAAAATTAAAAAATAATTAATATAAAAATTCAAATAAAATTAATTAATAATAAAAATTAAATTATTAATAAATATTAATAATAATAATAATTATTATTATATATAAAAACTTTGTAAATTAAATTAAAATTAAAAATAATATTATTAAAAAATAAAAGACAATAAAAATTAAATAATTTTCAAGTACAGTATATTGATTGTGTAATAAGAGTCTAGATAAACCGCCAACACACCAGACAACATATCACACATATTATATTTATTTTTATACATATTTATATTTACATGTATATATGTATATGAATTATATAGAGCTTTTTATATTATTGGTTGATCTGGCAATTGTAACTGGATCGGATATCAGATTACCTCGATGATAACAATCGATCACGACAATTCTGACTCGCCTTGATATTTCAATCGGCTCTTCAACTCAATCCTCTTATTTTACTTGTCAATAAATACCAACAACTTGTACATATGTATACTTTTAAATTTTTTTTTTTTTTATATATACTTTTACAATTATATATATATGTCTAGTATTTTATTTTTTACATCTAGAATTAGTACATTTATATTTCAATGTTGTTTTTTACCTTTTTTATATACATTTATTATTATTTTTACTTTTTTTTTTATAAATTGATTTCTATCATTGTTTCAAGTAATTTTTTTTTATTTTTATTAATTATATTTGTTAAAGATAATTGAGATAATTTTTATATTTTTAATTTATTATTTGTAATGATATTTTTGATGTTTTTTTAATTGAAATGAAAAAGTTGGGATGATTTGTAACTTTAGGTTGATTGAGTTTTTTTTTTTATTAAAAAATATGTTTTATGGAATTTTATTGAGTTTGTATTTTATGTTTTATTTTAAATAATCAATTTATTAATATTTTTTCTTTTTAAAATTTCTAATTTAAATTTAATTAACTCAATATTATTTGTCGTATTTTTAAATATATATTTTACAGTTTGATAAATGTTTAATTTAATTTTTTTTTATCATATAAATATAAATATATAAATTAAAGTTAAAAAAAAAAAGTATTTAAATAAAAATTAAAAAATATATAATAATCATTATAATTAAAAGACAAATGATAAAAAAATAATAGTTTTGATTAAAATCTCGTTACGGTAAGACAACATGACAAGTTATTTCCGTAACAAGTTTTTATATTTTTTTATCATATAACTATTAAATTAATTAAATTAATAAATTAGAAATTAAAAAAAAATTTTTATAAATGACACTAAAATATATTTATTTAAATATTATTAAAATTATTTTTAAATTAAAAAAAAATTATTAGAAAAAATAAAAAATTCAAGAAATAAATAAATAATTTATATTTTTTTATCTATTTTTAAAATCACATAGATTTTGCATGTATAAAATTTATAAAAAAAAAAAAAAACAATTCATTTCAACATCCGCATGTTATTTTAAAAAAAAAAAACAAATTTTTAATTTTATCAAAAATACATGTTCACTCAATTATGAAATAAATAAATACACTTGTTTTAAATAATAATTAAAAAAAAAAGTTAATTTAATTGAAGTAATAAATATATATTTTCAAGTTAAAAAATGAGAAAATAAAATCGATACATCATCGAAATGTTTCAATTTACCAACTGGATCTCAATCAAAAATATTGAAAACAAGTTTATCGTGTTTCTTTTGTGCAATAATATATTTATATGTATATTCCAAGAGACCATACTGTTTAATTAACTAAATGCAGCATAAAATATAAACCGATAAACGGCACATATCAGCCATAAAGTTCTTATACCGCCTCCAGCAACCATACAACCGATAACGCACTCTTTTATATCGCCCTGATGTTTTTCTTCTTCTATAAATTTTTTTTTTTATTTTTTTTTATATTTTTTTATTATTTTATTTTTTCATCTTGAAGTTTGCCAGGGGCTACAACGTGGTAACTGAACGCACCTTAACGCCCACATTCTCGCGAATTGCGGGGGAGTATTATTCAATTTTTTTTTCTATTTTTTTTTTTTTTTCTATTTTATATTTCTAATTTTCAATTTTTCTTTGTTTATTTTATCTCATTTTTATACCTATTTTTATATTACTCATTTTTTCAATTTTTTAATTTTATCTATTTTCTTTTAATTTTTTTGATTATTATTTCATCTATTTTGTTCCTTTTTTTTGTAATTTTTTAATTTATTTTTCTATTTATTTTCAAGTTTGCTAAATTTTATTTCGATTTGTAATTTTATTTCTCATTTATATTAAATTTATTTAAATTTAAATATATTCTTTTTCTATTTTTCAATTAAAATTATTAATAATTAACAATTTCCAAGTTTTTTTTATAAATTATTTCTCAAACTTTAATAAACACATTAAATTTTAAATATACCTTTATATATAAATTTATTAGAATTTATAAAATGTAACAGTAAATATAACATTTGTTAAACAAAAATAACAAAAATTTATTATAATAATAGTTGTTGTGCATTTTAACATTGTTTTTTTTACAGTATATATTTATGGAAATATAAAACTATATTTATTTTCCCCATGTATTTTCTATAAAGTCGTTTGGTTTAATCTTCTCGTTAATTAGACTCAAAGCACCTGTATAAAACGTATATTTAAACCACATATACATATATTTCATGAGAATTATTTTTCTTCATTTTATTTTTATATATTCTTCTTTAGTTTTTAATTCTATAAAAACGCACGCTTTATCATTAATTAGTACAGTATTTATTATGTATGTTTTTTTTTTTTTCTTTAAAATATAAAATATATTTCACACAAATTATTTAAGGTGATGCATTAATATTTACATGAATATATATATTATCTATTTTTCATACAGACAAAAGATTAAATTAATAATAAAATTAATTGTTTTATGTTGTTCTAACTTGTACTTGTTGGTTACTGCAATTTTTTTATTAGAAAAAAAATCAACCAGAAGAGCTTTTGACAGTAATTAATTTTTTAAATGATAATTTTAAATGAATGATAAAAAATAAAAAAAGTATTTAAAATTTGGGGGGCAAATACCTTTGGGAATAGAACAAGTGAGGATTTATTTCACTTTTTCTATGCTCAAAGGTATTTGCCCCACATTCTATTAATAATTATGAACATATTACAATAATATAAATAATTATTTTAGTGGAATAATATAGATTTGAACGACCACTGGAAAAAATTGAATTTCAATCAGTTTGCCACCTTGACCATTATCTCGTTTGACGTTTATGATAATAAATTACACACTAATATATTTTAATATATTTTTTTTAATCAATTAATCATACAGATTGTATTGATATTGATACATCTAATCGATAATTTAATTAAAAAAACATTTTTAAAGTCCAAAAAACTGATAAAAATTATCACGAGTTTTCGCAGCTATTAATAATAATTTTTATTTGACTAATTTTAATAATAAAAAATAATTAAATTATTACTTGTAAAAATTAACCAATTAAAAATAAAAATAAATCTATTATTCAATTGAAAAAAAAAAATACAAAAAATCTTAAAATATTTCCAACTAAATCACAGATAAATTAGATGAAATTTTTTTTTTCATTTTTAAATTTCTTTTACATATATATGCATTTTATTTTTTTGTTTCAAGTCCCTCTCTTAAAGTTAATTTGCATGTCTGTAAGCTTCTCGTATAGATTTCAAAAAAAAAAAAAAAAAAAGTAAAAAAACCGTCAAGCATTTTGTTTCTTCAAGAGTTAAAGTTTGGATATGCGTAACGCAGAAAATTGACGGCATAAAAAATAATATAAAACTTAAAAAAAAGGACAATTTTTGGGGGACCCAACTCACAGTCACCATCAAAAAAGTCCAACTTTTTCTTGGGCTTGATATTTCG
Source organism: Lysiphlebus fabarum (assembly GCA_011426435.1). Lineage (NCBI taxonomy): Eukaryota > Metazoa > Arthropoda > Insecta > Hymenoptera > Braconidae > Lysiphlebus > Lysiphlebus fabarum. The sequence continues at coordinate 42,621 of WSYQ01000021.1, read as the reverse complement.
ACCAAGAAGACCGCATTGGATATAAGAGGACCTCCAAAAGATATATCTTGACCGCATCTTCAGTCTCTCTTTTTCACCCAATCTTTAAATTTTTTATTTTTTTAAAAATTTTTTTTATTTCATCTTCTCTATGTCCACCTGAATTCACTCTGTCTTACTTCAACTGAAAATATACTTTAGCTGTATATATACCTATATATTTTATTTCATTTTTTTTTTTTTTTTAAGCATCTTGGTGACTCCACCTTGGTACTGTATATAAAATTGCAAAACTGAAAAGTCGCCGCAACCAAACGACAACATAAAGATTTAAGACTTGTGCACCAATAAACATACTCAAGTCTTGAATCAGTGTGTTGAATATATGTGTCTTATTCTCTTTTATTTAAAAAATAAAAAAAATTATTTTTTTTTATTTTTTACTCTTATCTTTTTTACCCCCTGTTCACCTTGTGATGGTGCATTTCGCTTCTGTGCTTTCATCTGCATTATTTTTTTTTTTATTACTTTGCTTTTGCTGATACACATAAAGGGCATAGAAAATCTTATCTTTATGTGTACTAATAATGAAAAATAAATTTAAAAAAAAAACAACAATTATATGTTATTATAATTATTTTTTTTTTTTTTTGTATAAAAATTAAATAGTTAAATTATTAGGTAAAGATAGTAAATATTTATTTATTTGTTCATTTTTTTTTTTTTTATAGAGAAAATAAAAAAAATTTCATCTTGATTTCTTGTAAATTTATAAGGTAGTTATCTTGATTTTTTTTTTATACTATCGTTTTATGTTTTTTCAAGAAAATTAGAGTATACACATTACTTTGTGAATATATCCATTTATAATCTATATTCAATATCAAAAATAAAATTTCATTGAAGACTGTAAAAGACGGTATTTTAATCCACATTTTGTTTTATCTTATAATTTGATTATAGATATTTTTTTAAATATATTTTTCAGTAAATAATTTCTATAAATTTATAAATATAATTTTTTATTATTTTATTATTATTTTTAATTTTTAGATATTAATTTAGTTATCAAAACAAAATTTTAATTGATAATTAAAATGTTATAAAATTATTTTTTTTGAATATAAATAAATTGTATATATTTACACGTTATTTTTTTAGTGACACTTTTTAGTGACGAGTCAAAGGACTGTATAAAATCAGCTGATATTGATCTTGTGTGATAAAAAAAAATGTAAAATAAAATTTAAAAAAAAAATACTTTATGGTATAACCAGATAGTTTCGACACATTGGAAGAATTGAATTCAGAGTAAATTCGAATGCATTGCTTGTAAAGTGTCATCGCGAATTACCCTAATGTGACCACAGTAACCAAGAAAAAAATAAAATAAACTTTTTCACGCTTTTAATGCTCATATAAATCATCAAAAAAAAAAATAATATATAAAAAATAAAACACATTACACTGCATCCAATCGAAAATAAATCACACAAAAAAAAAAAATTTCTACTAAAAAAAATTATTACACAAATATACAACTGATTTAAATAAAAAATAATATATTTTTTTTTAAATTTATTCAAATATCATTCAATAAAAATAACAACCAATTAAATAAAAAAAACAATCGAAATTATCAAATCGAAATTTCGAAATTCAAATTAATTTCGAAATAAAAAATCGAAATAAATCATTTTAATAATTTAATTAAGATATCAATTAAAAAAATAATTATAAACAACAATTATTATATTATAACTACAAAATAAAATCATCTAAAAAACATTAACAATTGTAAAAAAAAAAAAAATTAAAGTTGCAAAGCAAAAAAAAAAAAACAAGTAGTTAAAACAGGCGCGTGTCAGACACTGGCTGCTGTATTTCATTGATGAACACAAACAAACCCACACAAACTAAATAAAAAATAAAAAAAAATAAATAAAAAAATAAATAATACTTGTTGACTCACATATCCAACTGTACAATTGAGTGATGAATAGAAACTCTGTAAATCTCAATGAATAAGAAAAATCATCATGATAATAAAAAAAAATAAATAAAAAAAATTGATAGTAAATGGAACGAGACGAGAATGTAACATGCTTGATTCAAGATTCGCACGTGTCAACTTGTATTTTTATATAAAAAATAAAATAAAAAATAAAAAATGAAGAAGAATATGCAATATAGACCTGTTGAATGCCATCCATCCCCATTCACTGACAGGTGATACAGAATTGTACCCTTTTTATTTATTTCCCATCAAATTTAACATTATTATATTTTTTTTTTTTTTTTTTTATTTATTTATTTAACATTATATTATCGTAAATTTATTTATATTTTTTTTTGTTTTATTCGATGAGGTTTTATCTTTAAAACTGATGTGACTGAGATCAGGCAAACTTTATGTCGTTTTGGTCGCAATACTTGCACACGTATATATGCAAAATATATATAAATATATCTCTCTAAATGCCGCCGCATGAGAAGCTCAAGAGAGAGAATTAAAAAATAAAAAAAATTATAAAAAAATATTATATATATATATAAAATAAAAGGCAAAAGTCTTGGGCTCTCTCGCTTCTGTTCGATGCAAAAACGGGTATAAATAAAGCGGCTGTCGTTTGCGGAAGCAGAAAACAGCCAAAAAAAATAATAAAATAAAAGGGTTTAAAGAGGAGGTGGATAACAAAGAAGGTAAAAAAAAAAAAAAAAGAGTTAATAAAAAAAAAAAATATCGAATGGAGTCCAACAGTGGGTAGAAAACAAAGTTGAGATAAATAAATAAATAAATAAATATATATATATATGGGGAAGAAGGTATAATACAAGGGCGGTCGGCAAAAATCGTTCAAGTCATTGCAATGTTGCAGGGAAGAATATTTTTATATCTTTTTAACTGCAAAATGGACTGTTTTTATGGAATGACACAGAGAGGGAAATAAATCCATGGAAAATAAAAAATTTTAAACGCCACAGAATACCACCCTGTTGTTTGCTCTTCAGGTGAATTTAATGTGTGCTTTTTTCATTTTTTTATTTTTTATGTATATATATTTTCAATGTCGGTATTTACAAATGAATATTTAAATACAATTTATATTTTCTATGTTTAAATTAATTTACTGTAATTATTTATTTTTATTGTTTTGTATATATAAATTCTTTGGTAATTTTAATTGATGAGAAATTTAGGAAATTTATAATTCGAAATCGAAAAATTAAAAAAATTTCAATTTTGAAACATTTTTTTGGTTTTTTATTGAAATTGTTATAAATATATTTTTTTTAATAATTTTAGTTTTAATTTAATAATATTTTATAATAGTTTAATAAATTTACAATGAAAAATAAAATTTTTTAAACTTTTTTATTTTTATTTATAATTTTTTTAAAGTTTTAAATTTAGCTAAGAAATTTTTTAAATTTTTTACATAATGTTATAGTCTAATTAATTTTTTACAATTAAAAATAACGTAATTTAATTTTTTGATTTAATAAATTTCTATAAATTTTCATAATTATATATTACTGTGAATTATTGAAGAAAAAAAAAATGTATATTATATATATTTAAAAAATAAAAAATATAAAAAAAAATAGCAGGGTGTGTTTAATATACGCAAAGCAATGCCAAGCAAATAAATGTTGAATAAAAAAACAAGAACAAAACTAAAATTATGTGGCATTAACATACAAAGTATGTCAGAGACGTGGTTCAAAGACATAACATAGTATACCCCATTCAGCAGCAACAAAAACAGCAACAGCAACAGCAACAGCAGCAATAACATTCAAGATGCAAAGTTCTTTGGTGACTGTCATCCAGTCAAAAGGGGTGGTTAGTTGGTGGTACCAATCTACAATATACATGACCCATATGTATAGACACACATATTGAAAAGAAGCAAGAGCAATACAGTAAAAGAGATAAAAAAATGTTAAATAAAATAAATAAATATATATAATAATAAAAATATAAAAAAAGTAAAGTCGCAAAAGACAAAGAAGAAAATGTGCGGCATTGGCTTTGGAGCAAAAGATACAGAAAATAAAAATTATAATGGTATAGAATGAAGCAACAAGAGATATGGTTTTGCAAACAAAACGAAAAATCAAATTGCATATTGTATTTATAAAATTATGGAGACACAAAATACAAGAGTATATTTTATGTATTTTTAATAACTATATACTAATATTTTTATATTTTTTTATTAAATATTAATTAATTTTTGTTTGTTTTTTTTTGATAAAAATATATACATTTAAATATTGTTGTTTTAAAACAGGTGTAACTGAAATATTAAAGAGTATTCATTGAATAATATTGTTCACTAAATTTAACATGCAAAATTTAAAATCAAGATAAGAAATAAAGAGCAGAAATATATTTTTTTTAAATGTCCATTCTTCTTTGAAACTGAATTTTAAATTAGTTTGAATCTACGATTTTATTTTATTTTATTTTTTTTTCAATTTACATATGATTGATTTATTCAGGTTCATTTTTAAATTTATAACTTGAAAATTTATACAAGTTTATAGACATATAATAACAATAAATATATCTACTTTTATATTTATAATATAATTTAAAAAAAAAATAATTTTAATAAAATTTTATAATTCAATTTATTTAAATGATCATTTAATTTTACATCAATGTCAAAAAATATTTGTAAAATAATAAAAAATTAAATAATTATATTGTGATTTTATCTCATGATTAAATGTTTTTAACAAATAAAAAAATAATTTAAACAAAATTTATAACAATAATAGTGTAGAAACAAAATTAAAAAAAATAAAATATTGAATTGATTATTATATTTAAGTATAAAGGCAGTTTAAAATTGTAAAAAAAATAAAAGAAAAAAAATACCAAATTGAATATAGAATACTTTTATGTTTTATATAAAGAACAATTGAAGCTATCAAGCATTCGATTTGTCAAGTTGAACAAGATATCCTTTTGATGAAAGGACTCCTCGACACTTGACATGGACTTGATACTTGACGACCCATTGTAACTTTGATGTGTCACCAAACAACTCAACAATACTATCTTGGGCAAGAATTTCTATAAACAAAAATATACAGAATATAAATTTTATAATATTCATCAAAATAATTGTGTTTATTTTAAAAATGATAATTATTTTAATCTTACGATATGGATCATTGTGAGTTAATAATTGTACATCATTTTCCTTGGTAAATTCTTGAAGTGCTGGTGGAACAACACAACATGTAGCAAGATTAATCTGTACAATATTTGGTTTTACCTAAAATATATAATTAATTTATCATCAGTATATTATTACTATTATTTTAATTTTAATTTATTATATTATTTTACCTTTGACCATTGATAAAGATCAATAAATACTTCTGTATGAACATTGCTAACACCAACCAATGACAATTTTCCAGAACTAATATATTTTTCAAGTACTGGCCATAATTTTTGTAGAGAATTTAATTCTTTTGTTGATATTTTTGATTCTCCATAAGCAAGAATAAGTGTTTCAATGTTATCAGTTTTAAAAACTTCAAAAACTAAGAAAAAAAAATTAACAAAAATTATTGTATAATAAATTTAAAAAAAAATATATTAAAAATAATAATTAAATTCAAAACAAACAATCAAAAAGTATTGTTATCAATTTAACAATTAAAAAACAAAAAAACAAAAGGCAAATAATTAAATAATAATTTACAATAATTAAATATAGTATTTATAATATAAAAAAATACTTTTTTCAATAGCCTGATCCAACATAACAGGATCATCAGAAGCTATAAATATTTTAGCTGTTATTTTTAATTCATCTCTATCAACAGCTCTAGAATTAACTGAATCATTTCCATTGATCTATAAAATAAATAAAAAAATTAAATAATAGACAACCATAAATGACAATATATCAAATAAAAATAACAAAATATTTTACTGTTTTAATGACATCATCATTATTGTTATGTGAATTTCTCAGTGTTATTTTAAGTGCCTCAAGAATCTAAAAATTAAAATACAATTAATTATTATACACATCATTTCAATTTAATATATATTTTATTAATAATAATAATAACAATATAAAAATTAAATATCAAGGCTAATAAAATTAAATATAAAATTATAAGCACAACATAACCTCAAAATTTATCCATCAAAATAAATAATCATTGTTTATAAAAAATATATAACATAATAAAAAATAAATAAAAAAATAAATAATTATTTATATTAAAATTATTAAATATTATTTTATTTATTATACCTCTTCTTGTGTATTTTGTCCAGCTTTTAATTTGAGTTCATTCAATGACAATATGTTTCCAGTATTGATCAACATTTTTTTTTTGTTTACTTTTTTATTATTTAAAAATTAAACAATAATAAATAATTTATAACAACACAATTAATAAATAATATAATACTTTAATATTTTAAGTTATCAATTTGTATGAAGATTTATTTTTTATCTTGAATTTTATTGAATTATCATGACACGATAATTCATACGTTTTACATGTATTTAATGCACTGTCATCCAGAGAATCACGAGTCCAGGAAATTATGTCATGCTCCAACAATAATTTTGTAAACATGATAATAAATATTATTTAAATAAAAAAAACAATCATAGATAATAAATTATTCTATTTTTTAAAAATTTAATCTAGGCTTTGTTTTGTTAATTTTTCATATTTAAATTATCAAGGTTTAATTAATTTTTAATCATATTTATCTTGTCATTTAAAATTTTTTTTTCATCAATTAATCAATAATAATAATTATTAAATTACATAATCATTAAATTTAATATTATTATTATAAAATTATTTATCAAATTGGAGTATTTTTTTGCAATCAAATTATTATCTAGATTCTAAATTTATATTTATCTTATTTTTATTTTTATCTTTTTATATATAAAAAAAATAAAATAAACTGATAAATGGCAATGTTCAGACTGAACTTTGTTCCCATTCCAGAAAAAACATATTAACTTCGCATATTATTATAAAAAAAAAATAAAACAAATTAAAACACAACAATTGCTACAAGTAAAATTAATAAATTGTCATATAAATTAAAATGCCAATTGATTATATATCATTTAGTTATGCAGCAACTGTAGCTGCAGGTGGAATATTAGGATATGTTAAATCAAGTATGTATAAATTTGTTGGTTAATAAACAAAATATAAAAAAAAAAATTAAATTTTATTGTTTTATTGATATATAAATATTATTTTTAAAATAGAATCAATACCATCATTAGCTGCTGGAATATTATTTGGTTCTGTATTGGGTTATGGAGCATATCAAACATCACAAGATCCAAAAAATTGTTATGTTACACTTGGTACATCAGCAACACTTGGTGGAATGATGGGTTATCGTTATTATTCAACTGGTAAAATAATGCCAGCTGGTGTTATTGCTGCATTGAGGTAAATATTATTTTTTAATTATTATTTTATTAATTTTTTTTTTTATTAATTTTAATTATTATTTGATATATTTCAGTGCTTTCATGCTGGTTAGAACAATTGTTAGATTCACAGTACCAGTTGCTATCAAAACAGAGTGATAATTATATTTATATTTAAATATTATAATAAATATTTAATATTTTTATTATTTTTTTGTCTTTTTTCTTTTTTTTTTTTGTTTTTGTTTTTCTCATATAGAAATGTTCCTGTTGAAGACACAGATTTAATTGGAGCATAAATTAATAATTAAATCCACTATGACATTTATGATAAATCATCTGATAAATCAGATTTTTCTTTTATAATAATTTTGTGTTAATAAATATAATAAATATTGTAATAAAAAAAAATAAAAATATATATTGTTTTTGTTTATTTAATATTCAAATATTGGCGGTAAAAATTCAACAATGGCTGCTATAAATAATAAATAAATAAATAATTATTTTATCAACAATTAATGTATTTTTTTTTTTATTATTATTATAATTATATTTATATTTATTATTATTATTATAAAATATAATAATAAGGCCAAATTCGATTGTTATTTTTATTGTGTTCCTGAAAACATAGTAAAAAAGAACCAAGATGGCGTTACATAAATCCAATTTAGCCAATTGAAAAATTCAAAAATAAATATATAAATTTTGATTGGTCAATAACACCTGGATTTGTTAGATGTTTTTGTGAACACACGAAGGTGATCTCTCTCTCATGGCCGTCGTTGTCGTCGTCGTTGTTCCATCATCATTATCGTGAAACATTCGTTCATTTTTTTTTTTTAATATATTTTGTGTAATGTATTATAAAAAAATAAAATAATTATCATTTAACAAAGATATAAATAAAGTGATAAACTAGATCAAGTGTAACGCTCCCTGAAGATAATAAATTAACGTAATAAATATTTAATATTATTATTATTTTTTCATGAGTAAATAATAATAAAAAAAAATCATTAAAAAAGAGGTTAAATAATTCTCTTTTTTTTTCAATATTAAAACGAACGAATGTACGATACGGATTTGTTAATTAATATTTTATTTGGTTGTTATAAATTAACTAAGAAGTGGCTGCCGCCCGGAGTAATCACCCCGTGCGGCAAGAAAATTTGACTGATTTTTGGGATCAAGTCAATTAAAACTTCCACCATTCCGCCAATAAAAAAGTGCCGGCCCGCAGGGTGGCGATCATTTGATAAGGTAAATATCATATTTCATATATATTTTTTTTTTAATCTTGTTTTTTTATTTTTTTTATTGCTCAATTCAATGTCCGAGAATGGCGCGTGCAATTTTATGCCAGAGTAAAATTATACCTGGGTCACGTGAACAGATTGTGATTGTCGTCATTATATTTCATGTAAACCATCATCATCATCATCATCATCATCAACATCATCATCATGATTATCGTATTTCATCACTGACTAATATATTTATTATTATCCCAAATTAATTTGAAAAAAAAAAAAAAAAAGTGCAATCAACTTTAACCTAATTTGTTAGAATTTTATTTTATAATATTTAATATAGTTGACATATTTAAAAACTAAAAATATTAAAAATACATTATGATGATTTTTATTTTTATAATTTTATAAAAAATTTTATTTGTCAATTTTTTTACTCAATAAATTCCAGGTATTATTGGAATGTCGCAATTAAACTTGGCATTTGTTAGAATTATATCATCACTATAGCAACAATCTTATCATTTTATAAATTTTATTATTTATTTTTTAAATTTTAACTTGGATAATAATAAGTACGAGTAATTAAAATGTTTATTTTAATTTTATTATCATAAATAATTATTGCCCTTGAAGTGAGTTTTAAATGTCATGATATCATTTAACAAGAAAAAAATATTATTATTAAATTAAAAACTATAATTTTATTATTATTATTATTTAAATAAATAAATAATTTATTGTTTTGATTTAAAATTGGTACTTGATATTTTTCCATTTAATAATCAATCAATTTTATAAATATTTATTGTTTTATTTATTATTTGTAATTCAAGTTTTATTTATTATTTATGTGTATGTTTGTAAACATCATCACAATTATTAATGATATATGCGTGATCATTTGGTTACTTCAAGATGTAACTGGTTTAATCTTGTTATTTTTATTATTTTTGATTATTAGATATTTAATTGATAATTATTTTTTTATTTATTTCAATAGTACAAGTAAAATATTTGATATATTTTATTTTATTTTTTTTTTTTGGTGTCATTTATTAATGATCTGATAAAAAAATATATACTTATTTAAAAATAAAAAAAAACTAAAATATTTTATCTTTAAATATTTATAAAAATAAGCTATCAAGTTTTATTATTTCTTATAAAAAAAAAAAATAAATAATAATTTTATATATTTTTCAATGAATTAACAAAATATAAAATAAATATTTTTAAAAAATAATTTTTATATTTTTTTTTTTATTGTTATACTTATTAAGAAATATTAATTTACATAGTCTTGTAAAAATATTTATACTAAAAAAATATCGATTAGATAAATAGAATAAAAAAAATATATAAAAAATTAAAAAAACAATTTCTCAATTTAAAAAGCAAAGTTCATTGAAAATAAATAATAATAAATAATGCGTAAATAATAAAATAGTTTATCAATTAAAAAAAAAAATAAATTAATTTAATATAAAAATAGACTTGAACAAGATAACTGAATATTAATATTATTGGTTACAATCAAGACACTTGAATACACTTTTTGATCATGTATTAATATTATTTATTTTTTTTATTTTTTTAATCAAACATGTAATAAATATTTCAATAGATATATACGACCCTCAAAGTCATGTGTTTATTTAAACTCTCCCACCATTAATCATCAACTTTATCATCATCATCATCATCACCATTACCACCACCAAAGACATTATCTTGTAGTAATATCAATGTAAGATAAGCTTGGTTTTTGATGAGTGACTGGTAACAATTATTCTCATCAAACTCTGATAATACTTATCAATTTCTTCCATAAATAGTCCAACAAATAGTTGATTCAAGCTCAGTATGACTTGATCATTCAGACATCAAACATCATATATATTTTTCTATAATAATTATTATTTTAATATTTTAATTTTTAAATATTATTTTTTTTATAAAAAAAACATTTATTTTAAATTATTTTTTCAGTGAATTTTTAATTTTTATATTAAAAACCAATAAAAAATTCGATTATTGACTTTGAATTAAGTTAAATTATCGAAAATAAAAAAATTTCTATTTTTTTTAATTGTTTAAATAAGGCACGAGAATTACCTCCCTCAGTCAAGTAAGTTTTTTATTTTTTTTTTTATTTTATTTTATTATAGAATAATTTATATTATTTTAAATTAAAATCTTATCAAATTATATATGATGATAAATATTATTATGATTTTTTTTTTTTTTTTTTTTTTTTTTTTTTTTATAAAAATAAATGTCTTGTGACCTCAATTAATAAAGAATCATCAGACAGCGTGTGTTTGAATGTATAATCATTTTTGATATAAAAAAATAAAATATATCTTGATGAATATTGAATGATTATACATTTTATATTTTATCATATCATATGACAACATGTTGATAATTTTTTTATATGAAATTAATTACTAAATGTATATTTATTTTTTGTTACAGGGTTGTATCTGCGATAGACTGGTTGGCCAGTCTGTTGGTGGGTATTCAAGTTACAGCAACAACTGGAAGTTGGCCCTAAACGCAGAGCCTCCGTGGCTTTGCTAGCACCCCCAACGCTGATAATAAAAATATAAATTATCACATCACAATAACTTCAATTCATATTGACAGCTGCCTCATTGCTGCCTAGCACTCAGCAGAGTTAAATAATAATCAAGAAAAAATATAAATAATATTATATTAATAATAAAATTTAAAAATAAAAAAAACCAATCAATTTGATTGAATAAAAAAAAAAAAAAAAATCTAAATAAATAAAAATAAATACATAATTATCAATAATAATCAAGATGAAGGTATCAAAAATGGACGAACGTATTCATGTATTGGATAGTTCATCAAATGTCATGTCTGTTATTGAAGAAATAACAAACTCTGGATTACAAGAAGAAGCATTTTATGTATTAGATATTGGTGATATTGTTAAAAAACATCAAATATGGAAAGAAAAATTACCAAGAGTTGAGCCATTTTATGCTGTTAAATGTAATGATAGTTTAATTGTACTTGAAGTATTAGCAGCACTTGGTGCTAATTTTGATTGTGCATCAAAAGTTGAAATAAATAAAGTACTTGAAATTGGTGTTGATCCAAAAAAAATTATATTTGCAAATCCAGCAAAACCAGCATCACATATACGTCATGCATCAAATGTTGGTGTTGATACAATGACTGTTGATAATGAAAGTGAATTACATAAAATATTTAAATTTCATCCAACAGCTAAAATTGTAATACGTATACGTTGTGATGCTGAAGTTGCACAATGTCAATTGGGTATGAAATTTGGTTGTGATCCAATTTATGAAGCACCAAATTTAATACGTATTGCAAGAATGATGAATCTAAATATTGTTGGTATTAGTTTTCATGTTGGTTCTGGTTGTCAAGATCCACCAGTATTTAAACGTGCAATAACACATGCTAAAAAATTATTTGATTTAGCTAAAGAACTTGGATTTAAACCATATTTACTTGATCTTGGTGGTGGTTATCCTGGCAATAAAGGAACAAGTATTGATAAAATTGCTGAAGTTATTAATTCAGCACTTGATGAAAATTTTGATTGTAAGTTTTTAATTTTATCTATATACATACCTATATATCAAATCATTTATTATTTAAATTTACATTATTTTATAGCTGATGTTCATGTTATTGCTGAACCTGGTCGTTTTTATGTTGCTTCAGCATTTACATTAGCAACAAATATACATAGCAAACGTTCTGTTCGTAGTGATAAAATGTCACCAAATTCAGTAACACATAATATGTATTACATAAATGATGGAGTTTATGGATCATTCAATTGTCTTCTTTATGATCATCAAGTTGTTACACCAATTCCACTCAAGGTAATTTTAATAAATTGTATCTATTTATTTTTTTTTTAGTTAGCATTTTAATAATTATTTTATTTATTTGATTAATTTTTTTTATTTAGTCTGGATGTGGTAAAATAACACCATCAAGTATTTGGGGACCAACTTGTGATGGTTTAGATCTTGTTGTTGAAAATATGTTATTACATGAAATGGATCTTGGTGATTGGATTATATTTGAAGATATGGGTGCTTATACTCTTCCAGTTGCTTCTCCATTCAATGGTTTTCCAATTCCAAAAGTTCATGTTGTTGCTGAAGAACATATTTGGTAATTATTTTAATAATTTAATACAATGTATTTTTTAAATTATAATAAATAATATAAATAATAATTAATATTATTTTTTTATCAGGCTCATGTTAAAAGATGCTTTACCACTTTCTGAGGATCATTTTGTTATTGGTAATACACCAGCTAATTTACGTCTTGGTCTTGATATTGGTGGTACAAAAATTGATGATTGGAAAAATCAACCAATTGATTGTAATGGATCTGATATTAGTGATGAAACATCAACAACAACATCAGATTTTATCTACGATTATGTTGAGGTTGAACCAATTAATTAACAATTCATAAATACTTTTTTTTATTTTCATTCTATTTTTTCTTGACATCAATCAATTATATTATCAAATTTTACTGCATAATCAGCGTCTTGATAAATTTTTTTTTTATAAAAAATTATATAATTTTACAACAAAACAAACCAAACCAACGAACTGAAATTATACAAAAACTACAAAATCAATTTTTTTGATAAATTAGATAACAAAACACAAATAATATTTATAACAAATTTAAAAGTGTTTTTTATTTAATGAAAAAAAAAAATGCAAATTTTTAAATGTCCTTGTTGACATATTATATTACGGTTCATTTTGACCGTGAATTATTTTTTTATTCAAATTTAAAAAAATAAATAATAATTGGTCTATAAATCAGTCATTTCCGATTGAGATAAAAATATACTCTATGTGTTCTAATAATTCTCAATTGCCAGACGCACGTGAATGTCAATTTATCATTTTAATATTTCAATAAATAAAATTGTTTATTATTTTATTTTACAATCTAAATGTTGGTATACTAAAGGTAAATGAATTTAATAATTAACTTTAAAAAAAAAAATTCAATTTGATTAAACCATTAGGGAAAAGCAGTAGGTTAATGAACAAATGAAAACTTTCATGATAATTTTAATGGAAAATAAAATTTCGATAATGGTTATGATTTAAAATAATAAATTATTAAAAATCAAAATGAAAATTAAGTGTTGAGTAATTAAAAATGAAAAAAAGGAAAAAAAAATAAAAAAATTATTAGTATATAGTTAATCGGAGTAGAATCATGAAATTTGTTAGATAAAAAATACAAAACATCAAATTTGTTAAAAAAAAATAATAATAATACTTTGCAAGAGTGCTAGGATTTTTTAGAGGCATTGAGGCAGCTGTCACTTGAAACCCAAAGAAAAAAATTAAAAAAAAATATTCATAATTATTATTTTGAATATTTTTTTTTTATTTTTTTCTAAACACAGTTAAACAATTACCTTAATTGTATTATATGTCAAATTTATTGCTATTATTATCTGTTAATATTCCTACTTGTATAACCATGTATACTAGATCGGTCATTATTTCTCCGATGTGTAAAATTAATAAAGAAAAATAAAATACAAAAAATGCATTTAAAATTTATTTATTTATTTGTCAATTATTTATTCTTTTAATTGTTATTAATATTTAATTTTAATTAAATTTATTTGTTTATAATTTTAACAATTAAAAAGACAATTATTATTTTCTTTTTTTTACTTTGCTAAGCTAAGAAGTTTGTAAATATTATTACAACGAAATCATCATATTAATGAGAACAATATAATATATAAATTAGCAAATTATTTTTTATAAATATCTGTACAAAATTAAATTATAAAAAGTGATAAAAAAATATTACTAAATATAAAAAAAATTTTAAATAATCAAAAAACAAGTACATTAAAAATATTTTACATTATTGTTTAAATTATTGGGTAATTATATGCAATTAAAAAATAATTGAGATAATTAACTATTTTTAAATTTAATGATCAAATTTTTTTTTTTATATAACAAAAAAAGTAACAGCTAAATTTAGTATTACATAATAATCGATCTTCATTGCTCTTAATTATTGTTTCACGTACTTTCTTTATTAATTATTTGTTTTTTTTTTTTTTTTTTTTATATTAAAAATGAAGGTTGTAAGAATTTATAAGGTCATTGTTTAAAACTTTAATGGCAATTGTTTAAAAAAATTGAAATAAAAAAGTAGTTTAAATTAAATAAATTCAAAAATATTTAAACTAATATTATCTGATAATTATTTATAAACTAGAACATATTTATTTTTATTATAAAATAAATATTTGTATTAATATTTTAAAATTGTATAAAAAAATTAATGACATCATCGAGTTAAATTAATCAAATTTATTCTTATTTTTATAAACAATTTTTTTCTTGTTTAATTTTAAATAATATTTTAATTATTAAGAATTATAATATATTTATTAACTTCAAGTACAAATTAATTAATTAATTAACACATTTAATACTTGTTATTCTAAAAAATGAAAAGTAAATTAATTTTTTTTCATTATTTTTTTGTTGAAGCTGATTAATAAAAACATCATGCAAATTGTTAGATATTTTACATGATAATAATTTAATTTCTATCTATTAAATTTTTAACATATTTTCTATAAAATAACTATGATATATTTCTAATTAATTAATAAATATTTTACTGTTTATTAATTTTTTTTTAATGAGGTCAGTATGATGGGTTAAATAAATTATATTATTCCCACGTTATTTTCTAGAAAAAAAGAAAACAAATTATCGTCATTCCATTATTATTATTAATAAAAAAAAAATATTTATAATAATCAATAGATAATCTATAACAATCATTTATTTATTTCACAATTTTATTATCCTTTAAATTAATTGCAAGTCATTCGTTTAAATTTTTCTTATAAAATAAAATAAATTCATTATTACTTCCGATATTATTTTAATATATCAACAAGTTTATTTTCATTTAACAAATTAAATTTCATTATCATCATTTAATTTCTAATATATTTTATTTATCTGATAAACAGTCTATTAAAATAATATAGGTAACACATTATAAAAAAAAATAAAAACACAATATTTTTTTAGTGAAAGTCAAAGAAAAAATAAAATAAAAAATTTGTTATAAATAATTTAAAAATAAAATATATAAATTTTTTTATTCAATATTAATTTGTTTTAATAAATTATTTAATTTAATAAATTTTTATAAAATTATATTTATAATTTATATATCATGTAATAAAAATTTATTTTAAAAATAGAAATTATATTTTTAAATGTTTTGCTTGAATAATTATAATTTAAATTTGTTTTGGTAGTTAAATTTGTAATATATTTTCTATAAATATAAAATCAATATACCGAAAATAATATCGTAATAATAAAACACTCTGTTGATCACAAAATTGCCTAATAATTTTCATGAAAATTTATAAAAAAAAAAAAACAAAAAACTTTATAAATTTTTGAGATAAATGATTAATTATTTGTTTATATTTTCATATTGTTTTATTTAATATAATTTATGATGATTAAAAAATTTTTTAAAAAAAGTTTCAGTAGTGAATTTCACAATTTAGTAAGATAAAAATTAACTGGACGATGTGAATGTTACAATTTAGACACACAGGATGTTATAGGTATACAATAATACATTCATTTTGAAGCAATATATTTTATGCTCACGTCCAAGACATTTGCTGATTTAAATCTGAATCGTGCAAATTTAAATTTTTCCATTATTGAGAAATCCTTTATACATGTTTAAATATATCCTACAAAAAATAATAAATTTAATAAATAATATATAATTAATAATTTATAAATTTTTTTTTTTAATCAATTTATATTTGTTTTATTTTTTTTTTAAAAATATCCATTCAACTTTTTATGACGTCATTTGATGAATATATTTTTCACGTTAATTATAATAAAGAATTTTAGTTGTTAATATATTTTATATAATATTTACAAAAAAAAAAAAAAAAAAAAGAAAATTAAAATTTGTGTGAAAGTAAAAGCTTTCAATAAATAAAAATAAAATCATTAAATTCTGAAAAATTCTCAAGTTTCTTTAGCTTGACTTCTAAATATAAAAAAAAATATATTTTTTAAAATATTTTTTGTGTTAATTATTGAGATTGAATTGGGTTAAATTTTATTCTATCAAATTAAATTAAATTTATTTAAAAATTTATAAATTTATAAGAAAATTTAAAGGTATATTTTTATTGAAATTTTTGATTCCAAGGAAAAATAAATTATCAGTTAATAATTCATTGAAAAAGATATTTAATTGTGATAACAATCAGTTGGTGATAATTTTGTAGTTTTTTTTTTTTATTCTCGTTGACATTAGTACGTGTCTTATCTTTAATTTGAAAATGATAAAAAAATTAATGCATATATCAATCAGTCTGACAATTCACATGAAATTGATTATAAAATGATAATAATTAAATAAAAAAATATATTATTAATTAAAAATTGTTATTATTATTATATTTTTTTTATTCATTTCTTTTTTTTTATGACGATCATCAATTTTAAAATATCTTAAATTAGAAATTCTCTCAATTTATAAATTCTGTTTTCCTTAACTTGCGTCATTTTTATATAAAAAAAAAATATTTTTTATAAAATATTTTATAGAAAAACTTTTTAATATAAAAAATAATTATTATGACATTTTTATTATTTATTTACAATAATAATTTATTTATAAAATTAATCAAAATTAATATGTCAATTTAATAATCTATTTTTAAAAATTTCAACTTGATATTTTTTTTTTTTTATTTTAAACAATATAAAAATCAAAATTAATTTATCTTGATATATAAATTTATAAATATAAAATACAAAAAAATAGCCTGGTTTTTTAATTTCCAGTTACACAACTATTTTTTTTTTCATACAAAAATATTACAAAAAATTTATCACATTATTTATATATTTAATTTTATGGCTCGATTATTTTTTGATTATTTATATTTATTAAAGCCTAACAAAATTAATTCATGCATCTACTAAAATAAATTAATTCAAAAATTTAAAAAAATATTAACACAATCAACATTATTTTTTAAATTTAAATAATACATTTAAACAAAAAGTAAAAATTAATAAAAATCAATCAAATAATTAACTATTTTTTCATAATTATTTAATATTTACATAAAAAAAAAAGTAAATTAGAAATTATAAAACTAATAATTAATTTTTCTTATATTTCCATCAGCAATATTGACAGTAAAAAAAAAATCTATAAATATCTACAAAGTTACATAATAATTATAAAAATATATATTAATTTTTTCACAAAAAAAAAAAAAAAACAAAAATTATTAAATACGTGAATCCTTGAATACGTAGAGAAAATTATATCCTCTTTGATTAAAAATTATTTAAAAAAATAAAAAAATAATGTTTAAGTTATCAAGACAAAAATTTATAATATCTTTGTTATAATAAAATGAAAATAAATTATTTTAAAAACGATTATAAACTTCCGCTCTCAATCGAATTATGATTTCGTGCATATCACTTCCCTAAACATAACAAGACCTGGTATTCATTAATACACACCACATGGTGAGCATGTAATAAAAGTCAGTTAATATATAAATATACGAAATAAAAGGTAAAATATACAAACTGAAAAATATTAACGATTTCACTTTTATCCATGCGTACCTCATGCTTAATTCATCCCCCCACTAATTTATATTTATTTTACATTTTATTTTTAAAATTTTGATATTTAATTAAATATAAAATTAATATTGACCAATAATTTTATTAAATAAATAAAATATCAATTTATTTATACATATTTGAACCAATAAATTATCAGAATTATTAAAAAACTATAAATTTAATTTCCTAGTTTTTTTTTAAATTCAATTTTTTAATTTTTTAATTTAAATATTTTTATGTAGGAATATATTTTAGTTTGTTTGTTTTTTTTTTTTTGTAAATTTTTAAAAATCTTATATTTTTAAAAATTAATTTTTTAAATAATCAAAAAAATTAGGATCAAAGTATGTCCCCTTTCTCTTGCCAAGCCAAGCATGTTATACAAAATATACTTTCGCTCTTATTCACCAACAAAAAAATATTTATATTCTTGTTTTAAAAATAATATATATTTCAAGCTCTATGTATTCTTGTTTAAAAATTGTTTTTTTTTTTTTTTTAAATTTTATTATCACAATTGTAAACCAGCTTTTAAATATATATTATATCGAAAACGGAAAACCGGAAAATAAAATTAACTTCATGAATATTAGCCGCGCCTTGATTTTTATCCATTATATATTCATAGTTAATTTTTTTTTTTATTTTCAGTTGTTTCTTTCTATTTTTGTTGTTATTTTTTTTTTTAAATTTTTTTTTTAAAGCTGGTTCAGTGGTACAGGTCGATGGACCGATCAGACCACGACCTCATGACCTATTCTCTCACTATTCTGCAATTTTAAAAAATTTTTTTGAAAATAAAATTTATTTGAACACATTTATAATTAATGTTACTCAAGTTTTTATATATTTTTAAATGATATATATCGTTGACTAAATTGACTACAATTTTTATTAATTTTATTATTTTTATTTAATATAAATTAAATACAAAAAAAGATGTATATAATTTTTAAATTCAAAGAAAATATATTAACATATTTTATAAATTAATTTACATAACACACAAATTTGATTGATGAAATATTATTTTTTATATTTTATTTGTTTTTTTATTAAATTTTATATATTTAAAAAAATTTTAATGATTAAATTAACTAATAATATTATGTAGATAATTTATTTGCTCACTCAAGTAATTTTAAATTTCAAAATTTTAATTTAATCTACTGATTTAACAATGAAATGCGGAAAAAGTATGAATTTTATTTTTCTTTGATGCTCTTGATAATTTTTTATTTTATTGTTAAATAGAAATTATTGAAATTATATAATTTTTTTTATTTTTATTTTCAAGCTTTCTTGATTTTGATCTTTTGATCCCCTTTCTCATTTAACTCTGAATTATAATTCAGAATTAATACGTAACTTTAAAATAAATATTGTAAAGAAAAAACAAAATTTAATTTCCAATTTTAAATTATATTTATTATATATATTTGAAATAAAAAAAATATAATATTTTAATAAATGTGTCATTTGTTTATAAGCTGTTTATTAATTATTAAAAAAAAAAAAATAGAATAAATTTTGAGTTGATATTCGATGTAATGCTAAAAAAAACGACATGAATTTATTGATATTTTTGACAGCCGGTTTTGATCAAGAACCAGTTGTTCGATTTTTGGTTAACGGAAGAAAATGTCTGGGTCGAAAATTAAATATCTCAACAACCGGTAAATTCTTGGTACTGATAAAAAAAAAAAAATAAAAAATAAAAAAAATATGCAAACTGTTAATTCTATTTAATTAAATAATTATACTATTGAACTTAATAATTAAGAAATAATTCAAAAACTATTTTCTTAAATTTTATTTTTTCTACAAAAAAAAATTTATCAAAATTTTTTAAATTAAAATTATAAAAAATTTATATAATAATAATATATTATTTTTTAAAAAATATTGCCGATATCATCAAAGTATCTATTTGATGTTAATTTACGATTAATAAAATATAAATGAAAAAAAAAAAAATAAAAAAATTTATTCAAGAATTTTCAATTTATTTCATTCAAAAAGATATTCCTTTAATTAATTAAGGTTTATATTCATTAATATTCATTGAATTTTAAATTGATATGTATTATATTTTACAACCAATGCCAATAAATAATTAGTTAAAAAATATTTGAAATATTTATTTTAAAAATTTAAAAAAATAATAAAATTTACAATTCATTCATAAAATCTATATGTGATTTTATAAATTTATATTTTAAATATTATTTTTTTACTTTCATCATGATTATCATGTTAATTGATTTGAGTATATAATAAAGTTGTTATCTGTCATTCAACATGACCTGATGATTAAAAAATAATAAAAAATAACTAGTTATTTTGATTTGAAAAAATTCAATGAAAATTATTATTTATTAATTATTTAATTTTTTATAATTATTTATTATTAATTTTAATAATTGGTTAATAATATTATGGAGATGTGGCAGACTGGACAGTAATAATATATAAAAAATATATTGTCCTTGTGCTTTATATCATCATCAAAATAAAAATAAAAAAATTTTTTAAAATTTAATAAAAATATAAAATAAAAAAAAACATTTAAAAATGACAATTTTTTAATATAAAAATTGTCATTTAAAAAAATTTTTTTCATCAAAATCATATTATTATTTTTTTTTTCTAAAAAAAATTAGTATAAAATATTTTTTTATTATTTAAAATCGGTATATGTTCTTTTATAATATCAATGATGGGCGATAAATAACTGCCGAAACGTGTTTATGGATTTTCTGATATTTTTTTTTTATATTTTTTCTATAAAATAATGTCTTTTATATTTATAATCTTACACGTGATTATGTCGTGTATATTGTATTTTTTTAAAAAATATTTATCATGTATTTA
The DNA here is from genome assembly GCA_011426435.1 of Lysiphlebus fabarum. Lineage (NCBI taxonomy): Eukaryota > Metazoa > Arthropoda > Insecta > Hymenoptera > Braconidae > Lysiphlebus > Lysiphlebus fabarum. Next base: position 21,303 of record WSYQ01000021.1, on the reverse strand, counting down.
TTATTAAAAAAAAAAATTATTTTAAAAATATATTTAAATGCATTTTGTGATGTTGCATCAGTCAAGATGAATTTTTTTAAAAATAATAGCCAAAAAACCTTGATGATTTAATGTGATTTAATAATAATGAATCAAAATAAAAAATTAATAAATGAATATATTTATATAATTATTCATGGGTCACTGCTCAACTGTGATTAGACTTTCTTAATTTTGAATTTTTTTTTTTTATTTATCAAATGCATCATTAACAATAGAAAAAAAAAAATAATAAATAAAAAAATTGTATATTTCAAAGTGCAAGTTTGCATTTGAGCCAAGGTTTTTTTTTTCTATGGTTTTATTTTTTTATATATATGCATATTAATTTTATATAAAATATGGTATTAACAACAATCAAAATAACAATTTTATATTGTGAAATTAATTTATCATTTTTATTGTTGAAATTTTTTATTTTTAAATTAAACATAAATTGAATTTTAAAAATTCAAATTTTAATTGTAAATAATTAAATTAATTTTTTCCTTTAAAATTATTCAATATTTCAAAATAATTAATAAAAATTTCATTTTTTTAATAATTAATTTTTAATTTTTGATATTTAATTGTATTTTTTTTGAGTTATTTTTGAGTATTGAGTCAACTGATGTGTAACACAAAAAAAAAAAAATAATAATAATAATAATAAGGACAATGGGAGGATTCAAAGGTATAGATCTATAGATCTATAGATCAAAAAAAAAGTTATTAATTTATCTTCTAATGAATTGAGTTGTTTTTTTAATTATATTTTTATTCAAAGATTTAAGTAATTGTATTTATGATAAAAATATAAAATTTATAGTTAAAAAAATAGAAAAAATTTGTGGCTAGATGAAGTGATTGTAGTGGTACCATGTTACGATCACTCGACGAGGTCCCCAGTCACTGGTCTCAACAATCCTGATCCCCACTTTGTCTTTGTGGTTATTACTTTTCAGTCATTCTGTTCAACAACAACGCCAACAAGAATATCCTCAATCCTCATCAGTTGAGCCGAGTCCGCGCGCGTATTCGCACTTTTTTTTGAAAAAAATTTTAATTATTTAAATTTTAAATAAATTAATTTATTTTTTTTCATATCCTTATATTTTGTATTATTTTCTCAATAAAATTATAAAAAATTTCAATTTAAATTCATATCAATCATTATTATTTAATTTTTTTTAAAAATTTTTTTTTCTTTTTATAAATTTTTATTGTTAATTAACGCGCGTGCCGATAAATAATAGTCAAAAAAAAAAAAAATAAAATGAGAGTGATTTTATCGCGTAAAGTGAAATAAAAAAAAATATATTAAAAGTGGAAATAACAAGTGAATTTTAAATGATAATTTAATAAAAATAAAAAAAAGTTTTTTTTTGAAAAATTAAAAATATAAAAAGCGTGTTGACTCGGCGCGGTTTATTTATCATAAAAAACATTAATTAAAATTATATTTACATATGGAAAAAATAAAATAAATAAATAATTGTGTGGAAATATAAATCGAGTGTAAATATTCAAGTGAAAAAAAAAAATAAATAAATTAAAAAAATATATTGTCAGCGTAAGGATCAACACACATATTACCATTTGAAATAAAAAATTAAAAAATAATATTTCCGTTTGTTAAATTGCAATAAAAATATATATAAAATGTGCTTAAAAAATTTTGCAATAGTTACACGATAAATCTACTTATATAGTATATTATAAATATATTTTAAAAAATTTATTTGTAATATTTATTTGTATGAATTTAATAGCAAAAATCACGTAGTTATTTGTAACTCATTATCTAGTATTAAGGGCGTCGAGAGTTTAATCATAAAAAGAGAAAATAAATTATTAAATTTAATAAAAACAAGGACAAATATAATAAATTAAAATTTAGAAAAAAAATTTTTTTATAATATTATAGTTGTTGGTTATACATGCTGCAATATGACACATAATTATTTATTATGATCGATATAATATGTATATTCAATTTATTGAGAAATTTTTATTTTTTTTTATTTCAATGATAATTCATAGTCAAGATGTATATATTTTCTAATTTTCACTCTTTAATAACACGTGTACATTATTTTTATTCTAGTTATTAAATTCATTCTAAAACAAACAAGCAATTTATTACTTTTTTTAACCTTTTTTAATTTTTAAATATCATTGATTTGTAAATTTTATTGAGAAATATATTTTAAATTTTATAAAAGAAATTATTTCTATTTGTTTATTAAATTACTTAAAAGAAATAATTAATTTTTTTGTTTTTAAAATTATTAGGGATATGTTTTTTTAATTATAAATAAATTTTGAGTCATAAAAATTTGCTGAAAAATATATAAAAATCATTTGTCAAAAAATTTTTCAACTTACATTTTTTTTTTCATCATTCGAAAGAAAAAATTACACTTATGGCTTTTTTAATAAATAAAACAATAATATAAATTTCAATCTTAACAAAAAATAAAAAAAAAAAACATTTAAAAAATTATTTTTTTCATATTAACTTTTGACCTATCCAAATATCACGACTTGATTAAAATTCCAATATTAATAACACTGATCCCCTCTTTTTAAAAAGTCAAATAAATTGAAATAAAAAATTTAAAAAAAAAAAAAACAAAAATCATTGCTAATATAAAGCCAATAAATTCAAATAAATAACTCTAAAAAAATAAATTAAAAAAAAAAAGAAAAAAAAATTATGATGATTTGTTTATGCTCTATTTTAATGATTAAGAAATTTAAAAAAAAATAAAAAAAATTTATAATAATAATCATGCAAATTGAATAGAACGTTACAGTGTTGATTTTTCTGATGGACCACTAGAGAAATCATTATCTAGGCCATCATAACATCTAGAATAAAATAACACTCACTATGATTTTCCTTGATCCACAAATATTTATATATAATAAATAATATTTTTATTTTACTATCATTTAATTGTCCCCTTTGGCAATATAATATTTGCAATAATATTAAATATACCAGAAAATTGCTTAATTTATTTATATTTAATAAATAAATATTTAAAAAATTATAAACAAATGAAATATTTGACTACAAAAAGACAAAATAATGTCAAGTCATTCATCAATAATAAAAGAGACATGATAATTCAAATTAAAATTTCTCCAATTTATTAGTATTAATTTTTTTTAATTGAAATATATTTAAATATTAGTTAATTTATAATTTCTATGAAATTTAATATTTTTTTTCGATCATTAAAAATTTAAATTTAAAAAAGAAAAAATAAATAACAAAATAATCGTAATTTTGTATTTTTTTTTTTAATTTAAATTTATTTATAATTTTTTATAATTTAATTAAATAAATAATATAAATATTTTCAATAAAAATTATATATTTTATTGATTTCTTTCGACGCTCTTTTTCAATGGTAAAATTTCTATAGTTTTTTTTATTTAAAAAAAAAAAATTCTTTCAATATATGACAGGTCATTTGTTTGCTCATACATATAATGTTTGTTAAATTAAATGAAAATATATATAAATTTTTTTTTTTTTAATCTAGTGCTTCGATAAAGTGATGACATATTAATCCAAGTGGATTTTCTCATAAAAAAAGAAAAAAAAAATATTTTTATTAATCTAATTAAAAAAAATCATTTTATTTATATAATATTATTTTGGATATTTTAAAAACTTGGTATAATTAATATTGTGAATAATAATAATAAAAAAAAAGTATAATATTTATTAAAATAAAATATATGAAATAATGCTGAGGCACCAGACAATTTGAGCTATGGAAAAATGAGGATCAGTCAGGATCTTTCATACGATCATCAAAACCCTACATTAAATACTCATAAATGACGTAAGTATTATTTGAAATTAAATATATATATAAAATTTATGTTAGTCAATGATGTAATGATTGTCAATTTAAACTGAAAGAATTCTGTAATCAAAGATTAAAAATATAACAAAATAAAATCAATTATTTTTTCCATAAATATTTATTTTTTTTTTAACAAAATTAAATAAATATAATTTGTTTATATTTATTTATAAAAATAGTTTATTTATTTTATATTATGAGAATAAAATATATAAAATATATATTTATTTACTATTTTTTTTAATAGACAATAAATTAATATTTTTAAAAATTAAAATAAATATATATCGTGGGAGAATTTTTTAATAAAAATAAATATTTAGTGCAAGTGGAAGACAACCAGAGTGAAAGCATATGAAAAATATATTATTTTCATTGAATTTATTAACCAATCCTATTTTTTATTGTAAATATTTGATGGCAATCTAAGCTTACATCTTGCTTATAAAATTTTTTAAATTTTTAAGATAAACTAAATTATCACTTTGATTATAAAATCTCAAAGAAATTTATATTATTTATTAACAATAACAATAAATTATATAAATAATTAAACAAATGAAAGTTTAATTTTTTTATATCAAATTAAAAAAAGTTTAAATATAAAATGAAAAAATTTAAAATTAAAATAACAAATGATATTTAATTTTTAAAAAAAAAAAATAATTAAATTTGTTTTTAAAAACAATTAATAATAAATTTTTATAAATTTAAATTTTAAAATTAATTTATAATTAAATAATAAATACAATTAATTAATTTTTTTGTTTTTTTTTAAATAAAAACAAACAAAATTTATTTATTCTTTCAACAAAAATTATTTTAAAAACCTAATTAACCAATTTTTATTAATTTTTATAATTAAAAAATAAATACAACTAGTAATTTTTAATATTGAGGAAGTTAGTTGACCAAATGTTTTATAATGAATCATTGAATATTGCCAAGATTTACCTTTATATATATCACAAGCAACGATCAATTTCAGAGCACTTTCATTTCTCAGTGTTCTCTGACACAATCACTGGTATGGTACCATGTTCTATTTTATATAAAAAAAAAAAAATAAATATATATATATACAACTAAACTGTTACACTTTCCTCAGCATACAAATAAAAAATAAATATATAAATTTAAATTGTCCATAGAAGTCATCTGAAACAGCTAAACACACCAAGTCTGGTAACCAGATAAAGAAATAAGACAAACTTTATACTCTTATTTTCTATAACTATATATATATATAATATATAATATAATATTAAATATATATATATTATTTTTATATTATTAAATTGTATTGGTGATTTTAAAACGTAACATGTTCGTGACCGAAGTTTTATCACCACAAAAACTTTATTAATGACTCCATCAATCATTTCCGCATTCAACTATAAAATTAGTTTTAATTTTTTTTTGTTTATTAATTTTTAAATATTATGACATTATTTTTTTTTTTTTTTATAAATTTAATTATTATTTTTATATTAATTTATAGTGAAAATGAAAGGATTAATATTGTCATCATTTTATATTTGAATTTCATTTTAATTTGAAGGTTGTAATGATAATTAAATTGCAGACATTTGAGTTTATTATTCAAATGTATTATTCTAAAAATAAATATTAATATTATAATTATATTTATTGGTAATAATTATAAATACATTTATTATAATTTGTTGATTATCCTTGTTATGTTAGATATACATTGATATAATCTTTAGTAAAAAAGTTTTCACGTATAATTTAAAATAAATATTTAGGTAAATTAATTTATATAAATTTTCTTTTACTAAAAAAACTCTTATTTCCTTGATGATAAAATTATTTAAAAAAATATTTTTAATTAATTTCTAATCATTTGTAATTTGTTTTGTATTTTTATTTTATTTTAATTTTTTACTTTCACAATTTGGTGAATTATTTTTCTGATAAACAAAAATAGACGACATGAATCTTTGAAAATTATTCAAATTTTATTGAATAAATTATAAATTTATATGAACCAAATTATTTATAAATAAATATAATTTCATGTTGAATATAAAAAAATAAATATTGATTATAATTTAGTTGATGAAGAATTTCAATTTATAACGGTTCATTTGCTTTAAAAATTTGCAATTCAAAATGATTATTATTATAACCATTTCTTTTCTTTTTTTTTTATTTATTTATATTTTTTATTTTTATTATTTATATTTGTTGTCATTAATTGCAACCAGCATTATAAATTTTTTAAGCCCGCATTTTGTAAGTTTGGTTGTAATCAGCTGTTGATCGTTGTTTTTTTTTTTTTTAAAAAACATCTTTTTTTTAATTTTAATTATTATTATTTATAAATGAATGTTCAAAGTCAATTGACCCAAAGTGAATGTCTTGAGTGTCATTAACGTATTTAGAAATAAAATATATTAAAACAAATAAACAAGGTGAAACAAATAATTATATAAAATTTAAGTACCAAATGATGCTGTCTAAATGAAACAAGAAAAAAAAATAAAAAATATATAATTTATGTCATTAATATTATTCTGGATGGAATTTTAAATCAAGTTTTTATTACAGTTGTTAATTTTAATTTTTATTATTTTTATTATTTAAAAATAAATATTACATTTGAGTTTAAATTATTAGTCATTTTTAATTATTTATATAAAGACAATGATAAATATATATATTTTTTTTAATCATCAGGTTAATGACTTTAACAATAATTTATAATAAAATTTTAATTCATAAAAAATACTATTGCAAAATTTAATTTTAATTTTTCATAAAAAAATATAAATACATTTTTTTTTTTAATTTAATTTTTATTATAAACTAGTTTTTTTATCATTGAGCAAATTTTTTTTTCCAACTGCATAATAATTTATTTTAATGAAATGGAAATTTAAAATTAAAAAAATTATTATTTAAAAAAAAAGTTATTTATTCTTTTTTTTTAAAATAAAAAAAAAAAATTAATTCTAAATTTTTTCATAAAACAAGATCAAATTTTTAAATGATATTAACCTCGATAAATTAATCAACTCACAACTATAATTGTTCATTAAAACAAAATAAAAAAAAATTTAGAACTCACGTATTTTAGATATCAGCTGTTGATTTGATAGCTAATTCACGTTTTATAAAATTGCAACAACTTATTCTTCATATAAATTGAAAGTAATTTATTAATTTTTTTATCAGTAATTAATTGTAAATTCAATTGATATTTATTTATTTATTTGTTAATATAAATTAAGTAAAGGAATCATATCCTCGAGGCAATAAACATCATTGAGATGAATATACACACAACTCAAACATGATTATAATTCTAATGTAATTTTTAAAAAATTAAGAAATTTAAAATAATAATAATAAAAATAATGCAATAATAATGTAAAGACATACCAGAGGCATATAATATCGTCAAGGTCGTGAGTATATGCTTGATCGAGAGGTCGAGTTGTGACATTCTCATTGCAAAAGGTCTGTGGTTTTTCAAACAATTTTAAAATTAAACAAACTTGTTTCTATTAATACACATATACAATCAAAATGAGAATTAAAAAAATTATAATATAGCCTGTTTTTCATATATATATATTTTAATCCAGAGATAATACTCATTTATCATTTGAGAATGTCAAAATTTTATTAGTCATTTATTTTTTTATTTAAATAAACATAACGTTGGTATTTAATTTCATTGTAATTTTAAAAAATATTGTTTTTATTTTTTTTTTTTAACTGGATTTATTGTAATTTAATATGTATTTTTTTTTTTTTCTTGAAAATATAATTTAATTGAGAATAATTACTTAATTTTTGGTATGAAATATTTTGGTTTGAATTATAGATTTTTTTTTGTCATTTTTTAAATTAGGGTTATTTTTTTTATACAATTTTTTAATTAAAAAGTATTTTGGCTTTTGGAGCAGTTGCATTCTGGCTTAGAATTAGCGAGATTATATTCATCTCAAATATTTCTATGCCAGAAGGTAACTGCTTCAAATGCCAAATTGAATATTTCTTCAAGTGCAAATTTTATTAAAAGTTTAAACTTGTTTGTTTGTTTTTTCAAAATCCTCAGGACTTCTCTCTGTATCAGCTCTTTCTTAACCATAAGATTTGAACTATCAGTTTTATTACAAATTCAGATATCATTACTGTGCCTATTCACCTACTGATTCTCTTGGCATTAACTGTCGTTCATTAGATTATCATATACATCATGTATCTATTCTCTAAAATAAATAAATAATTAATGAAAAAATATTTTCTGTATTTTACCATAAACTTGAAAAATAAAAAACTCAAAAATTTGAAACTATTTGTATAATTTATCAGCTAAAAATTAAAAAATATTCAAATATATATTAAACAATAATTATTCTATCTTTTTTATTTATTTTTTTTTTAACAAGATGTATATATATTATTTGTAATTTATATTGTAATATAATTTAATGAAAAATATATAAAAATATTTTAAATAATATTCAAGAGATTAGTCAGCAAAATGCCTATGGCACGATGCAGGTTAATGTGATTATAAAAATAAACTATATAAATTTACTAAATCTAGTATATGTATATAAAAAAAAAAAAAAAAAAAATAGAAATAGAAAAAAAAAAAAAAATTATATATATATGCACTTTCCATCATGGCTTTGAGTGTGTTAGCATTGAACCAGCTCACGTGTATTACCGCGTGATATATCGTGGGAGGTTTTGGAAAGGCGAAATTTAAATCCAAGAATTATAAGACAGTCACTTTTGTTGTATTTCAAGTTCCTGATAAAATGAAAGTGACTAAAATGAATGTATTTAACGCATAACATGATGCTTTTATCATAAAAAATTTTTTAAAATCTAAAATAGAAAAATATATTTTAGAAAATTTAATATTAAATGAAAATGAAATTTTATAAATTTATAATTATTACAAAATACTTGTATATATTTATCTATAAATAAATTTGATTATTGCAAAATTTTATACACGACCTGACACAATAATTCTAAACTAAAAATTAAATTTAAAAAATAAAATATTTGCATGTATTTTATGTAGCAATGAACTCTTGTCAAAAAGGTCAAATAATAAATTTTATAATCAAAAAAATATCCTCAATATCTTGATGCTAATTGTTTAAAATAAATAATAATATTACAAAATATTTATAAATAAATTTAATATGATATAAATATTTTTACATTGACAATTGTTTATTTTATTTTTATTTTTTTTTTTGTAATAATATTTCATGTATTTGAGTCATTCAAATTGTATTTAAAAATAAAAAATAAAATGCATAATTATATTTAAAATGCATTCAGACACAAAGTATTATTTTTTATATAAATATAAAATTTTATATGTATTTTGTCTACATACTGTTGTGTGTTTGGCGTCCAGTGATATGGTGAAAGCTGATATTTTGTAACATACTGCCATTCCATTCCACCAGTTGTCTGGCTGCTTTACAACTGCACACATTATTAATATAAAAAAAAAAAAAAAAAAAAATATTTATAAATAAAATAACAAATTTATATTATTTTTATAAATATGCTAATCAATCATCAAAACTAATAATTACATAAATAAAATTAAATTATAAATTCTACAAGAAAATTGATGTCAAAAAATTGTAAAAAATTTTTAAATTAAATATTATTTATTTTAATTTAAATAATTAATTTATTATATTTATTTTTAAATATTATATTAAACATGATGTTTATTTTATTTTTATATTTTTTTTTTTTTAAATAAATAACTAGATAAAATGTCATCTGTAAATGGAACTGGTTAAAATGTATACAAGTTTGTGTTAAATTGTTGGTAAATATTTGATGCCAATAATGGAAAATTACTGATGAGATCAACTTATTATTTTTAAATATAAAATTTATTATAGTTTAAGACTTGAATTATAGATATTGGTGTTACTTGAGGCTAAAATAACCAGACTTATTTCCGCATATACATTTGATTATCGATCTTTACTTGATTTTATTATTTTATATATTTTTTTTATCAATATCATGTTATTTTTGTTTATTATTTTTATAAATAAATAATCTAGTTAACTTGCTATTGCGGTTTTTAATGCCCAAGGCATTTATAAAACTTTTCATTTTAATTTATTATTATTATATAGATATACTTTTTCCGGTCAATGATATCAGTCAAGGAAATTTACCATCAATTTAATTTTTATTGTTTATCAAGTGTTGGTTAAATAAATTGATTTTTTTAATTTTATTTTTTATTTTTTACTCGTTTGGAGTCTTAAATTATATGACTAATTTCAATATAATTAAACTGAAATTAAATATTTGTTAAAATAAGCTGAATGAAAACTTTTTGAATGAATGAAAAAATAAATTATAAAGTTATCAAAAATTTAAATATTAAATAGTTAATTAAATATTTAATTTTATTTATTATTTTTATAGTTACTACTTGTGATAATGATGTCATTAATATTGTTAGAGAATATATTGATTGGATCAATAAATAGTTGACAAAAAAATTAATATTAAAAAAGATTATTATTAAGTTTTGTTTATTTTTTTTTTTGTTAAAAAAATATTCGACATTTGGGGCAGTTACATTCTGGCTTAGAAACAGCAAGATTGTATTCATCTCAACTTTTTCTATGCCAGAAAGTAATTGCCTCAAATGTTGCAAAGGATTTAAAATGAAACTAAACATATATGTACGTGTAAATTAGAAATTACATTACTTTTATCGGGATTTGAACCCAAACTTTTTTATCTATATGATAACGACCAATAAAATTTTTTTTAAGATTTTGCCTATATATTCTCAACCACTGGCTAGCTTGATGATAAATTCATTAAATCATTATATAAACACACAAATTTTTTTATATAATAAACTAAAAAAAACATATTCCATATAATATCAAAATAATAAATCATCAATTTCATGTAAAATTCTATTTTAAAAATATAATCAAATCACAAATTAAATTTTTAATCAACAATTTCTTTATTTGTATTTTTAATTTTCATATAAATATTGTCACTGTTGATACTATTTATAAATAAATAAAAATTACTTATATAATAATAATAATAAACATTTAAAAAAATATATACAAAAGCATCCTGTGTATATTAAAATAATTTTATAATTAATAATTATCATTTTAAAAATACCTCATGTATTTAATATCAACACACAGGATGTCAGATATTTTTAACCAGGATATTGTATTTCTCAATAATTTCATTGGAAAATTTCATGATTTAATATTATTTATATATAATGATAATTAAAAAAATAAATAATAATAATACACGGAAATAAATTAATATATAAATATATTTAAAAAAAGCCAAATCATCGAGTGATTGATAATTAATTATTACATTTATTTTCAAGGTAAAATTTATACTTGAAAATTAGTATAATGTTTTGCAACTAAAAGTGTTAATTATAATGTCACATTGTTAAATAATAATAACAATTTTTTAATGCGCAATTTATAAATGACAAATTGATTTACAAATATGTCAAAAATAAATAAACGTAATTTTAAAAAATAAAAATGTAAATTATAAATTGTTCAAGTAAGATTTTTTATATTTAAAAAAATAATTAATATTATAAAATTTTAAATTTTAAATTTTATAAACAATTATAAATTATTTTTATTCATTTTATTAAATTTATTCATTTTATTTATTTTATTTATTTTATTATCAGTAAATTTTGTTAAAAAAATAAAAACAATTTAATATTAATTTTATTTTTTTTAAATAAAAACATTTACATCATTTTATTTATTTTATTATATGTATTTTTTTTTTTATCATCAAGTTATTCAACTTTTGTTAAAGTGTCAGTATCCATGTTTATTTTTGAGGTCATAAAAATATTATAAACAATAAAATGTTTGGACAATATAACAACAAAAAAATTTACAAGTGATTTATACTCAGCTACTTTTAAGCAATAATTTGTACATAATTTTGACATGTTTATTTATTTTTTTGTTTTTATCTTAATGGTGTTTTTAAAGTGAGACATATTTATGTATTCCATTAACAAATAAAAAAAATATTATGCAGTTTAACATGACTCATGTGCATGTAACTCAATTACAATGTTGAAAATGAAATTTTAAATTTATAAAAATGTTAAATAAATAATATAATTGTAGGATAAAAATGATTGAAATTTACTTTCATTAAGAATTTGATATACATTTTTTATATATAATTAATTTATTTTAAAAAATATTACAAAAAATAAATTTAAAGTTTATAAATCCTCTGTGGAATTTACAACTAGTAAAACTAATTATAAATATTTTCGTTACGCTTTTTGACACTTCTTGACAGATTTTTTTAAAAGATTAAAAATTTTATCATTTAATTAACAATATTATTAACTACATTGTTGTTTTATTATATTTTTGCTACGATTAGATAAAATAAAATTTATTAAAATAAACAATGATTTTTATATAAAAGAAAAATTTACAAATAATTTCTATATTTTTTTGTCTAAAAAATTTTTATTCTTTCATTGTAAACAATTTGATAGATTGAAATATTTTACAAATAATATTAAATCTATTGCAAAAATAATTTGCTAAAAGTATTTATAAAGTGACGTAAAAAAAAAAAAAAAAATATTTCAAGCTCACTAATATTTTTTTAATAACAGCTACTGTTAGAATTTCCCTCGATTGCATAAACTAATTACCATCTTACAATTTTATTTCTAACGGTATACAAATGTGTCATTAAACATGTCAACTAAAACAATCATAAAATTTTTTTATAAATATTTTAATAAAAGTATAACAACATTTTCATTTGATAAAAATATAAATTAATCATTAACAAAAACAGATGACTTACAAGGCTTTGTGCTAAATTAAAAAATTAAAATAGTAAACAAAAAAAAATATATTTAAATTCAAATTACTCTCATAAACAATGTAATAAATAACAACAAATTTTAGTCATTTTATGAGCTAATTTAATCCGGTTTAAAACGATGAAATAATCCCACGTAAAAAATAAAAAAATAAAAAAATATAAAAACTGATTTCATTAACTATTCATTCGTGTTTCATCATCTACATTTTGTGTGACGTCTTTCAGGGCATTGGCCGAGGATAAAAAATATATTAAAAAAAAAAAAAAAAATATATATATTCGTTGAAAAATTGCGGAAGTTAAGATGATACAAGTCGGCATTATTTATTCCCAAAAATTATTATTATTTTGATGACGTGATTGAATCATTAGACATCCATTAGTAATTTTATTCAGCCAAATTTGGAAATACGTATATTTTTTTGTTATTTTTTTTTTAAATAAAAATAATAAAATAGCTAATTTTTTTTATTACCTGGATTAGTATGAATTAATTTTAAATATATTTTATTTCAATCAGGTCAAGGTTGTTGTGATTCTGGTCAATATAAAAATAATATTCGCAAAATAATAAAAAAGGTCACACAAATTTACGTGAGTGTTTATTTAAATAATGTTAATCAATCTTTCTTGTTGTGGCATCAAAGTCTCCAAAACAAGTCAATTTTTTAAATAATATTATTTAAATTCGTCGTATTTAATATATAAAAAAGTGTGGGTTTTTATTTTACATGTATATATTTTTTATTAATAAAAAAAAAAAAACAAATTTAAAATTAATTATAAAATTAATATATTTTTATTATTTTATTTTTTTTTTTTTCATTAAATTCAAATGATTATTATTTTAGTTGAAATCATTATATAAATTAAATGCTTTTTTATTGTTAAAAAAAATTATTTTTTTAAATAAATAATTCAAGATAATTTAATAAACTTTTTATCTAAAAAAATTAAAAATAAATTTTATCTAAACATTTATTATATTTTTATAATTTAAAAATATTTTTAAACAAAATTAATTAATAAAATTAATAAAAAATAAATTATCCAATCAATAGAAATAATAAAAGTGTAAATATTTTTAATTATTTAAATGAAATATTAATAAAAATCATCAAAATTTATCATAATTAACATCAAACAAAAATTTATTGAATAAATTGTAAAATAAAATTAAACGACAATTATTTTTTCTATCTGTAAAATATATAATCGAGTAACAAATAAACTGATAAATTTTTTATTTCACTCAATTGTTATCCTTTCTGTTGAATCTCAACTAAATGTTGCAACTCTGAATTGAAATCACCATCAACAAGTAGAGCGTAAAGTTGATTTCTCAAAGTAAAAAAAAAAAAGCGGAATTAAAATAAAAAATTACTTAATAATTTAAACTTCATTCAAATATAAAATGATGAATTTAATTGAAGCTGAAATAAAATTTTATTTAAATTTTTATATATAAAAAAAAAAAAAATTAATAATTTTTATTTATTTTCAAATTTAAATTATGAAACAACATTTCTTATTTTCTTTGGTTTATGTAAATAATAAAAATCATATAATTAAAAATTAATTTCATTGAAAAAAAGTGTGTTTGAGTCAATCAAACAACAACAGTATATTATTTATACATCAAAAAATTAATGATTAATTATAATTTTATTATTTTTATATCAAAAAAAATATGTTATTATTTATTTTAAAAATCAAGTCACGCGGTTCAAGTGAAATTTGACGAAACAAATATTTGCGGTTACGAAATAATATTATTGTTTATTTAAAAAAAAAAAAAAAAAATGATTCAAGTGGTCCTTTTTCAGATTCAAATCATGTTTCATTTAAATATGCTGATATGTTATTGTTAATATATTTTTATTTGAATCCTGGTCAAGGTTAGATACTTTTAATTTTCAATAATATTTTATTTATAAAAAAATATAGTCGATGGATTTTTATGATGATGATGATAAAAATGCACATTAAATAATATTACAAATATTTTCAATGAAATATTTAAGTACACAAGTGTATATATTTAAAAAAAATAAAAAAAATCTGTATAAATCTTTTTGGAGTTTATCACGTAGGCCAGTTTTGTTGAGACCCAATATAATTTACCAAGGTCAAAAGATTGTGAATATTTTTATAAAATTTAAATCAGTATATATTGTCAAATTGAAAACTAAAAGATATCAGATTAATATTCAAATTGAAGATGTAAAAAATATAAAATTATAAAAGCTGTTGTTTATTGATTTTTTTTTTTTTTTTTAATTCAAATATTTTTTGTGATCATTAATGTAATTTTTAAAATAATGAATAATTAAAATAGTCAAGATTAAATTTAAGCTAATGTTTAATTTAACTTTTTTTTTTTTTTAAAAAATAAAAAAGTAACCAAAAAAGCATTTGGAGCAATTAAATTTTGGCTTAGAATAAGCGAGATTATATTCATCTCAACTATTTCTATGCCAGAAAGTAATTGCTCCAAATTCCAGAAAAAAACAGAAAATATATAATAGATTGTTTATTATCAAATAAACAAATAAACAAGTAAATTCTATTGGTATTTGAACCAGGGTTTATTTGAATATTTAAAAATATTCAAATTTTACATCTTCCTGTGTTAAATTGAAATACGATATTATTATTTTCAACATTTAATATTATTGACAAAAAAAAAAAATAGAAAAAAACAATTGTCAACAATTGGTTTGACGTTTTACAATAAAATAATAAATCCATATCAAATTAATTTTAAATAAAATATAAAAATTAATAAAATATATTAAACAAACAATAATTATTAATAAAAAATAAATAAATAAATAAAACAAAGTGAGCTTTTTAGGAAATTTATTGAATCAAAGTTGGCTTGTAAAGCCTCAGGGTATTTTATTGGTGAATGAATGAATTTTGAAACATAAATGACGGAAACTTCGAAATTCATGTATATATTTTTAAGACAGGTATATAAAGCACCTGTAAAGTTTGCCAAAGAAATTGCCATCACTCAATCAACAAATATATAAAATAAAAATATAAAAAATATAAAATATAATAATTTATATTTCATACAGGTCAAGGACAATTTAAATTACAATTTTTTTTTATAATTTTTTTTATTTTATTTTAAACACACACCCATTTTATTGATATCTATCATAATTTTTTTTCTCATTTTTCATTTTTCAAGTGTCAAGGCTAAATACTTCAAAATTATATTTTTATATTTTATAAAAAATTAAATAACAATTGAAAAACTTTTGACTAAATTAATTCAAAATCATTTGGTTAAAAATAAAAATATTAAATTTGTTTTTTAATGTAAATTTTTAAGTAGAAATATTTTTTTTTTTTTGTCAAAAAAATAATAAATTTAATATTATATTAACACTTTTTTACAATTACTTGGTAAAAAATTAAATTTAAAAATTTATTTTCTGGTTATCTTTGTCTCAAAGTCTTTGTTAAATTGCGTAAAAAATAAGCTAAATGTAAAACTGTTGTAAAATAAATTTATAAAAAAAAAACCACAAAACACTTGTGAACAAATGAAATGATTTTGCAAGTAAATTTTTTTATTTTTTATTTTTTTCTTGTTAATTTTCAATGAAAATAAAATTATGTTTTATTTAATGCTGAAATAACGAGACTAACCTACCACAACGAGACAAGATTCGCTTGATCATCATCAAATAATTTCTTGTAAAAAAAAAAAAAATAATAATGTAACAACAAAGTTAACAATAAGACTTTAAGTAAAATAAAAATTTAATAATAATAATATGATAAATGCAAGGAAAAAAGTTGTAAAAATAATAAAAAAAAACATCAAACGAGATCCGCTGATTTTGAAAAAATGATAAATCACTGAAAATAAAAAAAAATGTTAATAAAAAAAGTTTTTTTACAAAGAAATAACATGTTTATTTTTTATGGTTAAATATTGGGATATTAATTTCCATCAAAAATATAATTCTTGATTTTAAAAAAATTATTTAATTTAATTTATTTTGTTTGATAGTTTTTAAAATTTTTTGAATGAAATCCATTCAGTTGGTTTTTTTTATTTTTCTTTTCTCATAAATCAATTTAAACTAAACAATTTTTTTTATATAATAATTTTTTTTTACTAATATATTTATGTTTTTAAAAATATTATTTACATATTTTTTTTTTATTTTATATAAATTTTAATAATTATTTAAAATAATATATGTTTCATGATTAAATTAACTGCATAAATAATCATCTGAGAAATATACAATTATGCAACGGGTGCAACATTTAAAAAAAAAAAAATTCAAAGACTTAAAAGGTTACAAAAAAAATATCAGTAAATAATTATTGCAATTTCATTAACATTTAAAATTTTTATATCATAAAAATGCAATAAATTTTATCAATTGCATTTATGAGTATAAAATTTCTATAATAAAAAATTAATTTTAAAATTTTAAACAAATTTATTGTTTCAAATAATTTATTATCCTTTTTTTTTTTTTAAATAAAATTTAAACTTCCTGTAATTTTACTAATTACATATTACACTTGTAAATATTTTTCATATTATTTTCTAATTTATTTCATTGTAAAATGTCAAAAATACTTGAATAAAAAATAATTAGTTTATCAATAATTTTACTTTGTATTATTTTATTATTTATATTTTATTTTACTCAAGTATTAAATTTAATAAATTCGATTGTGATTATGACAATTAATTGAGGTATTTGTCCTCGATGAAATGAGAATCTTTATCGAGTTTAAAATTTATGTTGAGTTGAAACCAAGAAAGTTGTTATCCTTGCATCTGCCTGAATTGCCATATGGACACACTGATTATCTTACATTATAAAAAAAAAAAAAAAAATTGTTTTTTTTTAAAAAAATAATAAAAAAAACCACAGAATTATATTTTCAAATCAAAAAATATATAGATAATATATACGATATATATTTTTAACCAAAAACTTTCCATTCTGTGGTTAAAAAAAAAAATCAAAAAAAAATAATTCAAAAACTTAAAAAATTAAATGTATTTTATACAATTTTTTTTTTATAAATTTCATTATTATATTGTAATAATAAATAATTTGATCAATGATCCAATTAATTTTAATTAAATGTTGTCAATTTATTCATTTAAATAAAAATAATAAATTTATATGTTGTTTGTTATAAATAATATTGTTTGAATTTAAATTTATATCGTTACTAGATGACGTGTAAAAAAAAATTTAAAAAAAATTATTTAAACATATACACAGCTCCATATTTATTAAATTACCGTATACACAAAGTCAACGTTCACTTTTTTTTTTTTTTTTTTATTTAAGTTAATAATATAATGAAAGAGCGTGAGAATAATTCACATACTCTCACTTTGTGTAACATGTTGATATTGCCCACGTATAATTACTGGACCAGTATCATGAAAATAAATTTTAAAAATATATATTTAATTTTTTTATTATTATAATAATATATTTAACTAAATAAAAAATCAACTTATTGTCTACTTGTTCAATAACTTTTATAAAAAAAATTATAAATCGCTACGAAAATAAAAAAATATATTAATAAAAAATTTGACAAGGACAGTATTTCCGGCACATTGTGTTGATATTAATATTTTTTTCAAAAAAAAATAATAATTTCATCGTCAATTGTTATAAAAATTTAAAAGGACAAATTTCAACAGAAAATATTTTATTTTATATATTATTTTACTAATTTATTTCCGTTTATAATATAATTTATTTGAAATTAATTTATAAAAATTCACATAAAGTTTTATGATTTTGTTAATTTTTTTTTTCTTAGATTTTTTATTTCAAGACAGTGTTTTTTAATAATCCTGATAATATATTATTATTATATTTTAATTTTTAATTTTTTATAGTATAAAAATTCCAAATAAATGTTGTGGTTTTTTTGTGAATTGTGAAAATTATTTTTTAAACAGGAAAATAAATAAATACATGGTGAAATGGAGATTGACCGAGCCAAGGTTATTTACTTTTTTTTTAAATATAATAATAATTATTGGAATTTAGCCTAATGGATTTGTATTTTTTTTATTTTTTATTTATTTAAGTTTAGTTGGTTTAACACCTTAATATTCCATCAGTAAATTATAAATTTTTTTTATTGTGTTATTCACCTTTATTATTTATTTTTTATTTTTTATTTAAATAATTTATTATTATTTTAGAGACAATCACAAGAAACAACAGATGCTTTACTTGGAATTTAACAGGGTCAATGATCGTTTATAATTTATCTTTGTAAAAATATATATATATATATCATTTTTTTATTATTTTTTTTATTCATTTTTATTTATCACCTCATGGATAATTTTGCGGTTTTATTATACACCTGATGATTCAAATTGCAGGTGAACAAATTCAATTTCAAAGGCTTAAAAAAAAAGCTGATTCATTTATTTATATGATGGGATGAAAGTTTTTTATTTTCATGATTGAATAAAAATATTTTTACAACGAAAAAATCATTACTTTTTAAATTGAAGAAATAAAAAAAATTAGTTTAAAATTTTTTTAAGAATAATTATTTTGGTTGTATAATTATTTAAATTTCAGGTTACTTATGATTGTATAAAAAAAAAAAAAAACAATTTTAAAATTAATAAATTTTTATTTTAGTTGAAATAATTATTTAATTTAAATGCTTTTTTATTGTTAAAAAAAATTATTTTTTTAAATAAATAATTCAAGATAATTTAATAAACTTTTTATCTAAAAAAATTAAAAATAAATTTTATCTAAACATTTATTATATTTTTATAATTTAAAAATATTTTTAAACAAAATTAATTAATAAAATTAATAAAAAATAAATTATCCAATCAATAGAAATAATAAAAGTGTAAATATTTTTAATTATTTAAATGAAATATTAATAAAAATCATCAAAATTTATCATAATAATGTTGTAATAAATAAAAATATTATAATTTTAATTTTGTCTGACGTAAATAACAGCAATACTACTTGTTCATCAAAAATTTAAATATAAAATTAATTACAATATTTATTTATTAAAAATAATAACAAAAAAAATTAACAATAAATAAATTTATCAAGTATCATTTTTATTTATTAAACCGACTAAAATGTCAATATATATATTTTTTTTTTAATTTCCAAAACATCAATTCATGAATTAAAGAATAATACTAAAAAAAAAAAAAAGAATATAGATAAAAAAAATTATAATCATTTTAAATTGTGAAAAATATGTTAAATATATTTTTAAAAAAATAAAATAATAATCGTAAATTTTAGATAAGTCGAAAAGCCTTTAAAAAACTTTCAATATACTGTCAAATAAATTAAACAATAATAAAAAATTATTATTTACAAATATATATAAATAAATTAAATTAATTTATTTAAATTCTATTTTTAAATAAATTATATAATTAAATGACAATTAAATTAATTTTTTTTTATTTTATATATTTATTTATTATTATAACATTTTTATTGTTACAAAAAAAGTTGACAATGTGACAAATTATTATTTAATTATTACGCTATTTTAAAAATAACAAAAAAAAATACAAATTTAAACTTAAAAAAAACAAGTCGTTAAAAGTTAATAGTAAAGTTGATAACCTTGTAATAAAAATCACCTGTTTTACACATAAAATAATAATACTTAAATATAAAAATTAATTTTCCATGTGTCTTTTGTTTTTGTTTAAATTTAATTTATTATATAAAACCGTGAAAAATTGAAAATAAATTTTTATTAAATAATATATAAATTGATATTATTTTTACGGAAATCCGTGATAAAACATATGTCAAATGATAAACACGTGTTATAATAAATAATATAAAATTATTGTTATTAAATGATGATAGATAAAAAAAAAATAAATAAAGTCTATTGTGTTGTTCATCTGCAACGCATATTACAATCATATATTATTGCATTATGAATATCATTAATAATTTTTAAATTATGCCATCAAGATAACAGATAAATAATATTTACAATAAATTTTTTATCTGTTGAATTTATATATTTTTTTTTTATTATCATTATTACTTACTAGCTGATATTAATATTAACGATTTAATAATTTTTTTGTTTTTTAAATTTGGTATTTTTGTTTTTTACGTATTAATTTTTTTTTGACTGAAAAAAATTAATTTATATCAAAATAATGTTAAATAAATTTAAAGATTTTTATTTTATTTAGTTTAAATTTTTTTTTGTTAATTAATTGTCTTTGTGTTTTGGAATGTTACTTTTTTTTTTTTGTTTAATTTTTTTTATTTTATTTAATCAAAATGACAATAATTTGACAATTAAAATTTCTTGAAGTTCTAATTGAAATATATTCTCATGATTAGAAATTTTATTTAAAAATTTTATCTGGTTTAAATTTATAATAAATAAATAAAATATATCAAGGTAATAT